>CM070779.1:106155293-106595293 GCA_036346955.1 Dipus sagitta
CTGCCACATGTCCCCTCCCTGCTTTACTGTTCCACCTTGGTATTTCCCTGTCCACTTTCATCTTACAAACGTTGTTTCCCACCCTGCACTCTTCCTTCAAACTTGTTTTCCCCTCTCATGGACCTCTTTCTAGTTTCATGACCTACACTCGTACTCACTTCCACATCAATACAAATAGGTAAAAATTAGAAGCTGGCACATGCACGTGTGACAGAACATGTAGTATGTATCTTCTGAGCCTGTTTTACTTCACCATCTATGGTTTTTGTAGGTCCACATCGTTTTCGAACTTTTTTTTTTCTAGTTCTATTAACAATGGAATTTTGATGGGAGTAGGATTTAATCTATAGATTCTTTTGATAGGAGTTTAGTTATTTTCACAATATCATTTCTGCCAATCCTACGTCATGGAAAGATCTTACCATCACCTACTATCCTGTTCATTTTTTTTTCAGTGACTTAAATATTTTATTTTATTTTTTTTGTTTGTCTTAAAGTCTTCATTATGTCATTCATCTTCCTTGTTAAGGTATTCTTAGATACTTATTTTTTTAGAACTATTGTGAAAGGAATACTTTTCCATAACATATTTCTCAATAAATTTGCCATCAGTACCTATAAAAACTACTGCTTTTAGTATTTTAGTATGTTGATTTTGTATCCCAGAACTTTACTGAAAGTGTTTATTAGATCTAAAACTTTTCTGGTGAAGTTCATAGGGTCTTTAAAATATAGAACCATATCATCTGCAAATAGAGATATTTTGATATTTTCCTTTCATATTTTTATCCATTTTGTATTGATCTCTTGTGGTGTTGCTGTCCTTAACGCTTTGAACTCTATATTGCATAGGAGTGGAAGACTGGGCACCCTTGTCTCATTGCAGATTTTAGTGAAAATGCTCACACTTTTCCTCCTCATTTAGTATCATATTTGTTGTAGTTTTTTCAAGTTTATTATGTTGATGTACATTCCATCTATTTGTAGTTTTTTCAGTGCTTTAATCATGAAGGCATGTTGAACTTTGTCAAATACCTTTACTCTATTTACTGATATGATCATGTGTATCTTAGAATCCACTAGTATGATGTAATAAATTTATTTGCATTTGGCAAACCAATCTTGCCTTCTTTGAACTTAAACCAGATTGGTTATGATGCTTCTTTAATTTGGTTTGCAAGTATTTTGTTGGAAACGTTTGCATCTATTTCATCCAGCAAATCAACCTATAGTTATTTGTGCTATGTTTGTTCACTTTTGGTATCAGGATAATACTGGCTTCATGGGATGGATTTGGTAGTGCTTTCCTCATTCATTTTTGTTTTGAATAAGTTTGAAAAATATTGGTAGTAGATCTTCCTTAAAAGGTTTGAAGAATTCAGCAGTGACTCATCTGGCTTGGAGCTTCTTCTTTGGGGGGAGGCAGGGCAAGAAGTTGGTGCATTTTTAAACCTGAAGGCCTGCCTACAATGACCCACTTCTTCTTGCAAGGTTCCATGTACTACAAAAGTTCATGACTTTCATAAATAGTTCCATCAGCTGTGACCACATACTCATACACAAGGTGCTATGAAGAGTATTTCACAAGCAAGCTCCAACATTCCACCCTTGGTCACTCATTCCAACCTCAAAAAGATCTCATAGTCTTTCACAGTCCCAGTACATCAAAAGTCAAAAGTGAAAAAAAAAATCTTCTAGACTATAAGCAGTATATGAATTGTTACTTCCCAGAAAAAATATGTACTTTGAACATATTATGGCCCAAACATTTCCATTCAAAAAATGGAGGAATTAGAGCATCTAAAGAAAATATTGGACCATGTCAAGAGCTAAACCCAGTAGGAGGGATGCCATATCCTACTGTTCCATGTCTGGGACCTAGGACTTACGGTGGTATTATGTAAATTCCAAAAGGCTTGAGAATCCTTAAAAGTCCACTACTCCTTCCAGTTGTAACCTTATCATTTCTTGAAATAACTCCATTCTAAAGCTACAGCTTTCTTTTGATGGATATTCCGTGCTTTTGGCATATCTGACTTCCTGTGGCGCCCTTTTCGTTTTTGGCTTCATCTTTACAGCTTCATGTCATGGCCTCTCAGAGTCTCCTTGCAGGAAATATGACCTTACTTCACATTGCCAGCCTCAGTGGCCCTCTAAAAGTCTCTCTGAAACCGTGGAAAAAAAGACAGCATGCTCCTGTCAATCATCTTTCCTGCCTACAAAACAGCTTCCATATGGACAATGCTGCCAATTTCTGCTGCCAGCTTGGGATGGAGCTTATCCCCACTGGACCAAATCTCTAATGTCATTTATGTGACTTTGTTACTGAATCTGAGAACACACTTTCTAAATAGTTGTTTTAGAGCATGGAACTTCCTCAGGCTTCTCCACTCACTCCTTTCAAAAGAATTGGCATTATCACAAGTTAGAGCCTTCAGCATACAAAGAATCATTACCCTCAAGGCACCTTTTCTATTTTTTACTGCAGAGCAGGAGGCTTCTTCTTAATGGAGCTGATCTCTTTAATAATTACAGTTTCTTTCTTAATACCAACATGCTCATTATGAGAAATTTCAAGCTTGCTCCTTTCCTCACCAAATGATACATTTTTCAATTTTGCTACTCTGCTTTTTGCCTTGTTTCACTGTAGACCTGGATCAAAGTAGTGAGCTAAGACCCAGACACAGACTGAATGCTATTTCCTCCAACAGACACATAATTCTATTAATTTTGAATATAGCCTTATTAAAGTTCAGACACGGGCAGTAAACAATTCATATATCCAGATCCTTTGCCATAGTATAGTATGGACTACCTCTAGCTCAGTTCCCAATTAAGTCTTTATTCCCCACTTTAAAAATATGAGCTGAGACTCTGTACATTTCCATTGACATTATAGATTTCCAAACTCCCATAAGAATGACCCACTAAGAGCTGGGTGTGGTGGCACATGCCTTTGATTTCAGTGCTCAGGAAGCAGAGGTAGGAGGATCGCCATGAGTTTGAGGCCACCCTGAGAATACAGAATGAATTCCAGGTCAGCCTGGGCGAGAGTGAAACCTTACCTCAAACTAAATAAATACATAAATAAATAAAATGCTCACTAAGCTCTGCTTTGAGCATTTTAGGCTTTATTTTGTTCCAAAGTTTCCAACTCTTCTCTGTTACTCCCAAATCAGTTCAAAAGGCTTAGGAACCACAAAGGTTTATCACAGCAACTACGTCATTTATAAGTACCAAATTTCTTATTAGTTACCATACTCATTGCTATAAACACATATCTGACAAGCAAGGCTTAGCAGTTAAGGCACTTGCTTGCAAACCCTAAGAATCCAGCTTCAATTTCCCATGACCCATGTAAGCCAGATGCGCCAGGTGGAACATGAGTCTGAAATCCATTTGCAATTGCTAGAGTCCTTGGTGGGCCCATTCTCCCTTGTTTTCTCTCTCTCTCTCTCTCTCTCTCTCTCTCTCTTTCCTCTTTTGCTCATATAAATAAATAAATAGAATAAATAAAATTTAAAAAATAACATTGGATGCAAGTTGTCTTAATTTACCAATTAAAAGACATAGAGTAATAATCTGTATAATAAACAGGATATAACCATCTGTTCCTATAGAAACAGCATAACTAGCAAATGTATTCAGACATTTAAACTCAAAGGTTAGAACAAACCTGCTAAGCAAATAGAAGTTGGAAACAACCTAACAACCTGGCGTGAGACTTCTCATGTCTGTTAATGTAGACTTGAAACCCAAAGTAGTCATAAGAAGGCACTGTGGTTTAAATGTAAAATGTCCCTGCAGGCCAATAGTGAGCAGTTGGTCTTCAGCTGCTGGCCAAAGATCTGAGTTTAAACTAATGTTTCTGCCCTGCATACCAGTTATTTTTCTGTACATTTTTTTGTTGTTGTTTTTTAGCATTAGTTCTGTATTTTGTGTTCAGACATCTTGACAACATGGCATGGACAGGTGCATCTTTTATCATATATATTTGGTATTCAGAATGCTTCTTGTGTTTGAATATATATTTATTTGGGTTTGAGAAATTCTCATTTATGATTTTATTGAGCAGTTTGTCTAGGTTTTTTGAGTGTTTCTCAACTTTTTCCTTCTACCCCATGAATTCTTAGGCTTGATGTCTTGGATGGAATACAGACTTCTGGGAAGCTTTGGACTTATTCAAAGTTTCAAATTTATATGTATTTGTATGCATTCTATATTATTGTCTTAAGCTCATCCTTCATGTCTTTAACTTGTGCTTCCACTTGGTGTTATCTTGCATACTTTTTGCTGTTTTTCATTTGCTTGGTATATTCTTTTATCTCCAGAATTTCTGTTTCACTCTTTTTTAATGTGTCTCAATTCCCCTACTGACATTCTCCTCCATGCTACTACTGTTTCTTCCCAGTTACTGATTATTTCATCTGCTTTAGTAACTTTCTTGCTTAGGTTTCAAATTGATTTCCTTATCTTTTTATTTGAGTTCTCTGTTTAGTCATTGATTCTTTCTAAAAGCAGGAGACTGAAATCTTTTTTTTTTTTTTTCCAGTACTCAGCTATCTATCTCATTTAGCTATCTCTTTGTTTTCCACTATTGGAACTTGCCAGCTTGTAAGCTGTATTAATGGAATGCTCTCTCATGTATTTGTGTGGTCGCTTATTGTGATTTTGTACATCTGTTGGGATATATATGATGTCTGGCTTTCATTTTTCTGTTATTTTCTACTGTTTTGTTTATTTGTCTTATTCTTCATGATTCTTCGTGATGTATATTCACTTGAATTTATGTTCAGAGAAAAGCTATGTGCAACAATGATGAGTGACGGCTGCCCCAGTGTGAAATGCAAGGGAAGAAACTCATGTGCTTCACTTGTGTTGCCTATCAGGCTCTGAGGCAGTGACACAAGGATACTCATTGGAAAAACTGTAATTTTTAGACTTAAGAAAATCAATGCTTTCTGTATGTGTATGTGTGATGTATGTACATATGTGTATGCATGTTTGCATGTATGTGAGCACAGGCATGTCTGAGGGAACAAGTGTACATGCATGTGTGCATGCATGTGGAGGCCTAAGGACAAAGCCCACTGTCTCCTCAATTTATCTTGTCTTTAGTTTTTGAGAAAGGGTCTCTCACTGAACCCAAGAAGCCCTAGGGATCTTTTGTCTCCCTAGTACAGGGTTTACAAGCGCATTTGATATTTTAAATGGATGTTGGAAATCCAAACTGAGGTTTTCATGCTTGCTTGGCAAACACTTTACTGGAACAAATTCTCCAGTCTGACTATCAATCTTTATGTATTAAGGAAAGAAGAAAATAGGGGGATAGGAAAACAAAGGGTTAAGAGAGGAAAAATTATATGGGTTAGTGACATGAAAATCCATGTAGAAAATATTGTATATCAGGTTTATAGAAAGTAGGAAAACCTTTTCCAATGTTATAACCTGTGGTGGTTTTTATTAGGTGTTCCCCATAAACTCATGGCTCTTGAATGTTTGGTCATAAGCTGATGGCAATTTTGGGATCTGAGCCTTGTTGGAGGAGGTATGTTGCTAGGGTGGAATTAAGGGTATTATAGGCCATTTCTTCTTGCCAGTGTTTGGCATGTTTTCCTACTGCTATTGTCCACCTGATGTTGGGTTGGCCAAGAGGTTATGTCCAGCCTCTCTTTATACCATATTTTCCCCCTGCCACCATGGAGCTTCCCCTAAAGTCTATAAGACAACATAAAAATTTTCTCCTCTCACCTATTTTTGTTCAGGTGTTCATTCCAAAGATGAGAAGGTAACCTCAACAGTAAATTGGTACCATAAGTGGGGTTGTTATAGTCAGCAAACCAACTGTGTAGCTTTTGCTCTTTTGGAACTGATTTGTGGGAGGAATGTGGAAGGATTTGAATCCTTGGCCTACAAAAAGCCTTTAGTGCAGAAGGACTTTCAGTTTGGTGGACTATTCTGGTCAAAAGAAATCTAAATGTAGAAAAAATTGTGGAATGTGAGGTTTGGCTTAAGAGGGGAAAATACAGCTTTGTTCAGACTAGGCTGCAGGCCTAGTGTGAGAGGCTTACTACATCTTCCCATATACTGAGAACTTGTGCAGGGTTGTGTTACATAGAAATTGACTTGTATGGATAGATGGAGATCACACATTAATAAATGAAAATTTCAGACTGAGGACAGCACTCATTCAGCTGCAAGTATTAGAGATATTACAACTATTGATATTGGGCCAGTTGATCTGCATTGGCATAGAATAAAGAATGCTGAATCTTTTCAAAGTAGAGGGCCTGAATGCTGAAGGGATGCTCTGCTTTTCAAAGTTGGCTTTATTCCTCCCACCCTGGATTAACAAAATTGGTAACCTACCTGGTACTATAGAGTAAAACAAATGCAGGAAAGAGAGCATCACTGTATTTGCAAAGTGGTTTTGGTTAATAAAAATGGCCACTGGGTAATGTGAGGCAGGCTTGCTGTATTCCCTGAGTGGAGACCCAGCATGGAAGAACTGTGGTTTGCCTTGTAGACCTGAGGATGTTTTGGAGATACCAGGACAATGAGACAGCTGCCAAAGAAAGCTGGCAGCTTGGTATGGAGTTTTCCCAATCCTATGTGCAGCCCAGTTGGAGGGAACTCCAGAGACTCATCACTGGTAAGAGTTGTCAGACATGGAGCTACAGAATTTGATGTTTGTTCTGTTGTTTTAAATCTTGTATTTCTTTGCTATGCTCTATGCCATTTTTTTTTTCCAGTGTGAATGTTTATTCTGTACCATTGTGGTTTTTGTATTACAGCTCAATTAAGACAACTTGGACTATGGGTATGTGTGAACAGTACTGGGAATGAAACAAAATAATGAGGACTTTTGAAGTTGGATTGAATGAATTACACTTTATATCTTGAATGGTTATAAGTTTAGGGAGACCAGGGGCAGAATGTGGTGGTTTGAATTAGGTGTTATCCATAAACGTATGTTGGCCAGGAGGTGATGTCCAACCTCTGCTCATGCCATCAATTTCTCTGCCATAATGGAACTTCCCTTCAAGTCTGTAAGCCAAAACGAACCCTTTCCTCCAATCAGCTGCTTCTGTTTATGTGTTTGTCCTAGCAATGAGAAGGTCACTGCAACACAAACCAACACTCAAACATTTAAAGGGCAAAAGTGTACATCCTCAAAGAATATTAAAATATAAAAAGCACAATAAATAAAAATAATAAGAAAAATGAAGAAAGAGTAATTTAAAAATAAATATTCACATAATAAAAATACAAATGAGTAGTATACTGACAAGGATGGTTTTATGTTGGTAGCCAGTGTTTCTTCCTGGTTGGGGTGGGCTGACTCCGTGTGTTTATTCTTTCGTCAAGTTACTAGAGCACATTCTGCCACAAACATGCTGCTATTATTGCAGCTCTTCCTGTGGAAGTGCAGTGTTGACAATCTCTCAGTCTCTCAGCCTCAGACTCCTTCATCACCATTCTGCACTCTCTGTAGTCAGTGCTGCCTGGGCTTGTTGTTCCCATGAGGATGGCACACTACAATCCACATCTGCCAAACGCTGCCTAAAATCCTCCCCTCTTGCTTCTTTAGTGGCACATGTGGAGGCATGAAGAACATTGTTATTCTTTGCACTTCAGACAGCTATATCCCTTTTCTGCTGCTGTGTTCACTTTACTCTACTTTCCCTCTGAGGATGCCAAGCTCAGCCTCCAGTTTGGGCTTCCAGCAGTTTGAAGATAGAATAAATGCTGGTAATCAAGTATAACATGGCAAGAACTGAAGTGTTGCTATAAAAAATAAAGGGATTCCACTCCAGCAGCATTATGAAAACCTGACTATGATTTGGTTCTAATGGCTCTGATTCATAAATGCCAGAAGTCATTGGTCACAACATAGGTATTAGGATTACATGAATGTTGGGAAGCATCAAAGGGAATTCAACAATAATTTTGAAGATGTAAAAATAATGGAAGGATAAGGAATAAATCTCTCTAAGGATGCATTCACACTAAGATATTACAAATGCACTTCTCACTGAAGAAATCATTAATCCTTTGCATGGTAAAAAGGAAGAAACACAAGACTTTGGCAAGCTTAATCTAATCCATTGCAGACAGATGGCCACCTAACATTTCCATCAATATTTTGAATTTTGTAAATGATCTACCTCTCAACAGTAGATTCTAGCAAATTAACGTGCAAGATTTACAAGATTTAAGATATGTTTGGCTATGGCAGGTTACAGAACAGGCTTTTTGTTTTAAAACAGTATGAGTTAATCAAAAGTTATAATGTATGTCTAATTTTAATATAATGCATATATGTGCATATTATATGTATAAATTTCTTAGTATACCAATATGCTTTTAAGGAGAATTTATAATTAGGAATACAAATTTATATGTCTTGTATTTGCTCAAACTACTAAAGTTTGAAGCTCAATTTTCACTACAAGAAAAATTTGTCTTGGTTTTATTCTCTTTTTTTCTGCACTGGAATACACAATTTCCTGCATCTTGATCATAAGTTATTGCTTTGTGTTTACTTTCAATATTGATAAATAAGGTAGTATTGATTGGTAAACATTCAAAACTTATTCAGCAAATTGAATTGGATTTCTCTCCTATAGGCAATCATTAAGTATCATCTACTGATCTACATATCTGAACATAGCACAAGAGCTGGACAAATATTTTACTTTTAATGGCCATTTTCTTCTTCAGTATTATAATTAAACATTATCACTAAGCTTGCATATAATAAAATATGATTTTTTATGAAGAACATATTTTGTATGGATACATTTTGTGTTGGTACCATTTTTCCCTCTTCCCTGTCCCCCATTCTGCAAGGCACCGTCCTCGGTGGTGTTTTTGGTATTCCCCATGAGATTGTGAGTTATGCATTGTAGAAGCAGAAGTCAGTTATTGGGGGGAGGCAATGCCTCTGGGCAAGACATCCCAACCTGTGACACTTACCATTTTTCTGCCCCTTCTTCTGAAAAATTTCCCGAGTCTCAGTGGGTGTGTTTTAAGTCTGCTTCAGTGATGAGCTCTTAGGAACCTCTAGATTTCTGCTTTGGTATGTGTTGAGTATCCTCAGCATCTGTCTCCTTCACCCTAGCACTGCTTGTTAGTCTCACCATGGAAGCAACACTTTTACTTGTCTCCCCACTTCTTCTGTGATTTCATCTGGCCTTGACTGAAATGTGAGGGGTAGTTTATCTCCTAAAGTCCCACTACCTTCTGAAAAAGAGAAGCAGCTTCTCCAACGGAAAGTAAACTTAGCATAGGTTAAATTGGATAACCATTATTAATTTAGGGAGTATTTGATGGATGCAGCCTCACTTATAGCCAAGGACTAGTGGAAGCTTGACACTGGAGAGCATCATCTTTGTGTCCATAGGATTCAGACCTGGTTCCCAGTTCCAGATATGTGTTCCTTTCCACTGAGCAGATCTCTGAGCCAATCAGAAAGCCATTGGTTACCCACGAAGGGTGTGTGCCACCATTGCATTGGTGTGTACTTCTTGTAAGGTTGGTTGTTTCTGAGTAGCTTTGACCCCTGCTTTTTCACAATGTTGCCCACTTTTCCCCAGCAGCTCATTTAACACTTTCCAGCACTTGGTGAGAGCTAACTGTCTGGTGACTGGTTGTCTTCTGGATTCCAGCCATATTTCTCTGTGTTCTGGGTCAGCAGCATATTGTGTCTTTAACAATATGGTCTAACCTTTTACCACATGTGGATAATCAAGTGCGTTGACAGAAGCCTATCTTGTTTTGCAAGCCTCGTAGGTCTCTCCCATCAACAGTTCAATGTGGGTAGCACCTATTTCTGATACTGCAAGTTTCAGGTCAGAGACAGTTTTGTTGTTTTTTTTTTAAGATTAGGCTTCACATATTTTGTTCAGACTTCAGAAATAATGAAAACTGCTGAAATCATTTGGTTAATGAATGCAAGGTCATACTGCCCATAGGGTCTGAATTTTTGGAGGCTTGAGAGCAGCCATTTATCAGGAGAAAAGGTTTCTAGTTTTTAGTTTAGTTTTTTCATTTAGTTTTTTTGTTTTTATATTACAGCCTATGTTCTGAAAGCTAATGCAGATGATATGCCACCATTGAATGGATGTGAACTAAATCAGAACAATGAGAAAGCATTCATTCATTCCATTTCAGAAAAAATATAGAGTCTATTGTATCCAACATCAAAAAGAACATTCTCAGACCAGCGTGGTGGCACATGCCTTTAATCCCAGCACTCGGGAGGCAGAGATAGGAGGAACACCATGAGTTCGAGGCCACCCTGAGACTATACAGTGAATTCCAGGTTAGCCTGAGCTACAGCAAGACCCTACCTTGAAAAAAAAAAAAAAAAACAGAACATTGTCTAGAGGAACAGACCAATAGAATGGATGTGTATTATAAAGTGGGTTCATTGGATTAGTTTATTGGACTGAGCAGTCCAACAATATTTTTCTGTTCATCCACAAGGCTGGATGCAGACTGGAGAGTCTGAGAACCTGGTAGTTGCTCAGTCCATGATGCTTGATGCCTCAGCAACTGCATCTAGCACTGAAGATCTGGAAGGTTCCTGGAGAACCCTGGTTTTCAGTCCACACGAGAAGGCTGATGAAGCTGATTCCAAAGTCCAAGCATGATGACAGCAACAAGGTAGATGTAGCCCAGACAGCCAGGCCAAAAGTCGTGTAAAATTACAGTTCACCACCAGAGGGCTGCCCATTTAGGGAAAGACTTCCTCCATCGACCTGTCCTGGGAAACACCAGTATAGGCCCACCCAAAATGAGGCTTTTACTTGATTCCTGCTCCAAGTTGACAACAAAGCTATCACAGGCTTCAAGGAGTTAATATACTCATGGAAGTGAGACACAGTTTAATGTCTCCTATTAAACAGCAATGAAAGGAAACCTGAGACATAGGACTGTGCACCACTGAATATTTAGTGGGTAAAAAGGAAATATCAATGCAAGAGTTTGGAGCAGCAAGGAGGTGCATTACAGGAGGGACGCAAGAGCAAATATCATAAGGTGCTCTAGAGGCAGGACAAAGGCAACATTTTGCTACTTCAGCTTAGTGTAGTAGGAATGATAGAAAACCTTATTTGAGACTTTTAGTTTTCTATTTGACTCCAAGCATCAACCCATGACATTTAATGATCTTCAACAAGTGTCTTGCTCCTGAACTGTACCTGCTGTTAACCTTTAAGATGCACACATGCATATATTGGTTACTTGCAAGTTTAACTACTTCAGTCTTACAAGAAAATCATTTAGGTTGTTCAGTAACCATTCATTGTCCTTAGACGATCATTGCATCTTACTCTGAATAATTCTAAAGAATAAGAACTTATCAAAGACATGCTTTCATATCATAACTCATTCTGTTAAGAAGCAATCATAGTATCTAGAAACCCTGATTATTTGGGGAAATTTAAAGATGATTTAATATATATTTAAATATGGATATTTAACTGTGTTTCCATTTTCAAATTTCAAATAAAAATTGTTTCCATGATACTGACTAATCTCTCATGTTCTTTCTCCTTTACTATCAATACTGTAAGACAAAATATCTTGATATTACAGTTCAAGTTTTAGTAAATACATTGAGCAAAACCATGTAGGAAAGCAGATTCATTTTTTGTGATTCTGTATGATGTTCTGCTTCTGTAAGCTTAGTATTTAATTATGTGTCTTTGTCACTGAGTAGGTTGGAAGTATAAGGCCCAAACAATTAGACAATAATAAGAGCTCATTATTATTGGTCATGATGATTTTAAATAAAAGGAATTTTAGCCTTTATATTTTGATAAAACAAGAAGAGAGCTTTTAGATAAAATGATTACATGGAAAAAGCAAATGAGATTAAAAATAACCATGAAGCAAGGTGAATAATAAAATAAAATAAAGAATTATTTGTTCCTCCTGACATCATATTTTCAGTAAAAATATGACCCAAAATATTGTCACATCAATAATTATTGTCTTTTTCTTCTGGGAAGAAAAAAGAATGAATAAAGACACAGAAATAATGTAGAACAAAAAAAGAGCATATGAAGGTAAATGAAAAAATAATAAGATATTGCCTGTTTTTTAAAACAGAGAGATCACAATATAAAATACTCTAGGGAGAAAAAAAGTTATCAAAACAAGTTAATAGAATGAAAAAAAAATACTAAAATAGTTTGAAAATTGGCAAAATTTTAAAAATGAGTTTTCTCATATAATGGCAACACAATAGACATAATACCAACAGTAATAAAGTACTGTGTGGAATATTACCTAGCTGTTATCCTAGTTGCAATGTAGCATTCAAACTGAACCCAATCCTACTTATACTCCTAAGTTCAAATGTGCAATACTTACTTGAATACCACTTTCTTCTAATCATAATCATAAAACAAATTACCCTTAAACCTAAGCGTAAAATCAACCAAACCCTATGACAGTACCTAAACACAGAAGTAACTCCAAACCTTACTCTTAACTCTGTCTCCTCTGAACTGCCAACACTACCTCCAAGCCTATCCCGCAACACTAATTCTAATCCTAACAATACTCTTGACCTCAAATAACACTACAATCCTCATTAGCCAAATATCAACCTGTTTTCAAGGCATCATGTTCCAAAAGATGAGATAACAGCATGTTTATCTTTTACAAAGATGGTGATGATATAACCTAAGTACGTCTACACAAAGGTTAAAGCAAGTTGGGAACATAAGCAAGTTGGCTACTGTCTCAGGCAATGGAGGGCCTTGATAGATTCTTTTAATATATTCGTCAAGGGCACAAGTATCTAGTTAAGTATGAAACTTTTTCTAGTAAAACTTTATATGTATCAAAAAATACTGGGAATTGAAAGACAAAATGAAATTATGCATTTACGGATAATAATGTTTAAGGTCTCTTATGTATACTTCAAAATATTTTCATTTGTTTATTATTAAAAATGAAGAAGTAAAACAATTTGGGGATAAGTTTAAGATAACGAGGGGAATCTTCAATTTAATTAAGGATTTGACAAAAGATATTATATTAAAATTCCAGGTTTCTCCCATGTTAGCATGAATGAAATGAAAGATTCATAAGGGAAGGATTTAATCAGTCAAATATCTAAATCCATCAGGATGTAATTCACTGCATTCCATTAATATGTTCAGTACCTGAATGAATACATTAATGAAATATGTGTCTTGTACCCTGAGTGAGAAAGAGGAAGGACGCAGGGATCAAGGACTGGTCTTTGTTGGTAGGCAGACCATGACTCACATGCTGACTGAAGGAGCATTTCCATCTATTGGATTTCTCTGCTGAAAATTCCATTTTGTTGTATCAATCAAGGTAGGAATACACACCTTATAATCTTAAAATATCCTACATTTGTTTAGAAAATCTTATTTTAAAAAGTGGGCTATTGCACCCATATGTTTTCTTACATATTTTGTAAAATAAATGTCATATAGTGACTTGGAAGATAGGACTTACATTTTAGTTGTACTTACTATTCATTATATTTAAATGTATCAATCATTGCATAAAGACATCCACTGATATTTCTCCCTCAATTCTGTCTATAACTTTGCATGTTTTCCATCTCTCATTACAATTTCTTAGTCTCAAAATTTAAATTGTAATTTACAATTATAGTCACTCAGAGTATTATTTTGAGTTTTAAAATCTGCAATAACAGTATTATTTGATATGCAGTATATAACATTCTCTATACATATTTATAAGTCACATGAAGGTATTCTGGAACATAACCGGTTTTATCATCCTACTAGAGACTTTGTTTTTTGGTGCTGTCCTTGCTTTTGATATATGCATTGATTTTGTGCCTTTAACACGCTTTTCTACCAGAGAATGCATTTCCTAGCTTTGCAAGTGCTTCAGGTTGATTGGAAGTAAAATCCCTTGCTCATAAAGTTTTGAAATCTTATGCTGTTCATGTTTGTCCAAAAGTCTTTGCACTTTACTGCTGTGAGGAATTTTAGTCAAATCTGTTTTCTTAGTTTTTTCGAGGGTACTCAATTTTTCTTCTCCTCTAATAATCAATCCTACCTGAAATTTTATGAATGTACTTGATCTGATTTCAGTGTTATATTTAAAATTTATTTTGTCTTTGTGCTAAAATGTATTCAGTAATAAGCGTAAATTTTAAACTGCATGTTTATTATCTTCCCTGGTTATATCTTTTTAAAATATTTTTGTTTTTTGAGAGAAAAAGAAAGAGAGGGTGGGGTGGAAGGAGAGAGAGAGAGAGAGAATGTGTTCATCATGGCCTCTTACTGCTGCAAAGAAACTCTAGACATATGTGCTGCTTTGTGCATCTGGGGAGCTGATCCCATTTCATCAGGTTTTGCAAGGAATTGCCTTTAACTTCTGAGACATCTCCCCAGCCCCACAGTTGTATCTTATTCTTTCTCCTTCTCTAAATTCTGGAGTGTTTTTCAGCAAGTGTTGGTCCTAGTTTATATTTCTAGTTGTGTATAGTTTGATTCTTCCTTTAAAATTTAACCTTCATTATAGTTTTATTTTTATGTTAGCTCCTTTTTGTGCTGGGTCTTTATCTTTATGGATCCTCACTTGTCTTCTGGAGAGACTAACATCTCTTTACTTTCTTTTTCTTCCCTTTGGAAACTTAAACAAAAATATTTCCCAAAATTTTCATCTGCTTCTTACAATAATTTTTTACTATGGTCCACCTTTAGCTCCCAATTCAATTTATTTTTTTCTTTACTCTTGTTTCTTATACATTCCCACTATCATTCATTTTTAATGGAAGAGTGGTATCTAGACCTAGCATTTGATAATGGTAAGTTCAGGAAAATGTCAGTCCACTTGAGTGGGGAGCCTCTGCTTACTGCCATGTTATGTAGACATAGAGGTTGATCTGATGAGAGTAAAAATCCAGGCTGACACAACTGGAAACTTTTAGACTTGTTCAGTGGGAGGTGCACTGGTGGTTTGTACCAAGATAGTAGCAGTGGAGATTATAATAACTGTTGTAATATTGACACACTGAAGACAAAGCCAACACAATTTGTTTATATATAGTTTGTGAGGAGGAAGAGAGAGAGAAACCAGAGATGTTACCAAAATCATTGTCCTAAATATACAAAAGAAATAGCCAAATGAAAATTCAGACAGGGCTGGAGAAATGGCTTAGCAGTTAAGGTACTTGCCAGCAAAGCCAAAGTACTCAGGTTAGATTCTCCAGTACCCCCTTAAGTCCAGATGCCCAAGGTGGTACCATCATCTGGAGATCATTTGCAGTGGCTAGAGGGCCTGGTGCACCCATTCTCTTTCTTTCTCTCTGCCTCTTTTTCTCCTCTCTTTCTCTCTCTCGTATAAATAAATAAAGTTATTTTAAAAATCTCAGATAGTTTAATATATGAAATCCATGCTGAGGAATATACTTTGGAATTATCACCAGATACTTGATATTTAAAATAATGAGTTGATGAGACTGCCATGAAGGTGAGTGTAGATAAATAAGAAAAATACCCCACTACTGAGCCAGAGTGCACAAATAAACACTGGGGAGTTGGTGAAAGCAGAGAGGAGACTGAGAAGACTCAACAGTGAAGAATAAATCTTAGCAAATCAAGAAACTGAAATGTTTCAAGGAGTGAGCAATCAGCTCAAAGGCCCCTAAGATGCCCAGTGAGATGAAGAATGCAGTTTCCGCATGTTATCAACTATCTTCAGAAAAATGCCTTCTGCATTGTAGTAATGTGGCAACTAAAGTTGAATAGACTCAAGAGGTAACAGTGAGGAATTTTTTTGAAGAAGGGATATTTTGTTCCTTTAAGATGGAATTGGAAAAAAATACTATTAATCATATTTTTACTGATTTTTTTTCCTATTCTAGTGGCCTGGTATATCAAAACTCTCTATACAGTTCAGCTGTTATATTATCCTTAACTTGGACGGTCTCAGATACTTTTTATTGTGTTTTAATTAGTTTCTCAATTATTATATTTGTAAATTTTATTTTTCACTTCAATGAACTTTTGGCAATTTACATATTGAAGTCAATATCTTATTATTTTTAGAGGCTAAGATCTGAATAGAAAAGTGTGAGAATGATTAATAAGATAAATAAATAGCCAAGTATTGCTTAAAGAGAATTTAAGATAATTTAGTGATAGAAACAAATTACAGCTTAAAAACTATTTTTAAAAATTGTTATTTATTTATCTGCAAGCAGCGTGAGCAAGAGAGAGAGAGAAAGAGAGAGAGAAGAGACACAAACAGAGAGAATGGGCACGCCAGGGCCTTTAGTTACTGCAAACAAACTCTGATGCATGTGCCAGTTTGTGTGTCTGGCTTTCAGCAGCTACTGGGGAATCCAATCCATGTTGTTAGGCTTTACAGGCCAGAACCTTAGCACTGAGAAATGTCTCCTGCCCTCATCAGATAATATATATATATATATATATAAAATCAAAAACCTTAAACAGTTTTGGGGGGGAATGGCTTATTTAATTTAACAGTTCAATTTATGCTTTGTTTTATAGGATTTGGTGTCTTCATTTTCATATATGTAAATGATATTTGGCACAGTTAGTTTTGCTCACAGTACAATAAGTCTAGATTATTTCTGTTTTAACTTATTTTTATTACAGACATACTTATTGTGCATATATCATGTGTTGCTATCATCCTTTCCCTCTTCCCAGCCCCCATTCCACTGGGGGCCCTCCTCAGTGTGGTTGCTGGTATTCCCCATGGGAATGTGGGTTGTGGTTGTAAGAATAGCAGTCAGATATTGGGGAGGGACAATGTCTCTGGGTACCTACCTGTGACTCTTACATCTTTCGGACCCGTCTTCCACAAAATGCCTTGAGCCATGTTGAATGAGTTCAAGTCTACTTTAGTGATGATCTCTGAAGAGCGTCTGTATCTCTCATTTGGTATGTATTGAGTATCCTCAGCATCTGCCTCCTTCACCCTGGTGCTGATTATCAGGCTCACCATGGAAGCAGCACTCCTGCTCATCTCCCCAATTCCTCTGGGGGTTGGCTGAAGAGCACGGAGTGGTTTATCAATTCAGGTCTCACTGTCTTCTGACAAAGCAAAACAGAATTTTCAATGAAGAGTAAATTTAGCATAGGTTAAATAGGACATGTGTTATTAATTTAGGGAGAATTTGATGAATGTAGTCCCTCTTTAAGCCAAAGACTCGTGGGAGCTTGTCGTTGGAGAGCATAATCTTTGTATCCATAGGATTCAGACCTGCTTCCTAGTTCCAAATATGAGATCCTCTCCACTGAGCAAATGTCTTAACCAATCAGAAAGCCATTAGTTACCCACTAAGGCTCTATGCCACCATTACACTGGCATATACTTCCTGTCAGGGTGTTTGATAATGAATAGCTTAGACTTCTGTGGTTGCTCACAACATTCTTGGCACCTTTCCCCCAATAGCTCATGTAGCACCTTCCAGCACAAGATGGGCACAGTAACTCTGTTGTTACTGGCTCTCTTCTGGATTCCAGCCAGATCTCTCCATGTTGGCAGCATATGGTGTCTTCAGCAGGAGAGTCTTACCTTTTACCTCAGGAAGGTAATCAAGTGCTCTGACAGAAGCCTGTCTTGTTTTGGGGACTTCATAGTTCACTCCGAACTACAACTCATTGTGGGTAGCAACCAATTTCAGGTGCTGAGAGTTACAGGCCAGAGCCAGAAAGTTTTTTAAGGTTAGGCTTCATCCTACCTTCTCAAATGGCCCTTCTTTTCAGACACTCCCCCATGCTACTGCTTAGGGTTAAATCTTTTAGTCCATTTTCTAGGATAAAGTTATCCATAGTACTAGTTCATTTTGGGTTTAGTTTTGCATTTGATTACTCTTAACCTCCCCTTCCCTTCCCACCAAACCCTTCCAACCCTATCACCTGGGAGTTGAGTTGCCTATCAGATATGCCCTCAACTCAAGGTGATCCAGATTAGGAACTGCATATGAATGAGAGCATGTGACATCTCTCTTTCTGTGATTGTGTGTGTTCACTGAGTATGACCTGTTCCAAGTCTGTCCATTTTCCTAGAAATTTCATTGTATCATTTTTTCTTAATGCTGAGTAGAATTCCATTGTGTAAATGTACCACAACTTGGTTATCCATTCGTCCAATGATGGGCTCCTGAGGTGATTCCAGTTATCAGCTATTATGAATTGAGTAGCTATAAACAGGCTTGAGCAAGTATCTCTGTAGTGAAGAGTGGAGCATTTAGGGTAAATGCCCAGTAAGGGAATAACTGGGTCTGTTGGTTATTCTGTATTCATCTTTTTCAGGAATATGCATATTGATTGCCACAGTGGTTGTACAATTTTACATTCCCACCAACAGTAAATAAAGGTTCCTCTGTCTCTACATCCTCAACAATATTTTTTGTCATTTTACTTTTTAATGATTGCCATCTTTACTGGAGTAAGGTGGAATCTTATAGTTTTTTTTTTTTTAATTTGCTTTTCCCCTGATGGATAGGGATGTTGAACATTTTCTTAATTGTGTGTTAACCATTTATATTTCTTCCTCTGAGAACTCCTTACACAGTTCCCTGCCCAATGTTTTTAGTGGATTGTTTGTTTTATTGTTTAGTTTTGAGTTCTTTGTACACTCTAGATATTAGGACTCTGTATGTGGTATAGCTGGCGAAGATTTTCTCCCATTCATTGGGCAATCTATAGGCTCTGCTTATGGTATATTTGTTTAAAAGTATTCTCTCTCTTTCTCCCCCTCTCCTTCTCTGTCTCTCTCTCTGTCTCTCTCTCTCATCCTGCCTATGTCTTTCTCTCAAATAAATAAATAAAAATAAAGTATTTTTAAAAAAGCTTTCTATCTTCATGAGATCCCATTGGTTAAGTCACTGTTTAAGTTCCTGACCTACTGTTTTTGTTGTTGTTGTTGTTCAGGAAGTCTTTCCCCATGCCTATATTATGGAGATTCCTCCTATTTTTACATCCAGTAGTTGCAGAGTTTCAGGGCTTGTATTGAAGTCTTTACAACATTTGGAATTGCTTTTTGTGTATCATGAGGTGAGTGGGTGTAGTGTCATCATTCTACATGTGTTTATCCAATTTGCCCAGCACCATTTGTTGAAGATGCTGTCTTTTCTCCAATCTATGATATTGACATCTTTGTTAAAGATGAAGTAAGTAGCTGTAGTTACATGACCTAAGGTCCAGGTCTTTAGCTCTGTTCCATTGGTCTATATTTCTGTTATTAAGCAAGTACCATGCTCTTTTGTTACTATGGTTTTGCAATATAGTTTTAGATTGTGTATGGTGATACCTCCATAGGTGTTTCTTTTTCTGAGGACAGGTTTTGATATTCAAGACCTGCTGCCATCCCATGTGAATTTTGAAATCATTTTTTTCTATCTCTGTGAAGAACGATTCTGGAAATATTGGTATTACATTAAATCTGTATATTGCTTTGGTAGAATTGCCATTTAAACAATATGAATTCCACTTGTCCTGGATAATGGGAGGTCTTTCTTAACTGCTCAAGTCTTCCTCAAATTCTTTCTTGAGTATTTTTTATGTTTTCTTTACATAGGTCTTTCACATCCTTAGTCAGTGTTATTCCAGGTTATTTAATTTTCTGTGGCTATTAAAAATAGGACAGCTTTGCTGATTTCTTTCTCTGCATATTTATACTTTGCATATAGAAAGGCTACTGATTCTTGTGCATTTATTTTGTATCCTGCACTTTGCTGAAGGAATTAATCACCTTTAGAAGTTTTGAGATGGAGACTTTTGGGTCACTTATATATAAGATTATGTCATCTGGAAATAGAGCTAATTAGACTTCTTCCTTTCCAATTTGTATCCCTTTTATTTATTGCACCTGTCTTATTCCTTGGGCTGGAACTGGTTGTAATGCATTGAAAAGCAGCGGTGAAAGTAAGCACCCCTGTCTTGTTCCCAATCTCAGTGGAAACTCCCTGAGTCTTTCCCCATTAAGTATTATTTGGGATTTAGGTGCTTTACATATAGCCTTTATTGTGATAATAGCTTATTCTCTCTAGAGATTTAATAATGGAGTGATGTGGTATTTTGTCGAAGGCCTTCTGTGTATTGAAATGATCATGTGGTTCTTGTGATTAACTTTATTTATGTGGTGTATTACATAGATCAATTTCCATATGTTGAACCATCCCTGCATCCCTGAGATGAAGCCTACTTCATCAAGATGGATAATGCTTTTGGTGTGTTGTTGAATTCAGTTTGTAGGAATTTTGTTCAGGATCTTTGCAAATAATTTCATAACAGATATAAGTCTGTAGTTTTCTTTTCTGGCTGTGTCTCTGTCTGGTTTTGGCATTGTAGTAAAGCTAGATTCATGAAAGGACTTGGGGAGCATTCACTGTTCTCCAATTACTTGAAACAGTTTGAGAAAATTTGGTCTCAGTTCTTCAATGAAGGTTTGATAGAATTTGGCTGTAAAGCCATCTGGTCCTGAACTTTTTGTTTGGGGGAGGTTTTTGATTACCTTTTTAAATCTCTATGGATGTGATAGGTTTGTTTAGGAGATTAATTTTCTCTGAGTTTAGTTTTGGTATGTGGTATGTGTCTAAGAATTCATCCATTTCTTCCAGATTATCCAATTTTGTGGAATAGATGTCTGTTGTGACCTCTCCCTTTTCATTTCTGACTTTGTTAATTTGAGACTTCTTTTTTATGTTTAATCAAAATTTCCAGGTGTTTATCAATATTGTTTAATTTTTCAAATATCCCACTTTTCATTGCATCAGTTTTCTTAATTGTTTTCTTAGTTTCCAAATCATTAGTTTCTCCTCTAATTTTGATTATTTCTTTTATGTCTGGAGCTCTTAGGGTTGTATTCTTCTTGTTTTCCCAATGCTTTCAGGTGGATGACTGCACAGTTTATTAATTTGAGATCTCTCTCTCTCTCTCTCTCTCTCTCTCTCTCTCTCTTTGTTATGTAGGCATTTAGTGCTATGATTTTTTTTTTTCCCCTTAGGACTGCCTTCATTGTGTCCCATAGGTTTTGGTAAGTTGTGTTTTCATTTTTATTCAATCATAAACATTTCACAATTTTTAATGATTTCTTTTACTACCCATTCATTGTACAAAAGTATGTTGTTTAGTCTCCAGGGCCTTATGTAATTCCTGATGTGTCTCTAGTTGTTACTTTCTACCTTTAAAGCATTATGATCTGATATGATACAGGAAGTTATGTCCATTGGTCTAAACTTATGTAGGCATGCTTTATGACCTAATATATGATCTATTTTGGAGAAGGTTTCATGGCCTGCTGAGAAGAACACATATGCTGTAGAATTAGGGTGGCATGTTCATTAGGCTACTTCTAGTTGATCGGTTGTGTGGTTGGGCTCTATTGTTTCTCTGTTGATTTTGTTTGGATGATCTGTCTATTGATGATAGTGGAGTACTGAGGTCCCCAACGATAATGATGTTGGTATTTATTTCTGTTTTGTTGTCAGATAAGTGCTGCACCTATGTTTGGTGCATATAGATTTATGGTTGTGATGCCTTTTTGATGGATTTTTCCCTTGATGAGTCAGAAGTGCCCCTCTTTGTCTTTTTTGATTAATTTTCATTTGAAGAGTATTTGTATCAGATATTACTATAGAAACATCTGCTTGTTTCTTACTTCCATTTGTTTGGAATAAAATTTTCCATCCTTTCACCCTGAGGAAGTATATGTCTCTAGTGGCAAGGTGAGTTTCTTGAAGATAGCAACTCAAAGGGTCCATTTTCCTGATCCACCCTGTTAACTTGTGTCTTTTGATGAGTGACTTAAGACCATTAAAACTTAAGTATGACTTTGAGATTGAATTTAACCCCTGCCATTTAATTTGACTCTTCTATGTGGAGAATTCCCTGAAGTACTCTTCGTAAGTTTGCCTGTGTTTAGATAATCATACAGTTGGCTTTTAACATGGAGTTTTCCACTCACCATCTATTATGAGGGATACTTTTTCTGGGTACTGTAGTTTGGTCTGGAAGCCATAGGTTTTTTAGACTTTGAAGTGTTCTCTTCCAGGCCCTTCTGGCTTTCAGTGCTTCCACTGATAAATCTGAAGTAATTCTGATGGAATTTCCTTTGTAAGTAGTGAGTCATTTCTCTCTTGCTGCTTTAACACTTTTTTTTGTTTTATTTTCATTGTTGAGAATTTTCACAATGATGTGCCTTAGAGAGTTTCTTCTTTGGTTCCATCTGTCTGACATTCTATTAGCTTCTTGTATCTGGATGGAACTCACTTTTGAGAGGATGGGAAAGTTTTCTTCAATAATTTTGTTGAATATATTCATTCTTTTGGTCTGAATTTCTTCCTTTTCAAGTATACCCAAATGATCTAAATGTTAGGACATTTTAGGGTATCCCACATTTTCATCATGTTTTGTTCACAAGATTTTTTGAATATACCAAATTTTTTTGGATTCCCAAACTGTTTCTTCTGAACTGTCTTCCAGCTCATGATTGACTCTATTCTTTAGGGTTTCTAGATAGGTTTCATTAGTTCTATTTGGTTTGTATGTTCTGTTGCCTTTTTGTGTACACAGTATATCCCTTTGTCATTTTACAATTTCAGGTCATGTTTTGGTTTTCTGAATATTCCTTGGAATTCATTCTTGAAGTTACTCATGTCTTCTTTAAGGTTAACCAGATGTTTATTGAGGTCCTCTATTTTTTTTTGCTCACCTTCAGTTCATTTATCTCTCTTTTGAGATCTCTCTGGTTTTCATTTAAGTCTAGTAAAGACAGCTATGTGGACTTCATTTATGTGATTGTTCATTTTTTGTTGATTTGCTACAAGTGCTTCAATTTGCTGGGTCAGGGTCATATATCTTTTGTTTTCATTTTGGGGTTCTATTCCTGTTGCCTCCTCTGTGTTTTCACTGGAGACTTCCATTGTGGGACTAGGCAACCTTGTTGGAGATCTCTCAGTGTGTTGTGTGTTTCTTTTTGGTTGCAGTCTACTCACCTCAGTGTGGAAGTCTTACTTAATTAAGGAGAAAGCAAGAGTTTTCCCTTGTAGTGTATTCAGTGAGTATTCCATTTTATGCTTGAATAGATAGGCTTGTGATGGCTTTGTATTTTGGGATGCACAGGTTATGGAAGGTGTAAGTGCACCATCAGTTCTGCACTGTTGCTTAATATCAAAGGTGGGATTGGAGGTCTGTGGCCCCTTTGACCTGGTTTCACCTGTGTCTCGCCTGTGGCTCAGGGAATGCAGCATGTGCCCATGTTTTCCTACTGTACCCACATGCACAGGTTATGGAGGACTCATTGGTTTCCCCTGGCAGGTGAAACTAGCTAAGATAGGTATGAAGAAAGAGTGGAAACTGTGTAAGACTGAACTTAAAAAATAATGTTGGGGATATATCCCATTGATAGAACATTTGTATAGCATGCAAAGTGCCTTAGATTCAATCCTTACACCAGAAAAATAAAACTAGTTTAATAAGTATCTGTATTCTCTTAAAATAATAAGACAAGGAATATGATAGAAAACAGCATCTACTGACCAAGACCACAAAGCCATTGATATCCAAAGATCATCACGTGGAGAATGAGGGATTAGATCCCTGGCTTATACTAAAAAGATTAAAAGAAATACTGGAGGCTAATGTAGGGTAGGTGAGTTTTATTGACATGAGAGGTTTTACATACATTACTATAGATCATATGTTTTCTCTTGCTTAGCACATATGAAGCTCTAGGCTCAAGTCCCAACACAATAAAAAAAAGAAAGTATTTATCACCGAGTTAATTTTTAAACATGAATATCACACATTTCACTTTGAAATATTATACTTCATAGAAAAGATAAAAATGATTGAATGGTTATTAGATAACTTGGTGAATATTATCATAGATTTAGGGTCACTTTTCAAGGTCAAGTTTTCTCATAGACTGAAAAAGATCTCCATCTATAGAAAATAGGTTTAATTATAGTTTTTGTGTGTTATGTGTATTATATGCATGTTCATATGTATATGTGCAGGAATGTGTAGAAGACAAAGGTCAATGGATGTCTTCATTTTGTCACTCCCCACCTTGTTTTTTCAAACAGGCTATTTTATTCTTACTGAACCCATAACTCACTGATTCTGCTAGAAAATTCAATAAACTATAAGGATCCCTTGTGTCTGTTTCCCCAGCACTGAGGTAGCAGCTGTATGCTACCACACTTCATAGGTATTTTTACATGGCTGCTTGCATTGCAAGCACTTTACCCACTGAGCAGTCTCCCAAGCCCCTTACTTATATTACTGTCTTTACAATTAATTTTTTGATAGAAAGTTCCTTATAAATTGTTTTGTTTTGATTTTGTATAAAATAGGAAGATTGAAGAAAACTTTCAGATTATTTTGTAAGTCTAAGAGCCATTGTCCACACAGATGACAAACTGTGTATTTCCATGGAGGCTAAGTCCACTTTGTGTGTTTTATAATAGGACTATAAAAACATTCACAATTCCATCTAATTTATACTGGTAAGTCGGTCAATATATTTAATGATGTAAGAAAATTTTATTTTATTAGACTGATTTTTATTGTAAAATATAGTTGTCAGTGAAAGCATATGTTGTTACTCTAAATTAAATATATATAAAATAGAATGTCTTCTGGTACCTGAATACAGTTAAATGTAAAAATTGATAAAGATTGGCATTTTCCATATATTAAATAATTTTATTTCTTTTCAAGTTTTCATATCATCTGAAATACAGATTTTGTTTACATTAAAGCATGCCATTCCAAATAATTCTGAACATTCCTTTAGATTATGATTACATAGTATGTAAGGACCACAGTAACATTTTTTGTAATTGTGTTAGAATAAAAGGCTCCAAACAGTAGGGAGAAAATTGTAACATGCTAAGAATCTAAGAATTATACTTCTAAGAATTGTTGTATCATGATGTAAGTAGCTTAAGTAAAAACATGAGCTTCTAAACATAGCAAATGTTTAACTAATTCACTGTAATGAGTTTTTACTATACCAAAGTTTTCTGTCTTGGGTGGCAGACCAGACAATGTAATCTATACATTATTTTATAATAGTAAAAGGTAATACAAATGGCTTCCCCCCCATGTTCTGAATATATATATATATAATTAAAAGTCATACTGGAACTTATTATTAAATATCAAAATAAAAACTTCGTCTATAAGATCTGCAATTATTGATATTAAGAGTTTTAAATCTGTGATCCTAAAACAAAACCAGCTTTTCAAACTAAGTCAGCATTTCTTCTTTTAATATATCATCCTTTAAAACTCACAATATTTTGATGACATCACTGTAAGCTATGGCTTGAGATTTATATTTAGATAAGCTTTAACTAAATGACTTATCACATCAATAAGAAAATATTGTATGTTTTTAGCAGGCACTATTTCTTTGCTTAACAAACAACAGAATTCAGAATTTAACCTTGAAACCTTCAATTAATATATTGTTAATCTAGCCTAATTGGTGAGTTCCAGGTTAACCAACTCTCTCAAAGTGATAAATGGGAGAGTATTTCAGGAATACACCCTCAACGTCTGGCTTTCACATACACATGTATAACCACTCACACACAATCATGCATATACACATGGACATAATATACACATAAAAAACCATCAAACAGAAAATAATTTTTTTCATATATCTGTTTCACTGAGGGTCAGATCAAATCCTGAAATGCTGTATTTCTCTAGGAATAGTAAGATTTGTCCAAGGCATTATGCAAGCCATCTGTTGATTTGGCTGTACTTCATATGACTAAAGTTGAATGTCACACTTTGAGCTGGTGCTAATCTTCTTCCTGATGTGATGAGCATCATAGGCTTAAAGTTAACATCTACAATGAGTCCTTTCACTATACTTACACTCAACGAGGAGTTCTGTTTTATTCAGACCCAGCCCTACATGAACTACATATATAAAAGAAGCAAACATCAAAATGGCATCTGGGAAGCATAATTAATTAGAGTTCACATGGAGCTTACAGAAGACTTTAGATGAGAAACATTTTCAATTGGGTTATGCCTCTAATCAAGTCTATACCTTAAATCAAGTCCCAGATGTATTACTGAGGCTGATGTCAAAAAGAAAATGTGAGGTACTGTTGCTGTCAGGTTTGTACTGCTGACAGAGATCACCTGACCAAGAGCAGGTTGTGGGCGGGGGAGGTGGGAGTTTATTTTGGCTTGCAAACTTGAGGGGAAGCTCCATGATGTCAGTGGGAAATGACGACATGAGCAGAGGGTGAACATCCTCGCCAAACTCAGGCAGACAACAGCAACAGGAGTGTGTGCCAAAAAGTGGTAAGAGGAAACTGGCTGTAATACCCATAAGCCCACCCCCAACAATGTGCTGTCTCCAGGAGGCTTTAATTTCCAATTGCCATTAGCTGGAGAACCCAGCATTCAGAACACCTAAGTTTATGGGGGACACCTGGATCAAACCACTACAGGTACTAAAAATATATATAAATTAAAATTAACTTTGTTCCTTATTATTAATATGTTTATTAAGTCAAGTAATGCATACCATTTTGTGCTATAATGTAAATATAAACCAGACAATGTTTTCTAAATCCATTATAGAGGTGACTGCCAAGAATGTTGTAAATAATTAAATTCTACCTACATGCTACAGAAGACATGATCAACTTAATAACTAGGCTATCTGAATGCTAATATATCATATAATACAGAAGACTTTATCAGGCACTGTAGGTATCATAGAATAGATTTTTTGGTCAAGAAAATTTAAATTAGGAAAAAGTTATGATTCACTTAGTTGAATATAACTGTTCTTCCACAAAATGTTATTTATGTTTCAGAATGATGCACTTCCAAACTATTTAAATTGGTCAATTTTATATTAATGATAAATTACACAAATTAATAAGATTATTTAAGATGATTTAATCATTAGGCATTACATCAACTACATGTACATATTTTGACTTACTAAAAACAAATTTATCACATTATTACATGATTATTTTGCTATTGTTGTAATAGATTTTATGACTTCTTTTTTAATCCTGGATATTATAACTATAAGAAGTTTTATGCAATCTGGATGACAATAAAAAATTCCCATAGAAAATACATAAAAGAAAAAGTGAAAGAAACGAATTGTGGAGCTATGAAAGAATGAAACACAAGAAAGGCAACTATAGGGACAAAATACTATAAGAGAGACAGAAAATAATTAGCAAAATTAATAATGAAGGCCATTTCTTATTAGTAATTGAAAAGAAATTAAATTCTTTTATTAAAAATACATTGGCTAAATGGAGACAGAAGGGAGGTTCAAGTATGTGTTGTCTACAACAGACATAGATCAGCTGAAATTGAAAACATATAATATGCTCCATACAATTATAATAAAATGAAAGCAAATTTACCTCTAATATCAAATAAAATGGACTTTAAGTTAAAAAAAAACTGTCACAAGAAATAAAGAAGGCATTATATTGTAAATAAGTGAATTCATCAGGAATCTATGACAATCATGAATGTACATACATGAATATGCATACATCGTCTGAGAATAAAATATATGGAGCAAGTATAAATAGAACTAAAGGGATAAAGGGAGTTTGTTAGTGGTAGCTTTTAACAGTCATTGTTCAATAACTGAGAAAACATACAGACAGATCAATGAAGAATCAGAAGACTTGAACTATAGTATAAATCAACCATGCCTAACAATCTTATATAAAACATTTCACCAAATGTCAACAAAGTATGCCATTTTCTTAAGGACACATAGAATAATTCCAGATAGTATCTTAACAAATTTAAGACAATTGAAATCATACTATCTGTCTTTGACTATGATTGAATGAGACTGGAGGTCAATAACGAGTGAACGCTGGAAAATTCATAAGTATGTGGCAAGTAAACAGCATACTCTTCAAGCATTAACAGGTCAAAGAAGAAATTAAAGTGCAAATAACGAAATATTTTGAGAAAATGTAAAATGAAAAATTCACCAGGCTTTAAAAATACAGAAAAAAAACATATAATGGATTTAAAATTCAAGATCTCAAACAAAAAATTCCATGGGTAAAATACACAAGAGGAAAGTTTTCTAATATTGGCAGTGGCAATGATTTTTTGGCATGATATAATGGGCACAAGAAAGATACACAGATGCAGAGAATGAATGAAAGGAAGTGCACTGCAGAACCACATTGAGCCAGATGCATGCAGCCGGCAGTATGTTCTGCATATTCCAAATCTTATCAGAGTCTAGAAATTATATCATGTGATTTTACCATGAGTTTTATGTTTCTATTTTTTGAGGCAAGCCCAACAGACTGACCTTTTTTTTTTAGTGAGAGACAGAGAGAAAGAGAGAGAGAGAGAGAGAGAGAGAATTGGTGTGCCAGGGCCTCCAGCTACTACAATCAAACTGCAGACACTTGTACCACCTTGTGCACATGTACAACTTTGTGCATGTGTCACATTATGCGTCTGGCTTATGTGGGACCTGGAGAGTCAAACATGAGTACTTAGGTTTCACAGGCAAGTGCCTTAACCACTATGGCATCTCTCTGGGCCAATTTTTTACAAAGTATTTTATTTATTTATTTGAGATGAGGGATGGATACACCAGATCTCTTGGCACTGAAAACTAACTCCAGAAACATGTGACAAATTGTGCATCTGGTTTATGTGGGTACTGGGGAATCAAGCAAGCACTTTTGACTGCTGAGCCATTTCCCCAGTCCTACCATGAGTTTTAAAAGTTATGACCAGTCAGTGGAGAATTTGACAAATAGAGTTGTAGTGAAAAGAGATCAAATAAAATACTGTTAAAAAATAAGACATGACAGAATCTAATTAATTTGTTGCTAGATATCTATACTTTTAGAAAACTTTCAGTGTAGCAAACTATATGTACTTTTTTGTTCTTGTTTTAATGACCTTATTTTTCTCATTTATTTCTCATTATTACCCAAGCATTCAATTAATCTCCACAAACAGACACAAATAAGGTTACATGTAACATTTTCTAAGCTTCTTCATTAGTTGATGAAATTTTGCCAGGCATGTCTGTGTGCTCCCACACAGTTGATTGGTCAGTACTATAAGAAGCACCCATCTGGAAAACAGACCTTTAGCTTTCACAGATTGGTTTGTTTGGGCCCTCAGCATTGTAGCACAGACAGGCAGTGAGGGAGGAGTCTGTTAAAGTTTGAGCAAATGCAAATATCATGGTTGAAGTGGTAAGAGGGACACCAGGTAAGGGATGAAGAATATCAGAATCAGCAGAAAGAGCATGTATATTCACAACATATTAAGAATAATAGTAGGATCAGGGGGAAATACGTCAAACGCAGCAAGGACAAACATTTGAAGTACGTATGTAGGAATTGGTAAAAGAAATGCAAAACTTGGAAAACAATTTTTGCTTGGAACTTAGAAAAAAGTCAAAGACCTTAATAAGGAAAATAATGAACACATTAAACAAAACCACAGGGCTGGCTGTGAATTTACTTTCTGAACTTAATATATACTATACTTGAACTGAAATGTAGATCAAATTGCTCAGGTTTCCTTCTTAAAGGCCATAAGTCTTGAGAGATTAGGGCTGCAATGCTCATTGTGTATTCTTTCTTTCTTATGGGAACCCCAGTCATTGCTTCTGTAATAATGATGGCATACTTAAGTAACATAATGAAATTTCAATAACATGTCCCAATGCATTCAAGGAAACAAACCCTAGGATATTGTCATATTCCATGTTTCTGTGGCATTCTCATTCAACTGACTATATTGAGTAGAAACAGATAGCAGGCAATGCATATGTTCTTAAGCTTTCTGGATTTAATGATTTAGAGTACTTATCATTTTACATACAATGGTTTTCTTTTACAAGCCCCTCTTTAAGTTTTTTTCCCATTGCATTTTAAAAAAAAAACAACTCATATTAATGATAAAATTGAGACTATGGAAATGCTTCACAAATTTTCTTAATTTATTTTGAGTGAGTTCAGAAACCAAGTGTATATTCATATCATTCACATATCATGTAGGCTTGCTTGCTTCAGTGGTTACTGTGAATGTAGGTAAGACTTATTTTCATGACCGAGCAGTCATGGGACAAGCATCTGCTAATCAAAACCACAATTAGGTGCTGGTTTGAATAGTTCTTATTTTCAGAAATGTGTGTGTGTGTGTGTGTGTGTGTGTGTGTGTGTGTGTAATCACATGGTTTCTAGTTTGCAGAAGCAGTGGTATTCATGTTTCCAATTATGTGTTAACTTTGCAAACTTTCAGTAACTACATGCTGAAAGATTGAATTAGAAAATATGAACTTAGGTATAAACTCAAAAAAGTGTGAAGAGTTCCTTTGCAGGTCATTTCTAGTCACTAAGACCAAGGTCCATCCATGTTAGCATGAGGCTGCGAGGAGGATGAGGTCATTCAGTCACTGCCATTATCTCTAGTCTGTGTAATCAATACAGCCAATATCTCCTATGGATTATACTTTTGCAAGAGTGCAATTCAAAGGCACTCCTGGGCAAACATGAAGAATTGGACCCTTTTTTTTCTGAAAAAACAAGACCCAATTCATACCCTAGTTTTGCAACTAATGAAATATGAGTGAAATTTTTCATTAGCATTCACATAAGTTTATAATATGCATTGACTTAATTTATGAAAGGTAGTTTTTAATTTTGAACAGTAAAACTTTCAGTGTCTACTTTCAATATTTTTAAGTTATCATAACAAAATTAGATATGTGTGGAAAATGTTCTTCTTTAGGAGCAACAAGATACATGTAAAATTTTATCCTAATAAAATATACATTCCATATATCTATATATCCACTTGAAAGGGCAACAGAAGGATTGGGGGATAGGCAGGAGCAGGGAGATAGGCAAAATCAAGGAATCTCTGTATGTTATATGAAGGAAGAAAAAAAAATATGAACATTTCCGCACCAACCTTCAAGACCATTGATTTCAGAAGAGATAGGAAATCAAGACGAAATCAATGGGGGCTAGACATCTTTGAAGATGATGGCTGTGAAAATCCCAGTGATAATTAGGATGACCACAGGGAGACTAATGGATAATGCACATCTCTCAATGAGGAGCAAGAGAAACCCATAAATACAGTATTAACTACTAGCCACCATCCTCTATCAATGAGAATGTCTATAGAGTTCCATTCTGTCAATCCTGACTCCACATTCACTTTGTGAATCCAATCTTGCTGTAAGAACATCCATCTGTCTCCCACAGCTCTCCCAGTTGGGATGGCTGCCCTCCTGCATGGGCCACAAGGCCAGAATCAGAACCGTTCACCCCTCCACCTGCCCTAGCACAATCACTCAGAGCCTAGCAGCCACAAAGCTCCTTCTCTGACAAACAGAACCATGAGACCGTCCACATAGAATACATGAGTTCCATATAACAGAAAGCCTTTAACAACAGGAAGCCATATCTTCTCACAAGCTCTACACTCTAGCTGGAAGACCTGTGAAGCACTTATCCTACATGCAGAACCTTCTTATAACCAGCAATAATGCAGACAATGAGAGGGAGCCTCCTGCCGGGAAAAGCACCTCTGTCAAAGTATGAATAGGAACGAAAGAAAAAAACAAACAAACAACGAAGAAGTGCAGTAAGACTTCTGCCCCAGCTAACATTACATTCCACAAGTGCCTATAGTTTCTATTAAGAAAAAAACAAAAATAAAAGAAAAACTTATTTGGAAAGATACATAAATACTCCTATTGCTTTGCAGATCATGTAAATCGTCTCCCTTTTAAAATGACACATAACATTGAGAAAGAGCTAGATTATATTAAGTAGGAAGGATATAACATTTATAAAATATTATGGAAAAGTGATAAATGACTATATATTAATGATGTTTAATTTTTTAAATATGTTCCAATTTAAACCCAGAAACTATCATGATAATTCTGAAAGGCATCACATTTTAATTTAATCATGATATGGCCTGATGAATTTTTAATAAGACTTTCATAAAATAACAAAAGTTATAGAGAGTAGTGGTCTGCCCCATTTTCAAATAGTCAATCAATGAATAAAAATTAAAATTTAAAAAAAGTACTTGTATATCCCATGAGCACAAGTGCAGATGCCAGAGGAGATGTCAATTATTTCTCTCTACTACTGTCCCACAATTACTTCTGGGAGACAAGGACTCTCAGTGCACCAGATGCAGTGAGCTTCAATGATCTTCCTGTCTCCACCCCTCTGAATGCTGGGGTTGTAAGGGTATATGGCCATTCCTGACTTTTTATGTAGGTTCTAAGGATTGAATAGGTCCTCATGCTTGTTCAGCAAGTGATCTAACCCACTGATCCATCTCTAAACTTATTCATTTTTATTCCACTTAGGTAACATTGAAAGCAGGTATTAACCTGTGGTCCTAGAAATCAGAATATAGGTTTCCTGTTCTTAGAGAAGAAACATGAAGGAAACTTCTAGGTACTACTCATATCTTATTGCCTGGTCTTGGTAGAGGTTACAAAAATACATCTCTTCCGTATTTCCATATTTTCCATGAATATGTGTATATTTTATACATATTTGTGCATATATGGTCCTACAATAAAAAAGTGTTTTAAAAATATTCACAAGAGCAAGTGGTAACAACAAAGACCATTATCTACAAGAAATAAGTATGCAAAGTAACCATTGGCAAACATGTTATAAGTACACTTGTCATTCTATGCCTTGATTTTCATATCCTTTATTTATTTATTTTGAGACAGGGTCTCATGTACATCAGATTGGCTTCAAATTTACTATGTATTTGAGAATGACCTTGAACTTCTAATCTTCCTGCCTCCTCCTCCCTTGTGCTGGTATTACAGGCATGTGCAACCATGCCTGCTGTATTTGGTGTTGAGAATTGAACTGAGGCTTTGTGCTTGCTAAGCTGGCCCTCTCCTTACTGAGATAGAAACTTAGCCTTAGCTTTCATACTTTCTCCATGGGCTCCAGATAGGAAATGCTGATAAATTTTCAATGTTGAATTATTTATGCTTTGCAGTTACTATTTAACACAAAGAAAACTGATCTTGTACATAGATTGTGCATCCTATGTATCTTTTTTTTTTTTTTAGCTTTTCTGTAATTAGGTGTGAAGAATGGGATTTAATGTTTACTGACAGTTTCAGAGGTACTAGTCTAGGACATATTGGCCCAATTGCTTTGGGGCCTATTGTAAGGCAACGTGTCAGAGTGGGAATCACATGGATGAGCAAAGCTACTCATCTGCAACCAGGAGAAAGAAGCAGGGTCCCATAGCCCCCAAATGGCCTGAAAATGTCCTACTGCACCACCCCCAGGAGCAAATCTTTACTGCATGAACCTTTGAAGGACATTAAAATCCAAACTGTAGCAGCCTGGCTTATATTCAGCAGCCATAGTGTGTTTCTTTATTAAGATTAAGAGTTTTAGCTGGGGTTACCCTTCAGTGGTAGAGTGCACACCTAATGCCCTTTGTTTAATTTCTTGCATCACAAAGAAATATATCAATAGTTTATCTAGATACTCTTCCACACTTGGTCACAAAGCATCTAGGCATCTTCTAAGAGTCTCTCAAGATTTCTGTTCACTGTTTATCTTGTAAATTAATAGCTTAAAAGGATAAAAGAGGTACTGAACTTTAGAACATCTCATCTCTTGCATTTTATTCAAAATATTTATCCTTCCTGTCCCTGCTTTGTTGTTAGAATCCAGTAGCTTAATGAGAAGTTGGATGGTTCTAGATGTCTCAGGTGAGATGTTTGTTCTATCGCAAACTTATCTGCCACTTATAGAAATGTACATTATAACTTTTGTTTCTTGGGAGGATAATTGGCATTTATTGAATATTTCCTAACCTTGAATTTGTGCTTGAATGGATGTGACTTGGGGCCTTAATTTTCTATTCTTATTCTATCCACGATTATCTTAGACATTCAACTGCTTTTACTCATCATCTCTATTCTTGTGACTCACATATTTACCTGTAAGTCAAACATATCTCCAGGAAAAGAGAACTACAAATCCAAATGTCCACAGTATGTTGACACTAAGGTGATTGACAAGGGCTTCAGAACCACATATATGCATATAAATGAATGTATGTTCTTTCTTTCCTATGCATTGAGTATCATAAGCTCCTCCTCCCCTGCTGTCAGGCAGCACATCTGGTAACCATTCTCTGATCTCATTCCTTCATGGTCACATCTAATCCCTTACTAAGGTCTCATATTTCAACCTCATTATTATGATTTAGTTCATTCCAGGTTTTTTGGCAATGTTTGGTCATTATCTTTTTTATTTAGGATTTAGTAGTAATGTCAAAATTGGTTCCTGTGATAGTGGATTAAAGATACATATAATTTCCACATATTCCCTCAAGGCACTTAAAAGTACTAGCAGGATAATGTCACTATCTTGATTAAAATTCTTCAGCCATTTTCATAGTCTACAACATAATACGCAAACTGGTTTTTTTTTAATGTGTTGGATGTGCGTGTGTGCATTTACATGTGCGTGTACATGTGTGCAAATATGTATGGATGCTAGAGGATGACCTTGGGTATCATTCTTCAGGAACATATCCACTTTTTATTAATTTTGTATTAGATATTGACACATGTAAACATCACATGTTGGTACCATCCTTTCCCTCCTCCCTGCTCCTTTTCTGAAGAGGCCTTCCTCCTGGGGGATGCAGGTCAACCCCATGGGGATTGTGGGTCATGCATTATGGGGGTGAGAGGCAATGTCTCTGTGAAAAATGTCCCAACTTGTGGTTCTAACAATCTTTCCACCCCCTCTTCTGAAAATTCCCTGAACCATGCTGGGAGAATTTTAAGTCTGCTTCAGTGATGGGCTTTTAGGAACCTCTGGATCTCTGGTTTGGTAGGTGGTGAGTGTCCTCAGCATCTTTATCCATCTCCCTTATGCTGATATCAGATTCGCTAAGAAAGCGGCACTCTTGCTCATTTCCCCAGTTCCTCTGTGGTTTCAGCTGGGGCTGGGATGGAGTGCACTGGGTCATTTATCTCCTCAGCTCCAGCTCCTGTCTGAAAAAGAGAAGCAGAGTCTCCAATGGAGAGTGAAGTCAGCGCTGGTTAAATGGGATAACCATTATTAATTTAGAGAGAATTAAAAGGGTGTAGACCCTTTTATAGTCTAAGGTTAATGGGAGCTTGACAATGGAAAGTAGAATAATTATCTGAATATGATTCTGACTTATTTCCCAGTTCCAGATATGGTTTCCTTTCCACTGAGCGAATCTGTTAGCCAATCCAAGAGCAGCTGGTTGCCCTCCATGGCTGTGTGCCACTATTGCACTTGTGTGAGCATCATGTCATGTTGCTTGCTTCTGAGTCACTTAGACTTTGAGTTGCTTGGACAGTTGTGTACAAAAGGCCACTTTTTTATTTTGATACTTGTTTATTTTTTTATTTTGTTTTTGTTTTGAGACAGTCTTTGGTTGAGGACTGAACCATTAGTTTATAGTGGGTGGACAATGGGCCCCATGGCTCCTCCTGTCTCTGCCTCCTCAGAACTGAGATTACAAGTACTGCTGGCATTTTAACATGGGTTCTGTGGCTCAAACTCAGGTTCTCATAGTTGAGAGGGAATTACTATATTGACTGAGCTTCCTTCCAACTGCCACAAATTCAAAATTGCAGCGTTTAAATTGTAGTGAAGCATTGTGACTTGGAAAATTAAAGAAAGCCAAAAACTATAGTTATAATTTTTTTATTGTAACTGTGTGCTAGAGGTGAATACTCAAGTTATGCATTGTAATAACAAAAAAGTAAAGAGCATGGAAGAAAAGAAAGAATTAAAGATTTTGGGCTGGAGAGATGGTTTAGTGATTAAGGCACTAGTCTCTTTCCTCTATCTCTCTCATAAATAAATAAATAAATAATAAATAAATAATAAGAGATTTAAAGATTTTATACACTACATATATATTAAAAAAGAGACAGCATTTTTGTAAAAGAGACCAAAATATAATTTCTTCCTGGCATTAAATTACATCAAAGTCAAATGACATGAGCATCATCAGTTCATCTTGTGTGTGGTCAACTAGTTCAAAAGAGTCAAGAAGACTGATTACATGTCCTTGAGGAACTCTGAGCACAAGACTGAAATCCAGGTGCAATGCAGAGAGGCTGCCCTATGGACAGGGACTTTTAATGATTTATCCACAAAGTTTAAAAATATATGGCTAATCAAGAAGTTAATATTTCTCCCAAAACAAATGTTACAGAAATGATACTGTTAGTATCCACCATATACAGCAATTAACAGAACTATCGATGCTCAGGCCAGAAGTCGGCCACCCACTGAACCCTCTCTCAAATAAATAAATATGTAAAAATAACTTTTGTGGCATGTGTAGACCCATTAATCACTGCGCTACTTGCTTTTCTGGCAGCTCTTACAAGAGGCTGTGATGCTGACTTCCTATCCACTCCCTCCCTGATAAGAATCATTACATTCCCAGTCAGGTGATAAGCTTATTTTCCCACTGTATTTTTTCCTTCTGAAGGATATATCTTTGGACATGATTGCTGTGGATTGTCAATGTCCCTCACGTTGTTTCAATGTTATAATATTCATATAGCCATTTCCTTCCTGTACGTGTGTGTGTGTGTGTGTGTAAGAGAGAGAATGAGAGAGAGACTGCCTAAATACCTACCTAGGCAAATGATTAGCTGTGGCTCCTAATTGTTTCCCACACTGCCTCATGGTATGACATTACTATTAGCCTTTATGCCTCTATGAGAATCCTTGCTCATATTCACATAATGAGCAGATGCCCATAAACAAATATTTATTAAATCATAGACATATTTTCTTTAGTAAATGAAATCTGAAAGACAATTTAAACATATTATTTGTGCATTTATAGCAACTAGATTAAAAATTCTATTTGTTAATACTAAAAAAAAAAAAACTTTTAAGATGCAGATTTCACCACATAGATGCATTTTTGGCAGAGTCCTGCCAACCAACCAAGTCCAACAACCAAAAGAAATGGCATGTTTATATAACATTTTTGAGGCCAATGCTTAGAGATCTTAGCCAAGGCATGGATATGGAGAAATGGAATATTGTGGCAGACATATTGGTCCACTAAGAAATGCAGGCAAAACCAATAGTAGCAATAAGGAGAGCCAGATGTCCTTGTGGTGTTATGGAGTGAGGATGGGACAGGAAAGTGCAATTAAATTCTATGTATTCAATGTATGATCTTTTATATGTGATGTATATATGTGCTTGTATGTATACAGATGCACATGCCTGTGTACACATATGCAAAGGCCTGAGGGAGGTGTTGTGTGTCATATGTCTTCTGCCTTATTTGTTTGAGATAGGTTCTCTCACTCAACCTCAAACATTTTTTTTTCTTTTTGTATTTTCTTTTTATTTTTGGTTAGATTGGTTGACTAGCAAGTGCCAACAATTTTCCTATCTCTCCTCCACACAGCATGGGGGAACATGTGTCTGTGTGTCTATGTGTGTGTGTGTGTGTGTGTGTGTGTGGCTTTTTATGGGTGTCCCAAGGATTCATGCTCAGGGTCTCATGCTGGTGCAGAAAGATTTTACCCCATGAGTCAACTCCCCAGTTTCCAACATAAAAACTTTAGTAGTGTTAACTGTACATTTATCACCCATTAACATACTGTTCATTTCTAATTTGCTTTTCTTTTCTGAAAAAAAAAAGTTTTATTTCACCTAAATTTTGTTTCTGTTTAAATTGATATGGTGTTAGCTACTTTGATCTTTCTTAAGCATTCTTTATGGTATGAAAAATGTGATTTAATTTTACCAATGTCGGCATTTATAAAGAATATGACAATTAATTTAGTGTTGAAAATGTCTCTGAGAAGATAAGTGGTTTCAAAGGCTTTCACTGACACATTGTGGCATATGGTGGAACTGCACTATTTTTTGATGTTTCCTAAAGTAGTTATTATTTTGTATTTGGTATGGTATAGTAAATAAAATGAGAAATTATCTTAAAAAGTTGAGTGCATATCTATACACGGAGTTATAGATTAAATAAGCAACCAATAAATTGCAAATTTTATACTGCAATATTGTTAATACTTTTTAAGTACTTTTTAAAAAAAATTTATTTATTTGTATGTGTTTGCAGGCAGCTCACACGTGATGAACACATCGGGGAATATTGTGACTTCAAATGAACACCAAATTTATGTGTACTTTAAAAAATATATGCATTTTTACTTATTTATTTATTTGAGAGAGAAAGAAGGGGGGGAATGGGCATGCCAGAGCCTCCAGCCACTACAAACAAACTCCAGATGCATGTGCCCCCTTGTGTATCTGGCTTACGTGGGTCTTGGAGAGTTGAACCAGGATCCTTTGGCTTTGCAGGCAAACACCTTAACTGCTAAGCCATCTCTCCAGCCCTCATGTGTACTTTTTGCATCCTATTTATATGGATGTCTAAGGAATTGAACTGCAAGCAAGTGTCCTTTAACTACTGAACCACATACCCAGCTCCTAAAGAATAATTTATTTTCATACACTACAAGTAAAATTATCTGTGATGAATTCTAGTTCTGTCTTTGATATTACATTAACAGAACAGAACTATATCTTTTTCATGTATTGTGAGAATAGGCATAGTTGTGGCCTTTAAGTACTTGAGTGAATACTATTACTGGTTGAATGGTACACTTGCTTCCACTTAAGAGGAAACCCTGAAGTTATAACATGTATTATCTCTGAAGGTGACTGCTGCAGTTACTTCTCATTGCTGGGACAAACAACCAGAGAAACTAATGGGGGCAAAGGGTTTATTTCAGGCTTACAGAATCCATGTGAAACATGATCAGTATCAAAAGAAGATGGCTCACTTCCATAGATACAATAGCACAGAGACACCACAAGTAGCCAAGAATAACAAACAGCCCAGCAGACACGAACAGCCAGAGCTCAAACTGGCTCTTTCCACACCATAGGGCTGGAGTGCAAGATCCACATCCCGTGACACTTCCTCCAGCACGCTGTTGGAGACTTCAGTAGGAAGTTTAACCTTAACCAAAAATCCCTAAAATTGTGGGTGATTCACATTTCAACCACCATTGTGATCCTTTTTGAAATGAAGGACATTAGAAATATACTGTCAAATGAAGTCACACTGCACTAGGGTAAGTGTCAAATCCAGTGTGAAAACTTTGCTCAGAGATGGTCATATGAAGACGGACACAACAGAGAATGCCCCACGACACTACAGGCAGAGACTGGAGTTATACAGGTAAAAGTCTTCCAGACTTTAAAGACTACAAGCAAACCACAGAAGTTAGAAAGAAGCAAGGAAGTATTTTTATTCAAAGCCTATAGGGAAGACAGAACTACTGACAGCTCACTGACAGACTTCTAGCCTCTAGAATGGAGATATTGAATTTCTTTTGTTTTAAGACACCCAGTTTGTGGCATGTTTTTACAGAATCCATAAGAAAATTATACACTAATTACAAGGTTGTAAATAAACTTTTTTCCCCTTTTAGTACTAAGAAAAAAATTAGAAGTAGCAGAAATGAAAAGGAAACACATTGCGAGTCAATATGTGGAAGAACTACCAATAAAGATATCACGAAATAAATTCCGTGAATTCATGGCATTGTGAATTCTGTTATCTTAAAAGTTTTAGGGCTGGAGAAATCACTCAGTGGTTAAAGGCACTTGCTTGCAAAGCAGGAACGGCCAGGTTTAATTCTCTAATACTTATGTAAAGACAGATGCACAAAGTGGCACATGTGTCTGGGATTTACTTGCAGCAGCAAGAAGCCCTGGTGTGAACTCTCTCTCTCTCTCTCTCTCTCTCTCTCTCTCTCTCTCTCTCTCTCTTTCATCTCTCACATAAATTTAAAAAAATTTAAAATATGTTTTAGTCAGACACGGTGGCATATGTCCTTAGTCCCAGCACTGGGAGGCGGAGGTAGCAGGATCATCATTAGTTTGAAGCCAGCTGGGACTACAAAGTGAATTCCAAGTAAGCCTAGGCTAAAGTGAGAGCCAACCTTAAAAAAAAAAAAAATCTAAGGCAAGATGGGTCAGAGGTGGTCATGCCTGCATTTGACAATGGGTAAGACAGAATGACTTACAAATTAAAAAAATATACCCCAGTGCCACCATTAAATGCTTCATTTCCATTTTCTGAATCAATAAAGAACTTATAAGGATTGCAAAAATGATGTGCTCCAGTACTTACCCTTTTGTTTTCTTTTGTAGATAAATCTTTATTCTTGTTTCCCTCCTCTTAAAAATAATAATAGTTTTAACTTCATAGTGTTACTACCATTAAAATGACTAAAGTACTTAGAGTAGTGTATAGCATGTAGCAAATTCTCAAGAAACTCACTGGACATATGACTTTTAGCATTGTTCAAGCCATCAGCATGGTCTTTTAGCTGTTGTTATTTTTTGTCTCAAAAATGGGGAGGGTTAAAAGCCAAATTAAACCCCCTTCCATTTTTAAGTCCCATCTTATATTCTAGATCTCAGTTTACATAGTTCAGCCCTTCAGATGAGCAACAACCAGAGATATTTATTTTTCCCATTTTCTCATTAAAAACTATAATGTACTTATGAATAGCTAAGGTGTGGGGGGTTGGGTGGGTAGCTGTGTGTGCACATTGGTGTGTGTGTGTGTGTGTGTGTGTGTGTGTGTGTGTATGTGTGTGTTTTAGGCATTTATAGAACATAAATTATTAGGCAGTATCATTTTCAAATAAAAGGACTATACCTTTTCCCAATTAGAGATCACCTGATATTTTGGGTATATTTGTGTTGAAGATAGAAGATGTAAATTAGTCAAAATTAAATTTTCAGAAATTTGAGTATTTTCCTAAATTGACATGAGTTAGTAGTTGGGGACCTACTTCATCCTTAGTATCTTATGCCATATGAAACTCTTCATAAATGGTCCACAATTGTCAAAGGCAAAGCATTATTCAGTGATTTACATTCAACACCATGTGTCTTTATTCATACACTACCTCAGGTGACTGATCACTGTACCACTTAGGTGCACAGTTGATAACTCTGGTAGGGTCATGATGCTTAGTCATAACCAGTTATGAGTTCAGGGAGGCAAGACCATCAGCACATCTGTGGGTATACCGGTAAGGTGGAGGAAAGGGAACAGGAGAACTGGATGTTCTCTCAGCAAAGTGTAACTGCCTAGATAACATAGCTTTTAAATAGGGGCATATTCTACAGGCAGTGAAGGTGGCCTGCTGTGACGGGATTTGAGGGTTAGGTTTAGAGTCTATCAAGAGTATTAGAAAGGAGAGGATTGCTTTCCAGAGTACACTTTGTTACATCCCTCACCCCTATTTTCAGGAAAGAAAGAAAATTATATGGTTAAAGGTCCAGCTTTGCACTTGTAACTAAATCCCAGTTATATCTACTTTTATACTTATCAACTCCATGCCTTTGACAAATCCTGTGGCTGTCCCATGGCTTAGTTAGTGCTTGTATAAAATGTGGATGACATTTTGTTTCCTGAGAACTTGTCAGGACTGAACAATATAAATATATGAGCCACCTAGCTCAGCGTTTGGCAGCATAGGCATTGTATAATGATTGTTTCTTGTCTCCCAAAGACATGACACCACAAATGCAGATTTGGGTGACAGATATGGGTCAAGGCCATCCACGAGGCAAGCACAGCAGTTCACTGAAAATTACTTGCTTCTGATTCTCTTCAATTTAGGAACAATTTCTTGATTTTTTTCTAGATCCTGAATACTGAAAGAATAGAAAACTAAGTTGCTCTTTAAATTCTGGGATATTCAATTTAAAAAGATAAACATATTCCTCGTGACTAGTAGATATCTGCAAGGTCAGATATCTGATTTTAAGCATAGATTCTGAATTCACACAGATAGATTCATGGAAAACACAACGCAACCTCAAATGCTTCTTTCTGTCCATATATGGGAATGGGCTTTATGGGAATCTTACTTAGCTACACTGTGCTTCCTCAGTTACACTCATTCTCTTTATTTCCTTTCACCTTTTCTTCCTGAATCAGTCTGTGTGGCAGTGTGGAAGAATCACCACATGAGGACAGTTACCAACTACTTCATCGTCAACCTTTCCCTGGCTGATGTGCTAGTGACCATCACCTGCCTTCCAGCCACCCTGGTTGTTGACATCACTGAGACTTGGTTTTTTGGACAATCTCTCTGTAAAGTCATTCCATATTTACAGGTAATTCTTTGTCAGAATAAATTTGATTACTTTTATAGTTTTTAAATCTTTGACAAAAAGTCTGAAGATAGTGGCCACTGACAAACTACTCAAAAAGATGTGTTCCCTTTAAGAACTAGACATTGTGTGAAATGGTAGATACTTTTTATGTGATATCCCATAGTCTTCCTCCATTCTTTGTCCTTACTCCCTCCTGTCTCCCAGGTTGTGCTTACAATATTTGTAGGAAGAGAAAAAGGAAGGAGCCACAGATAGTTCATTATTAGAAATAAGTTGATTTGTCTTTTGGAACTAAAATATCCAAGAGATTTATAATTCAGTAGCTGTTCAATGATGTCATATAACAAAAGTTGTATATTTTAAAGTTAGATATCATTTATCAGATATTATTAAGTTTAATAGATGTTATGAGCTTCATTCATACATTATGTTTAACTGTAAGACTAGTTTGGGCCAGCCTGCTAAGAACCATGAATGTTTTATGAAATGAATTATAACAGATATTAAGGGGGAAAAAGTGCAGAAAAAATATTCTCATAGAACAATAGTGGTGGTATTTGCATACAGAAACTGGGAAAATAAAAATATTAGAAAAATTCTAATAGTCATATTTGATTACTTCTCTGATACTTCCACAAATGTTTTATTTATCTTGGGTTGACTCAGGAGGAAATGTTGGAGATCCTTCTTAAATTTTAGTAGGAAATACTGGGGTCTTCCTGCCTTTCAGGAGGAAATGCTGGGGTCCTCTTACCTTTCAGGAAGCCTTCAGTCAGTCATCCAGATCCTCAATATGTTGAGGACCCTTGCTGTTATCTTTGTAAACCAGATGTTTTTAGGTGTGGTGGTTTGAACGTAAAATGTCCTGTATCAGAAAATCTTGGAACCTTTACGAAGTAGAGCATATTTGTAGGAAGTGTGTCATTGGGGATGTACTTTGAACCATGACATCCCAGCCCTGATTGCACTTTTGCTCTCTCTACTTCCTCTCTTCATTTATTCATTCATTCTGGTAGAAAATTTCAAGTGCACCAAAAATTTCATTCACACACTGGAAAAATCAGTGCCTCCAAGTTTCCAATGTTAATTGTTCATTTTTTCCCTGAGAATTTATCCAAGTGTAATTAGTAGTGTCAATAACACATCAAGCCCATCACTTCAATTTGGGAGGGTTTTCCCCTAGTTGTGATAGTTGGAAACTAATGACTTTTATTCTTCATATGATATGTGTCCCACTGATTATTGAAAACACATTATATAATGCCACATTTCTTTTTAAGACTGGTTTTATTGGACATTTACTAATTGGCTATGATGAATATGTTCTTTTTCTTCTAAAACAATAAACCTTTAGATTTATGAGTTCTGTACTATAACACTTTGGCAAATACTCAAACTACTTAAAAATCTCACAGATGTAATAAAATTTAGCTGAATAATTAAAATGACTCTTTTAGATATTTAATAATTCTATAATTTCAAGACCATTAACTTTTATCAGGCTTTTGGGTGAATAATCATCATTTATTTTACTTACTGACAGGAGCAATTGGCTACTTTTATTCAGTGCACTGTAAAACAGAAAAAACCTTCAGAACAGGAACTGCACAGGAAATATCAGGGAAAGAATTATAAAACCCCAGTGAGATGTAGGTGATGGATGGTGAATGGCAGACAGGTCTCCCACTCTTTTAGTTACATTTACTGTCTTCTTGTTAGCTATGGCCATCATCACAAAATTTCTGTCTCTACTTAGCATGGGTCTTTGAAATCTTTCTGGAATATCTATGTGCAGCTTTAAAAAAAAAACAGGTCTTTCTTTTCCAAATAAAGTCCCCAGGCATTCCTTTATCAGCAGAATGCCCAGAGTATATGTGAACAGCCAAGTTCCTGAAGGAAGGTGTCCCCACAAGTCTCACTCCACTGCATTCACAGTATTCACCTTTCATACTAAATTCATTGCTAAAATGACTTACTGTCAGACTGGCATGAGCTAGCATCAGAATTTAAATGAAAGAGGCACCCAGAACTGTACTAGAAGTGAGCAGCAGTAACAAAGTTGTCCTTTATAATTGCAATAAGATGAATTTGTATGTTACCAAGAAAATCTTACAATGTGATTATTAATTCCATACTGATAGTTTTATACATTTGCAAATATGAAAGTTGAAGTAGTGAATATTAAATCATTTATTATCAAGATTAGAGTTAATAGGTTCTACTCAATGTATTTCATTATTAGAATCAGACAAGGATATTCTTCCATGTTACTGTACAACAAAGCAGGCATGGCACCCCAGGTCACTCTTGGCACTGGCTACCAGTCTTTCAAATAAGCTGATAGGAATTGATCATTACTACTTAATAGTAATGTGGAGTACTAGAAATGACATTTGAATTTGAACCATGTGACTTTTATCTAATTCATCCTGGTTGATTCAAACATATGAATGATAAATTTAGAAGCCTTGGTAAACAGTTTGTACTCCAAAGCTAGAAAAGATAGACTGGAGAGATAGCTTAGTGGTTAAGACACTTGACATCAAAGCCTAATGACATAAGATAGTTTCCCTGGTACCCACATGTGTTAAATGTACAAAGTGGCAAATGGGTCTGGAGTTCATTGGCAGTGGCTAGAGAACCTGGTGTGCCCAATCTTTATCGGTCTCTCTCACACATGAAAGAAAGAAAGAAGGAAAGAAAGGAAGGAAGGAAGGAAGGATGAAAAAGGAAGGAAGAAAAAAGAGAGAAAAAAATTACTTAAAAGAAAGAAATTATAAATATAGTTCTGTCCCAGTAGCTATGAAAAGGCAAATGTGCAGAACTAGTCAATTTCTGTCCTAGGCCTGGGGACCATAAATTCATGGCATATTTGCCATGAAGAAATTGATGCTGTTGGTGATAGGGAGTAAGCTTGAATTGAGAGAGGAGATAGAGGAAGATACATTAGTTTAAGGCATTCTGATGTAGCATCAAAAGTTTCTAGGAGCTATCAGCCAACTTGGCCACTGGAATAGAGGTAACACTTATAAGGAAAATTAGCTTCAAGAGTTTAGCAAAATGTCAGATTTTACTTGGATTTTCTATAGATACTCTTTCCTGAAAATTAGCCTGTTCCAATTAAAGTCTAGAATTCTAGGTTCCAAGCTGGAAGATGAAAAAAAGTGGTTTCAGTTCATTATTGTCATAATTTTGACAGCAAATCCTCAGTTTTTGTGGTAGCTAGGAATTTTATACCTGAACTAACTCTCTGTGATCCTATTTAATCAATGTTTCATCCAAGAGAAGAATATATCACACATAGGTACATATACTGATCATATGGGAGTAGACATAACTAAAACATATATTATTTCCTGAATTTTTCCAGCTGCAAGATTCATTTATGATATTGTTGCTTGTTTAGGAATCTGGATTGAGATGACCAGCACAGATATTAGGGAAAACTTGATAATTTGGTCAGTAGGCAAGCTTGAGCACAGATATTTATGTACAGAACTCATTTGTAACAGGGACTTAGGCTTCTCTTTGCATCAGCATACTGGGAATGAACTAATACAGTAATAGCCTTTGTTGTTCTAAAATATGAATTGCAGTACCTCTGATGGATCTATGCTAGGTAAATTTGACCACAATCAAATTCCTATGTGATAATTTAAAATAAAGACATGTCATATTATGTTAGTTAATTATATGAAAAAACTTCCAGTTTCGGACAAAGCATATGTATTTATTTCCTTCCCCTTGAACTTATTATTTCCTCCAGCAGTAGAAAAGCTATGAAATAAAGTAATGATAATAATTATTCAAAAACATCATATTGTAAATTAGAATATTTGGCATAAAATAACTGGCAGGTTTTCATAGCATACTTCCAGGTCAACCAAGAAATTCAAATTCTCTGATATATTTCTATTTCTTCTGTTTGTCATATATTTTTCTTAAAAGGCAAATCACTTTGATGAATAGGCTATCTTGAATTTGTCCATCCACCTTGGCTACCTTTCTAATGTGGCACTTCGTTAATGATGCTGCCTTTCCCTCAGACTGTGTCCGTGTCAGTGTCGGTGCTCACACTGAGCTGCATCGCCCTAGATCGATGGTATGCAATCTGTCACCCACTGATGTTCAAGAGCACAGCCAGGCGGGCCCGAAACAGCATTGTCATCATCTGGATCGTATCCTGCATCATCATGATTCCCCAGGCCATCGTCATGGAGTGCAGCAGCATGCTGCCTGGCCTGGCCAATAAAACCACTCTCTTCACAGTGTGTGACGAGCACTGGGGAGGTAAGTACACTTCTCCCAGGTGCTCACATCTACACCGTACCTGCAAACAGAACACTGCATCACTGTAGCTATTGTTCATCAGGCTTCTGTATTTTATGGTATTTGTTGTCATCGCTTAGAAAGGGTATGAATATTGTGTTGAAGCTAAAAACAGTTTCACAGAGTAGCTCTACCTATCTGAATCTTTTGCTATATGCAAGTTTCTCATTTTCATATTTTTAAGAACAGAAATGGAAAGAGAAGCTTATTCTACAACTCACTTTTGAACGTATTAGTTTTTTATTCAATTCTCTAAAACAAACAAAAACCCCTCAATAATAAAATTCCAAATCAAAAAAATATAAAAGTAAGAGAAGTTTATAAAATCATTCCATGTTGTCCGAATTGCCAGGTTTCCTAATGGTCGCAAATGCAACCTTTGTGGGTTTTTTTGTTTTTTGTTTTTTGTTTTCCATTTTATAAGAGTTTACTACACACAGCACCCACATATTCAGTGGCCACACACTGTTCACACAGTATCACTTGAACTTTTAAAATATTTTATTATTAATTTATTTATTTATTTGGCAGAGAAAGAGGGAGGGAAGGAAGGAGGGAGAGAGGGAGGGAAAGAGAGAGAAAGAATGGGCATGCCAGGGCCTCCAGCCACTGTAAACTAACTCCAGGCACTTGTGCCCCCTTGTGCATCTGGCTAACCTGCATCCTGGAGATTCAAACCTGGGTACTTTGGCTTTGCAGGCAAATGCCTTAACCACTAAGCCATCCCTCCAGCCCCCCTTTCCCCCCATTTTTAAAATATCGTCTTGGAACATGACTAAAGGTAAGTGTGTAAACATGGATTCTCCTCAAGTCAAGTCATCTCATCTAAATTTGCTTTCTCTATTCTCAGTACATTTGATGCGCTTATCACTGGAATAACAATGTCCTACATGAAAAATTATATTAGGTATCATTTCTGTTTTGCCATCCAACATGTATGATAATAGAATATAAGCCAGCAGAATTTTGGTAGCCATGTGTTTCTTTGGTTCAAAATTCATCAATACCAGAAAATATATATATATATATATATGACAGTACAACTTGAGGATTTACTTATAGATATACTGTCTTGAAACATTTGAGTCTTTGAATTTATAATAATTCATACCTGACACTTTCATTTAAGTACAGAAAGTATTTCTATAACTGAAAAGTTAAATGGTGCCTCCTTCATATGGCCTTTAAAAGATAATGGAGGTTATTCCACATAGTGTTAAAAGAATGGCCATTACTAAAATTTTACAATTAGGTTTATCTGTATATCAATATATTAACTATGTCTTTTTATTGAGATTCACTCTTATTGTCTAATATTAAAATCTTTTACCTGTATGTTTTTCTCAATTTTCTCCTAAATAGTATAGGCTAAAACAAAAAGAATGGAATGTTCCCTATGTATGCATATAAGTGTGTATATAGGTAGACATGAGCCATGCCCACATGTGGAGATTAGAAGACAACTTCAGGTGTCAGTGAACACCTTCCATCTCATTTGAGGCATGGCCTCATATTCATCAATATGTTTGTTAGACTAGGTGACCTGTGAGTTTTGGGTAATCTTACTGTCTGCCTCCTTTCTTGTGCTGGGATCACTGCAATTACAGATGTCCACTATAACATCTGCATTATCATTTTAATTACTGTCCCACAATATCTTGAGTATTTTGAGTATTCAAGGCATTGTGCCAGCCTAATGAAAAATAGACCATGCCTATAGCATCAAAGTCTGCATAATGAGAGTGAGAAGCAAATAAACAAATATTTTTGTGTCAAAATAGATCAATGTACTTACACAAAAAGTACTAGGAGTAAACTGTATTTGTATACAAAGTGCTAGGACAATCAGTGTACTTGTACACAAAATGCCAGCAACAATCAGTGTACAATCAGTATACTTGTATACAAAGTACAAGAGACAATCTGTGTACTTGTACACAGAATATTAAGGACAATTAGTGTGCTTGTACACAAAGTATTAGGAGCATAGATGAAAGAACGAGCTTAGTCCTAGCCATTTGGACAATGTTTACAAAGGAGCTACTACAATTTTAGCCAAACACCAAATGGTAAGCAAAAATTCTGTCAATAAGGAAGAGGGAAAGTGTTTCCCAGAAGGGAAAGTATGTTTCAGTAAACAGGAAAACCTGTTCATTGAGTACAACATCTTAAGGATGAAGAGAAGGCCAGGAATTGTATGTTCTGGAACTGGTAGCCTGGAGAAATGATTTTGAAACAAAGGTGAGTTGAGAATGTTTCTTACATATTCCTTTATAGTACTAACAATTGAACAACACCACAATAGCCCTCAAGCAGAGTCTTCACTAATTCATGACCAAAGTAAGACCTAAAAAGATCAAATTATTTGTTCAATCTTATAAAGCAATATGCACATGTACATTTAAAGTTTTTAACTACAAATTTGGCATACTTTAAGATTTATGGAAATGATCATTAGATAAAATACTCACCTTTTATTTAACAAGTGTTAGTTTTTGTAAGATATTTTGGTAATAAATTTTAGTTATTCATATGCTCATAGACTATGACAAACTATTTTGTTGACCTAAATAATCAAGCATTATTATCCCCCAATAACAAAATGGTTGTCAAGCTACAGAACACTGACCGCAGTTATGAGCAAGTAGCACACTGTTTTGTTACTTGCTGTGAATAATGAATAAAAAGACATACAGCTCATCTCTATATCTACTGTGCCCTTATCCCAAACTTGCTTGATTTTTTTAAAGAAATTCATTTGATGTAAAATACTTAAAGGCATTCAAAAGTCATTTAAAAAATTTGAAATGACTTTCGAAAATCCCAGAAGTACTCACAACTTTATGGAGGCTAAAAGTGATAAACATTAAAAAACAAAAATTATTAATTAGCTTTTTAATTATTTAATTGTTAACAATTTAATGTTTTCAAGAAGAATGTAAAGTAATTTCATGTGAATTCTAATCATTTTACTTATCATAATTTCACATCTAATAACTTTTATTTAAAATGCATCCTCCTCATGGAAGCTATGTTCAACTTATGCCATGTTCAACTTAAACTGGTAAAACTGAGTCAAGCAGTTATGATTCAAAGCACTATAGGAAATCAGATTTTATCATGTCATTCCTCTAAGACAGATATCTCTAAAATTAAAATCATTTACTATAAAATTCAGTATCCTTTATACTTGAGATTAATTGATGGTTTGTATTTCTGGTATTTAAATTTCTTTTCTGTCTCCTAAGTTCAATAAAAATGTTACAAAAATGGACAATTATACTTTAACTGTCCTACAAACAATATCAGAGAGGAGAAAAACTTCAGGTGATGTCCCTTTATCAAATTGTTTGATAAAGCCCTGAAAATGTTTCAGTGCATGTAGTATAACTGAGAACTTTTTCTTAATGAAAATATTACCAAGAGTACAGAGCATGTGTCAGTAACTTATTTCTAAAGCATATCATCATTATGTATACGAGTTTTTAAAAACAAAAAGACCATGTGGCTTCTTAACAGCTGTATCCAAAAGAAAAGAGCGTGTAAGGTGTGTTTATATTATATACCTTACCAGATGCTCCTAGAACTATGCTTTTGCTCACCATTTGTTCAGTCACACCCATTTGTAATTCTAAATGTTAGCCGGTTTTCCAGAATTATATCCACAGTTTCTTGATTGCTTGATTAGTAAATACATATCAGGACAAAACTTTAAAAAAGCACATTTAAATCTCTGATCTCAAAGACATCAGAAAGATCCACATTTGCTCCTGAATTGTTGGTTTGAAATGTCTATATCTATAAAATACATATAAGCATAAGAAAGACTCTACTTAGATCACACCTAACATCAGTTAAATAAAAACACAGACGTTTTTTCTTTTTCAGAAAAACTCTCAAGTAGTCCAGGCTGATTTTGGACTTTCTATGGAGCTGTTGTAATTACCTTCATTTTATTGGGACAAAATACCCAACTGAAAGCAGCTGATGTTTATCTTGGGTTTACTTTGCCTTATAGTCTCAAGGGGAAGCTTTGTGGCAGGGGAAAGCATGACACATGCAGACTGAACATCACTCCTGGCCACAACATGTAGAAAATAGCATCAACTGTGAGCCAAGCTCTGGCAAAGGGGAGCTGGTTGTAACAGCCCCAAACCTACCTCCAGTACACACCTCTTCCAGCAACGCTCCACCTCCCAAACTGCCACCAGTTGAAGACTAATCATTCAAAAAACATGAGTTTATGGAGAGCATGTGATTTAAGCCACCACAGCAGCCAAGAATTACTTTGACTTTCTGATCCTCCTGCCTCTACATCCTGAAGGCTAGAATTAGAGATATGGACCACCAGGCTTAGTTTTATGTTGTGCTTGAGACTGAACCTCTAGCTCAGTGCATACCTGACAAGCACTCCATCAACTGAATTCATCCCCTGTCCAAGATATATATATATATATATATATATATATATATATATATATATATATATATATATATATTTAATCATTTTCAAGTCTTCAAAACACTGTTTTCTAATTCTCGTAGAGCTTAAGTAAATCAGTTTTTATATAAGTATAGTATAGGTTATATTTAAAGATCAAATTTGTCTTCATATATTGAAGTGTCTTCATATGTTATAAACACTGCTAATCAAATGAAGAAAGACTTCAAAATTTCTGGTAGCATAACATTATTTTCAATTAGCTTAGAATATAAGCCTGATATGAGGAATTTAAGCCCATCATTTTTCCCAATTATCTATTATAATCTCCTCATTAAAACAATCTAGCCTAGCCTGAATATATAATTAGAGCTGAACAACTTTTCTGTATAAAAAATATTCATTGTCATAATATGCACTACAAAGCAATTATGTAGTTTTTTTTAGCTATTCATAAATTTACCAACTGCAGAATGCACTTACCTTTCATCTATGTAAAACTGAAACTTCTATCATAAAAGTGGTATCTGTTTCAATACTTGGACAAAAGTTATCAATCAAGCCTGCCTTTCTTCATTTTCTCCATTTAGTCTGATGGAGACATCAAGCTTCAAAGGTATATTTTTATGTGGAAAGTTCATGTGATACTTTCTTCAAAACAAATAAAAGTTCAAAGTCACTCAGGTGCCTGGGAATTGCTGAGGTCACTGAGCATGTCCTGTGAAACTGGGCCAGCAAATGCTGCCCAGGCTGCTACACTTCAAAGGGAAATGCTGTTTGCTATTCCTACAGATGATCTGCTTGAACGCCTTCCCTCTTTTTGTAACAGAACTGTTTGTAAACAGGCCTGTAAGAATACTTGAAAGGAAATTAGAAATTTATTAGGTAGATGAGTGTCTCTTGGGCTAAAAAGAAGCTAAAAATGACATTATAAATTGTTCTCTTAGACCTCCTAGCTACCACATACCCTGCTGTCCTGTTTGTAGATTACAATATAGAAAAAAGATATTGAAAAAGAAGACAGTTTCAGAATGAAAAATGTTATATTCAGCTCAAATTCCACCAACTCTCTATGACAAGCTATGGAACCCACACTGTGAAGCACTTTAATTAAACTCATGGACATATTTATAATGTATTCAATGAGGATTAAATGCAAAATTTACTCAATTTACTGAAAATAGTTGCATGTGCATTTATAGACATGAAAACATAATATGCTTTAAGAGAAATCAACAAAAATAATTATCAAATACATTTTATGCAATAGTGTAGCCACTGTTAGAACCCACACACTCTGATAATTCATCTGCAACCTGTGCTCATGCAGGCAACACCCACACACAAGGAAAAACAAAGATATTTAGCTGGGTGTGGTGGCACACACCTTTAATCCCAGCACTCTGGAGGCAGAGGTAGGAAGATCGCTATGGATTCAAGGCCACCCTGAGAATACATAGTGAATTCCAGGTCAGCCTGGGCTAGGGTGAAACCGTACCTCACCTCAAAAAAAAAAAATAAAAAAAAAAAGGAAGGATATCGAACTATAATCTGGACTAGTTTAGGATTAAGTGGAAGAGGAATATGGAGGGGGTCAAAAGAAAGAAATGGGAGGGGATTTTGATCAAAATACATAATGCGCACAAAATTGGCAATATAATGATCAATTGCTTATTGTATTAAATTTTCTAAAACATTTTCCACATTTGTATTTAAAGATGTGATCTGAAAGAGCTTCCCATTCTCAGGGCATCTTTTCCTAATGAGGAAGAATCACCCGATTGTCTACCCTCTTCACAGTATAAACAAAGATTTCATCAATTATTGATCAACCCGTGCCTCTTTTTGGGACTTTTGATACATTCATACTTCACACTGGACAGGTTATGGCAGCACAATTTAAGAAATGATTGACTGTTAATCCTCTGTTCAAATTAAGCGAAATTAAAGTTTCTAATGCACACAGACATATAATTATATTGATAACAGATAGTTAAGCATGTAAATTGTTTTCCATTTGTATATATAATTGATAATTAAATAAAGAAAATAAATATATTGCTTTATTTAAGTAGTTGAGTGAAATATTCTTTTTAAAAAATCTATCATTCAGGGCTGAGGTGGTGGCCCAGCAATTTAAGTATTTACCCCTCAAGCCTGAGTACCCAGTTTGATCTTCAGACCCCATGTGGAAAAGCCCAAACTGTGGCTGGCTTCTGTAATCCCAGTGCTCTGGTGCAATATGAGAGGCTGAGACAAGAGATTTCCTGGCAACTGGATGGAAGCACAGCAAGCAACAATGGGGGCTATCTAGAGAAACCTTGTCTCAAGTGTGGTGGGATGGCAAATACCAAGATGAAAGTAGTCTTCTGACATCCACACATACGCTGTGACAGACATGCATGCACTGATGCACGCATGCAGGCATGTACACACAAGCACAACATTTCTTTTAAAAGGATTCATTTTCTAAAAACTAAAAAACATTATTTTAATGTAAGATCTTTATTTTCTTGATTTTCATCACAGGTGAAATTTACCCAAAGATGTATCACATCTGCTTCTTCTTGGTGACATATATGGCACCCCTATGTCTTATGGTGTTGGCTTATCTGCAAATATTTCGTAAACTCTGGTGCCGACAGGTATGTGATATCAAGTAATTTGCTTGTGTTTCCTTTAGGATATGTCTTAAACAATTTAAGAATACATTGAGCTGCTATCATGTGCTCAACAGGGGGTTATTTGTTCTTCTAAACCAACAAGACTCTAGATGTGAAACTGCATCTTGAGTTGTTTTAGTGATATATCATGGAGTGTTTTAAATTCTTCCTTTTGGAGTTTACATTTACAACAAAATTTTAATCACAGTAATTAACTGAGTTAATTTTTGACTGGAAGTAACATTATTGATTTTACTTTGCATTAGAAAAAATAAAAAGTTATTTTGAGTTTCTTTGACTATCATATCAAATTAAAGAATTTACTGAGTCACCTCAATTCACTGAAAGCATCTCCAAAATTTTAATTGTTCCTTATGAATGAGTCTTATTTTCAACCCTTAGTATTTGAAACTTTTTTCAAGATCTTGTTTCACTGGTTGAATCCAAACAGCTCTTGAATTTTTCAAATCCCATATGTTTTATAATTTTAAAATTATCCCTCTTTCTCTCTATTTTTGCCAAGATGATATTTCTGGCATGATATTGTAAGTAAAACCACCAGCAAAGTAGGTTAGCAATCTACTCCTCAAACCTTTTAACTAAAAACAAACAAACAAACAAGAAACATGGATACTGTAAAACTAAGAAGCAGTTTCCCTATTTCCCAGCAACAGTTTTCTCTGACTTGTCTACTTCTCCATAAAGCCAATGCCACAGATCTTAGGGTGTTTTTCCTCTTGCGTTCTGCACAGCATGAACTGTTCTCATCATACCTCGAACTGTTGTCGTGATCAATTCTTACAAAGTTATTCTGATTCGTGTCTCCTGCCCCAGGTGCATGAGCCCCTCCCATTTCCAGCTCTATTTCCGTTTTCCTTTCTCATCCTTTCTCCTTTCCCCCCATCAGTCTCTTACCCTCTTCAATAGTCTTAACTGATTGCCCCAAATTCAGGAGCTTTACAACAGTCCTGTATCGATTATGATCATGTCACAAGCTGAGGATAGGCTCTGGCTCTACCCGTGTAAGTGAATGCCACTTCCTGGGACATACCCTTCTGGCTCTGAGCAAGGGGATACTAAGACTGGAAGAACTGTCTAACACATCTTTAAATAAATGCACTGGCATATCTTACATCTCATTACCTTTCATTGACCAAAATATCATGTTTAAGCTTGACAGGAATGTAAAAGGGAGTACTATGCGATGAAAGGGACAAATCACAGCTGGAGACATAAAACATGGAATGAGAAAGCAAGAAAGCATAAAAATTAGACTCCAGAGACAGACAGCATGAATTTAAACTCTCACAATGCCACTTAGTAGCTAAATGAAGTTGGTTAATGACAAATTTCACCATCATTTTTAGTGTGGTTGGGCAGCATCTAACTCACATTTGTTATGCAAAAATGGAATAGGGATCTAAAGCATCAAAGGGGCTCACTGAATAAAATGCCTTAACAGTACATGCTGTAAGTTGGCCTTTTAAATAATTCTGCTTATATTTCTAATTTGGCAAGTGTGTATTGAACTATGATATATCAAATTTACATTGCTTATTTATTTTCTTTGGTTTTCCCTTGCTAGACATTGAAGTTAAGGCTTTGAGCATAGTAGGTCATAGTATCGAACTGTACTTTCATAAGACTATTATATAGCATATTAATGATTCTTTTAGGTTTTTATCCCCTGTGCAATATTAAATGATGACAGTATATTCTAGCATTTATCTTTGTAACACTCCAATTATCACATGCCTACTATGTATCAGAGGTTTAGTAAATCCTTTATTTTTACAAAATGAATAGAAGAAAAATAGACATTGCTGGGTTTTAAATAAATGAGGCAATTAATTGCCCCATTACTCAGAGAAATGTCTTATAAAAAATTAGAATATGACAAAATCTGAAGAAGAAATAATATTAATGAGCAACATAAGTACAAATATTTTAGATTGAGAATCTGATGAAAATATTAGATATCAAGAACATCCCTGTTCCATATTTTACTGGTATGAATCATATGTAACAGAAGTTTATATTCATTTGCTTAAAAATTTATGCTCCTTGGCACATTGAGAACCACAGTAACCTACACCATCTCTTACAGTGGTTTAAGACTATCAAAAAATCATTTGTAAATAAATGGTTATAGATTTAAAAAAAAAATTTATGCTCCTTTACAACTTCTTAAGAGTAAAACATGGATCTGTCTTGTTACATACTGCCTTTGTACAAAGAATTTAAAATATGTTTTTGAATATATGGTTGACTACCAAGCCACAGAGAATTTATTTATTATCTAAGCTTATATTTCTCAATTTCCCAAACTTTAAAATAAATTTGAAATTACAATACAGGCTTAGAAATAATCCACATTTTTGGTAAAATATCTCATTCAGTACAAGCTACAAGATTCAGAGGATTTGCAATAAAATGTCTGAGCTGTGAAAATAAACATTTAAAAACAGATTGGAATGGGAAATGGAAATTTTAGCTGAGCTCACTTTAGCAGCCAAACTAAAGTAAATTAACCCCAAATGGGTAATTATATAAAATTCCACTTGAGCAACTTTCCTTTCCCAAGTGTTAGTGTCTATAAACAGAGTTATCAGGCATTGTGAGTGCCATAGGCTACATCAAGAGAAGCATCAAGTGAGGGGCTTATCTTATTTGCTTAAAGTTACACAGATGTGAGCACTCCGTTGTATAATTCTGAATTAGCACAAGATTATTAGACAGCAAATTGTGTGCTGCAGTCTGACTTCCTCAAGACTTAAGCATCACTAAAAGAATTAGTTATTGTTTTTCTATGATCATTAACTCACACTTCCCTTCTCCTTAGCCATATGATTCTGATAACTTTCTCATGGAGAAACTGCACAGTCTCCTCCCTCTCTCAAGGCCTCACTTTAAGAACTTCTTCATCTCGGATTGCTTGGCCACATGTGAATCTATCAGCATTCTTTTCAGTCCCAAGCCCTAAAATAATCCAATTTGAGTCATATGTGGATTTTTTATGTTAATTCCTTATAAAAATATTTGCTAAGCATTTGTGTAGTCTCTAGTACTATGGACATGCTATGGGTGTGCTTGGGGTTTATGACTGATTTCAACTTTTCAAAGACATTGAAAGACCTTCCACATCCTAGTTGTATTCACCATTTCTTCTGCTACATTTATTATCTGCAGTCTTACAGAAGCTGTAATTCATACAGTAATATTGAGTGATAACAAATCAGTCTAGTCTGAGAAAAATGATATACATGAAAAAGAAGAATCAAGAAGGGAATAATTTGTGTTCAAATAATGAAATAAAGAGTACAAGGAGGGCTAGAGAGATGGTTTAGCAGTTAAGGCATTTGCCTGCAAAGCCAGAGGATCCCAGTTTGACTCTCCAGGACCCAGGTAAGCCAGATAGAAGCACTAGGATGCTCATGCCTCCAGAGTTCATTTGCAGTGACTGTAGGCCCTGGGGCACCCATTCTCTCTCTCTCTCTCTCTCTCAAATAAATAATAAAAATAAAGTTTAAAGAAAAAGAATGCAAGGAAAGATAACTGCTTAGTTAAGCATTAATTTTAGTATAAAGGCATTTTGCTTGCAATCCTTTTCTGTGTTTATCTAGACTAATAGACAATTGTGTAGAATAATAAAATAGCTCATAATATAAAAAAATATAACTTGAAGAAAATATGAAGGACATAGTAACACTAAAGGAATATAGATTTTTTTAAACTATCAAAATTAAGGCAGCATTAATCCAAGTGGCTTGTTTAAACTAAATTGTTTATTTTAACTACTAAGGAACATAAGTTTTAGAAATATCTAATGAAGGAAAGGGGGAAGAAAAAAACAGAAAGTAGCAGAGGAATATATATAATGTAAATTGGTTCTTCTCAATAATCATATTATCTATAGATACTAAAATATTCAAATCAGTAATATCTAGTTTTCAGAATAGATAAAACCATTGAAACAATAAAAAGAAACTATGAGCCATTTCCCATCAGAGATGTGTTCCACGTTAAAAAATACAACTATCACCAATGGGAAGCAGTGGGAGGCTAGCAATGCAAACCAGAAGGAGCCCTGATGTGGCTATGGTGCTGTGCTCATATGAAAACTTTATCAGAATTGCTATAGTGCATAAAGAACACTTCATATTGTCAAAAATGAATCTACTAGAAACATATAACAATCATAAACCTGTATGAACTTAACAAATGAAATCCAAATACACTAAGCAAAACCTAATTCACTGAGGAAGTGCATAAATAATTTAACAATTATAATTTCACTTCATGCCTCCATTTGCAGTAATTACTGGAAAATATAGGTTGAAAAATCACAAAAGAACTATAAAATTATCAACTAAGAGACTACATTATTTGACAGATATTTATAGAACTCTACCAAAATAGTAAAACATACATTTTCCTCCAAGTTCAATAGTCTCAGTACATATTAAAGTAAAAGTAGCAAAATATGCAGTATCCTATGACACTGGAATTATATTAGAAATAGGAAAATATTTGAAAATTCCCAAGACATACAAAAATTGAACACATGTTAAGTAGCTATTAGCTATAAGTAGACATTATATATGTCTCTCTCTATATATATGTCTATATATATATATATATGTCTATATATATATATATATGTTTTCTATGGTTCAGTGTGTATATATATATATATATATACATATATATATATATACATGTATATATATATATACATATATATATATATATATATATATATATATATATATATATATATACACTGAACCATAGAAAACAGTGGGAAAGGCATAAAAAAGAGGGAGTTGGTGCTTTAAGATCAGAGAAAGCAATATTTTTTAGTCAAAAAAACATAGAAAATTCAAATCCCTAAAATGAAAGGTAAAGGGAAGCCCTCACTGATGGCAGAGTCAAAATCAAGAGTGAAAAGGTCAGTTTCACAACAACTTAGAAAACTTAGATGAAATGTACATGCACAGAGAAAAACAAACTATTTAAGTGAAATATATATATGTGTGTGTGTGTGTGTGTGTGTGTGTATTCCATCATTGAATTATACAAAATATTTAAACAATTACTAACATAAACCTTCACAAACTGTTTTTGAAACCAAAATAATGAAATGCTTCCTCCCCATTCTGCTAATCCATATCTACAATGACACCAAAACTAAACACATCACTAAAAGTTAAACCCATATATGAATCCAGTTATTGATGCAGAAGTAAAAGTTCTCAATAAACTACTATCAGTAAGTGTTATACAAGAGGACAATGTCATTTAACTCAGCAATGGCAAGGCAGGTTTGACATATAAAACTCAATGTGTTGCTTCACATTAAATGAATGAAGAAAAACAATAGAACATAGTAAAATCATTTGACAAAACACACTTTTTATAATAAAATCTCTCAAGTAAAAGATGCTACCTCAACTCCTAAGAAATGTTAGAGGAGACTGACAGCCAGTAGAATAGAGAAAATCTTTGATAGTTATACATCTGACAAGAGATTAGTATCTGAAAGATAAAAAGAATTCTAAGTAATCATCCAAGTAGTAAGTGGGCAGATAAATTGAAGAGAAAGCTCTCAAAAGAAGAGCAAATGTATAAATATATAATAAATTAACCAATGTGTAATAACACACTCAATATCCTTAGCCAGCAGAGAAATGGACTTCAATGCTGCATTGAAATATCTTCTCTTCCATTCAGAATGACTGTCATCAAGAAAATAGTCATACACAGAAGCACTGCCTCCCTCCAATAACTGACTGCTACTCCCACAGTGGAAAACTGGCAACCCGGTGGGAATACCACCAACCCAACTGAGGAGTGCCTCTAGCAGGAATGGGGCGGAGAGGAGGGAAAAGATGGTACCAACATATGATGTATCCACATAAAGTATGTTCTCAATAACAAATAAAATAAAATAAGTGAAAAGAAAACAAACAACTGAGTAAGATGCAGCAGGCAATGAACCCTTATACATGATTGTTGGTAATATAAATTAGTCCAGCCACTATGCATACTACTACAGAGAGTCTTCAAAGAGTGCATCACATACAGTACACTGCACTTATACTCTAAACACACACTCACGTACACACACACAGAGAGAGAGAGAGAGAGGAGAAGAAAACAAACAAAAAACTACAATGGGATACCTCTTTACCTTAATGAGACAGTTAAAAGTAAAAGAAATACAGATAATTATTTTTTGTGAAAGTGAGAAGAAATTGGAACTTCATAAACTGTTATTGGAAATGCAGAAGATATAATTACTTTGGAAGATAAAATTTCAGTTCTTAATATTATTAAATAGTGATTACATTTCCCACCAATTTAATTTCTAGGCACACAGCCAAAAGAATCTATCTCTAAATAGAAACTTGTGCTTCAACATTTATAACAGTACACTTCATAGTAGACAGCATGTAAACATAACTTAGATATTTATTGATGGATGAATGACTGAATTAATTGTGGTATATGCCCATAATAGAATATTACTGTTCTATAGAAAGAAATGAAGTACTGACACATGCTACAATATAAATAAATCTTGAACCATGAAGATGGAATCCAGGCTCAAAGGCAATATATTATGTGATTCTAACTACATGCAATCTTTATCATTGGCACATTTATAGAGACAAAAAAAATTATACTTGACAAGGCATGAAAAATGGGAAAATGGAGAGTGATTTGGTAATGAGTTTGAAGCTGTGTTCTGGGCTGATGAAAATATTTTGGAGTTAGGACAGTGATGATGTGGTAGCTGATCAACTCTACAAGCAGATTACACATTCCTTGTTTCTTCTCATTAAATGGATGAAGTTGTAAGATGTTAATTATATCACAATAAATCTTCCTAAAAGTATAAAACAAAAATAGTGTTCTTTAAATGAAAGAAATAAAATATGGAGAGTGTTTCTTTTAGACAATTTTGTTGAAACTTCAGGGATGAGAAAACACACAGCTTGATATGTTGATTCCTTGAGCGTGTAATGAGAACTAAACAACATATATTTGTGAGTAAAGATTTTAAGGACCAACAGACATCCAAAGTTGAGAGTCTACTTACTAGAAACTATAGATAAGACACCTGAGAAGGGAACACACATCAGTGTCTATAAAGCAATGAATGTCCTGCAAGATAGAATAATGCTGAAAGGCAACAGAACTAGAGATGGGCAAGGAGCAGAAAGCACAGGTTGTGGGCTGGGTGGAAGGATTCGGATATCAGTTGTAGTTTGTACAACCCAAAATGAGATCTACTACTTGTGAGAAGAGTAAGAGAAGGGGCCAAAAGTGTGATGATTCCTTCATAACAGAGAAATGCCAAGGCATGTGCCATAAAGGTTGTCAAGAACTTATATATTTTTATGGAAACAAGTTACTAGATGATGGAACACAGTCATGGTCAAATATCACTCAGTGTGAAGAGAACACAGTCCCATTATCCTGGCAGATATATAAATATATGTGAGCTACTGTTTCAAGGCATGGCACCTTTAGTATTGCCTGGTGTCTTGGCAATATAAACCAGTGTAGTCCATATACTCTTTTCTATGTCCTACTATGTAGTTTTCAGATTCTATGCATTTGGAGTAGTTATCTTCCCCTTTTCAGTCATGAGTGATGTGTTAGTCTCTTCACAACCTCACATTATTTTTATTTTTGTTTGTTTATTTTTTATGGTTTATAGAGGTAAGGTATCCCTCAGGAAACCTCAGGGTGGCCTCGAACTCACGGCGATCCTCCTATCCCTGCTTCCCAAGTGATGGGATTAAAGGAGTGCACCACCACACCCGGCTTATATTTTTAAATGATGTTTTTTAAAGAAATTTTTAAATGTGATGAATTTCAAATGTACAACTTTACTCTGGAATACATACAATGATTCTGTATGGAAACATGAATTTGTTGCTTATTCACCCAAATAGGGCTCTTTGGTTGCTTGAATGTGAATGTATGCCTCCCATAGCCTGAGGCATTTGTTTTAATTAGAATTAAGCTTCCTATGCCAATCTCCAGCAGCCTGTTGGAAAAGGTGTGTCACACTGGGGGGTGGATCTTGAGCTCAGCCGTACTAGGTTTATTCAGAGTCAGTTTGAGCTCTGGTTGCTCGTGCTTGTTGGTGCTGGCAGTGCCCTGTCTCCTGTGTGTGCTGAAGAGAGCCCGTTTATTCTGACATGGTGAAGCACTCCCAGGAATCTCTCAACTGGAAATATACCTTTTCCTCCCATAAGCTGCTTCTGGTCGGATGTCTGTCCCAGCAAAAAGATGGTCACTGTAACAGGCTGCGATGACATTACAAAGCACAATTGCACAAAAGCGCAGTTGGGGTAAGCCAGTGAGTCAAAGGCAGACGCAGAACTGCCAAGCCCATCTCAACCCTTTACGGCGGTCTCACAGAAGCTGCATCATGGAGTCCTCCTTCTGGTTCACCTCCATTCCCTATATAATCTAGCTTCTCCCAAGATCACTTGCAGCTGGGGGAGTGCAGACTGGAGCAATAATAATAGGTGGAATCCCAGGTGAGGATTTTGTGACCCTCCCTCCCTACACTTACTAGAGTGTGTCAGTAGCTCTATTTCCATAGCCATAGAGCTGGAAGTCAATGTGGTGCTGCTTCAGAGTTGCCATGGTTACAGGATAAGGCATTGTTTACTCCCACATGGCATCATATTATGCTGAGTGGAAAAAAATACCATATAACACACACACACACACACACACACACACACACACAGATTATCATGTCCTGAAATCAGATACTAGTCTCATAAACAATTATATATCCTGTCAATTTTTTTTTTAAATTAAAACTGGTTCTTTAATTTCCAAAACAAGCTCTCAACATCTGTTTGCCGTGGGATTAATCACACTAAATTCATGGATTTCTTAGGAAGACTAAAGCTCACAATAGAATAAGTTGCTGTTAAGACTTCTGTGTCCAACTTAATTTTCCAATTGCTTGTTAGTAGAAAAATAAAACTGGATTTTATTTGCTAATTTTGTGTACTATGTGTTGCTAAATCCACTTCTGGTGAGTTTTTGTTAACTTCTTAAGATTCTCTTTGAAAGCAATATTTTCATTTCAGTAGAATCAGTCTCTGTGGTTAGATCAAGTATAGAACTTGCTAAACTTCTAAACATGCCAGTACCATATTGGGTAGATGTGTTTCTGGAATTCATCATCCCATCCCCAGCCTTGGAAAACAGCTTCTTCCTTCCCTACCTCACACATGTGGCCATAGGCTTTGCATCCACACTCTTATCGACTTCAGCAAATGCCCCTCATGAGCTAATTTACTGAGAATTTTCCAAAGTCATAGACAGATTTGGACTTTTGAAATGCTTTTCCTTTATTTTCTCAAATTAAAATATTTTGTCTTTTGTTATACTAATAAATATACAAGTTAATTTTTCATGGCTGATACAAAATTGCTTCATTAGATAAATGAAAATGTCAATAACTGAAAAAAATAAAGATAAATAGGTAAAAAAAATAACATTCAATTAAAACTAGGGTGCTGGAAAAATTCTGACTAATAAATTGTCTTTTTCTATTTATTATATCTTTCTGACTCTTATATGACAATACATTTTAAGGATATTTTTTCCATATTCAAGATATATTGGGTTAGTAGTTTTCATTTCTTGTCATTTTTCTGATCAGCAAGGTAACTGCAACCTCAGAAAATTTGTTAAAATATTTTCATTGAATTTTTTTATTTTTATTTTTATTTTTTTTTCTTTATTAGTTAGTTTTGTATTCAGCAAATACAGTCAGTTCGGTACCATTATTAGGCTCATCCGTGACCTACCCCCTCCCCTTGGCCCCTCCTTGTTGAGGTATACGGGTCATGCATTGTGGAGTTAGCCCACAGTTATGGGTAAGCTAAATGTCTCTGCATATCATGACCCAACATGTGGCTCTGACATTCTTTCTGCCCCCTCTTCCGCAAAATTTCCCTGAGCCATGTTGGGTTCATTTTTGGTCTGCTTCAGTGATGAGGTGTTGGGGGCCTCTGAGGCTCTGGCTCTCTGATTTGGTAGGAGTTGATTTTTCTCTATGCTGATCTCCTTCCCCCTTGTGCTGGTATCCGGTTCATCAGGAAAACAGCCCCCTTGCTTGTTTCACCAATTTTTCTTAGTTGCAGCCGGGGGCCCTTTTGAGGTAGGATGGGGTGGCTCTCTCCTTAGGATCTACATTCTTCATTGAATTTTATAAAAAATCTAAAAAGTTTTATATCTTCTTACTGCTTGTTAGAATTTATCAATGAATCCATCTGGGCTTGGGCATTTTTGGAAGCTAGGTATGTAACTATCAATAGTGTCAATTTTGGTAATCTTGGTCAGCAGAGTGATTTGTCTGTTTCATACCAGTTAGTGAACACTGGTTGTTCATAATATCCTTTTCCCTACTGATTGCCTGCAAATGCCTTTCCTTTTTATTGGTTATTTCTTAGGAGAAAGTAGTTATAAGTTCCTTCATTTGCATGGCAGTTCAAGCTTATCCCTTTGCTTGCACCTCTCTCTAGGTCTGTTTTCAAAGCAGAGCTGACTTTGCAATTCACAGAAAGCGAGAGGAGTGGTGAGCTTGAGAATGTATGTGCCACGGTTAGGGACTTGAAGCCTGAGCTGCAGTGCTGGGGAGCAGCCATGCAAGGACAGCCTCTCAAGATACCACTGTCGTGGCTTTACCTGTAACAAGGCATGAATTTAAAAATTACTGACTCCCTTCTATATAAGTTTACAAAAGGGAACCTTTTCACAATTACGAGCACAAAAAGATGAGTTCTGAACTGGAATAGGCCTAAGTGAACATTACGGTTTTGCATATATTGAAGACATAGATATCTGTATTTGTAGTAATTTTAAAGGGATGCATGGAGAATGACTCAAGGATATTCACAGTTCTTGGAGCTCAGTTAATGTGACTCCTGAATAATTTTATACTTGTCAGTGGAGGAAGAGTTGCAGGATTCAGCTTCTTCTGCCCTTAGGTCATAGTGGCAAGGGACGTCACTGTATTTCTTTCTTCGGCTTTTAGGGACCATAACTCTTCCCCCTGAGTAAGTTTCTCTTTATGAGCACTGTTTCTGGTACTTCCAGAAATCATCGGATGCAGGTTGCTGGTTCTCCCTTTCAGAGTAGCACTCAATAATAGAACCATAAATGTTTAAATGATCTCTCTGACATCATCTAGGAATCATATTAAGACCAGTCAGCAGATATTTCCACAGCTTACATGCCAGCATTGATCCGAGAGTTTCTAAAATTCATTGCTGCTTCTCCAAAAGTTCTCTGAAAAAATAGTTCTTTTTTAAAAGTGAGAGCTCTGTCATATAAACACATTGTAATCTGCTTGTTTTCCTTCCTGCCATGTTTTTCTTTTTTGTCTGCACACCCTCACCCTTATTCCACTCAGGACTCTCCTCTTTCAAGGTAGTCCTTCCTCTGTTTATTCTTTCATTCCCTTTTTCCTTCTTGTCCTTTATGTCAAAGTCTTAATGGGTTCAGAGCACTGCAGGTCATGTGCTGATATCAGTATCCACTGTGAGGTCATAAATACACCAGTCAGTTAATGACAGGAGGACAGTGTCCCATTTTTTCCACCATGTGACTCTTTATTTTTCCATCCCTCGTCTACAATGTTCCCTGAGCCTTGGAAGGTGTGGCAGAAATCCCTTTAATGTTGAGCTCTCAACAGCCTGTTATTTTCTGCTTTGTTGATGTTTGAGTCTTTTCAGTGTCTAGTACCATCTCCATAGAGACCATAGAGAAGATCCTCTGTGTAGCTGTTGTGTACTAGAGTCCTCCATTCGAATTGAAATATTCTCTCCTATAGAGAGACTCTGGGGCTTCAGGAAATCAAGTCTGAGAGACCAGAAAAAGGTCCCACAACCAATCTTCAAGGTTATGTCAGTTAGAACCTGGGGGAGAAAGTCAGGAAGGAAATTCCACAGACTCAGGATGTGTGTTCCCATCACCCCAGGGAGGTTTCCTGCTACACTAGCAGCAGGTGCAGCACTGATATTCTATCTACCACTCCTGTGCAATGTTCACTGGGACTCGGTGGGTGTGATAGAGATGACTTCCCCAGTGCTGGGCCCTCAACTTTCTTCTCTTGTCATTTTGATGAGTCTTGGGTCACCCCAGTATTTGCCACCATCTGTAAAAAGGTTCTTTATGCAAAAGTGAGGAGAGCATTAATTAAAGAGCATAAACATATGCATCTCAAATGCTCTTGATGAGCCTATTTCGTCAGAAAGGGAGTAACAGAAGAAAAATGATTATCTGCTTCTATCTTTGTCAAGCCCGTGACTTGGATGACTAAGGTGGATTTACCCCTCTGTGAACAGGGTTGTCTATGTCACAGAACTTTCAGTTAAAATTCCTAAAGTGGTTTCTGTTTCAGGACATCATTCGTCAGTTCTTACGGACAAGATGATCTAGTGGACTGTCGTATTATTTCCTCTGTGAGGATATCAAAGTAAAATAATCTTCTCAAATTAAAGATTATATAACACTGTGGTGTACATAACATGTGTTTACCGGACCAGAGGAATACTTGGGTCTGGGCACAAATATAAAAGTAGCAGTTGAATAATCTTAATAGAACTAGGACAACCTTACAGGTGTGCTTGTTTGTAAATGTTTCTTTCTTTTAAAAATGCACATCTTAATTTCGTTAATTAAGAAAGCATTATCTTTGGTAGAACTTCCTGCTAATGTCAAGTAACTGAAGAGAAATGTAATAGTACAGATTCTAGCTATTTAAATGTTAATGTGAGACCATATTTGAAGACATTTTGAAAGAATGGATGGAAAAACTGGTTTTAAACACTTTCATAAATACAATTAGAAAGCAACAGAGAGTTTTTTTTTTTTTTTTTAATTCCTTCCATTCAAAGTTTCATTTTGTCCAAATCTGAGAGAGGCAGAGAATCTAACCAAGAGTAGCTTGTCAAGTGCCATATCTCTTTCTGGCAGCAGATGGCAGTGTTGATGCATCAAAAATCCTGTCTGGTCACTTTCCACTTCTGCCCTTAAGGTGATTTAAGGTATGCCGGCAGAGTGTAGAATTTCTACGTTATGATCTAGTTGCCATCCCCTTAGCATTCCCCTTCCGACGACTTCCTTCAGACTTTGTAAGGACATACTTTCTCGGCTGCTTGTTCTCTTTAGAACTTGGCAAAAATGTCATGTTTTCATTTTCTTTTAACTACTCCCCCAAGCACCTACTGGCATTCCCCTAAATGAAATCCAAGAGCATACTCAGTCTAGCAAGTGGTGTGGAGAAACAGACACCTGAAACCGCAAGTCTCTGGCATCTGGGACACTTTCTCATTACTTCTCCAATGTGGAACTTCCCCAAGACCGCATCAATGAACGCTCTGTTCCTGTTTTTTTTTTTTTTTTTTTTTTTTTTTTTCAGATTCCTGGGACCTCTTCTGTGGTTCAGAGGAAATGGAAGCCCCTGCAGCCCACGTCGCAGCCTCGAGGGTCAGTGCCACAGACCAAGTCGAGGAGTAGCGCTGTGGCAGCGGAGATAAAGCAGATCCGAGCCAGGAGGAAAACTGCCCGGATGCTCATGGTGGTGCTCCTGGTGTTCGCAATCTGTTACCTACCCATCAGTGTCCTCAACGTGCTCAAGAGGTAAGGCCTGGTTACTGATGGGAAAAGAAAACTAGTTTGACATTTTCATTAAGATGATGACTTTTGGCTGAACAGGAAAAAAACAAATACCAACTTCCTGCCTAGATACTTTGTTAGGCCAAAAACTTAGCTATGTTGGTGTTGCTAGTAGGTAATACAACACATCGGAATACCCACGCAGCATGCTGTTGTCTGTGCAGTGTGTTGGGTAAATGTCACTACATAAAACACATGTATGTCCCTTAACCTCTTGAGGCTGACTTCTAAGCCTAAATGTTCTAATAAAAAACAAGACATTTTTTTTTTTTTTTTTTTTTAAGGAAGGAGTTCTTTTTTGATGAGAACAAATGAGTTTCCCAACATGGTTATCAATGATTATATAATTATATCAGAATTATTTCAGGATAAGAAGAGGTAAAAATATTTTTTTTTTGTTTTGAGCCTAGAAAAAAAAGTAATCAAAGAAAATCTGTATTACATTTTAAACAGAGATTAAGCAGACCACACAGGAGGATTTTGGTTATATTTGTATGCATCTTAAAAAGGACAGATTGCAAAAGAAAAAGAAAATCTTGAAGTCGCCGAAGCAAGTTCACTATCAGTATTAATAAAATTATAGACTTTCAGTGAAGCAAAGGTCTACAATATGCTACATTGTAAATGAAGCTATCACGTCCAAATCGCTGACCAGGGACACGAAGAACAGGTGCAGAGGCAGCCTAGAGACAGCAGAACACAGACAGCCAACATTATTAGGAATTTTCAGACTACTGCACATGGACTGGTCCCAAGGCAACATTAATTCTGTTCATAATAGACTTTGAACTTAACCTGGAATTGCTCCTCTCACTCTTCCCCAGTTCAAAGTTAATATTGTATCCTCACAGCTGGGGACCTTGGAGAGGCAGATTTGGCACCGTTTGAGCTAAGGGTGGTATAAGCAGCTGCATAGAAACTTCTTGTGTTGTTTGACGGCTTCTTAATGGAGAAAAAAAAAAAAGGAAGTGAGCTTTTGTGCACTAATATTATAACCTTAAAGCTATGACTATTGGCAGCTTGGGTTACTGAGGTGTGTGAACTCACAAAACAAGGGACATCATTTCTCCCTCCTTGTCTGCCTGTGCTCATATGATCATGTTCTTGCTTCCAGAAACCTCAGAGAATATGCCAGACTGTGTTTTCTGCTCTTAACAACCCTTAAACAATGATATTGGGCAGATTATCTCCTCCTGCCTTTTCTCTGCTTCTGCTTCCTTCTCCTCCTGCTTTTGTTTGTTAGTCTAAATTCAGGCTTTAAAAATGGATACACCAAGCTGGAGAGATGGCTTAGTGGTTAAAGGTGCCTGCTTGCAGAGCCTGCTGGCCCCAGGTTCAGTTCCCCAGCATTCACACACACAGCCTGATACATAGAGGCACACGCATCTGGGATCCCAATGCACCTATAACAACAGAAGGCAGAGCCAGGAGAATCTGAAGCTCCCAGGCCAGCTAGTCTGAGGGTTTTCAGTCTTTCAGTTCCTTTGCAAGAGCAAGAAATCCTGTTCCAAAGACAGTGGAGGTCATGCACCTCTAAGTTGTCATCTGACAGCCACCATGGCACTCATGCCCCCCTACACACAACTAAATAAATACAAATTTTAAAAATTGGATTCAGCACGCCCTGGTATGCTCATTTGAATTTCCTGTATTTCAGTTCTCATGCATTTTCCTTTTATTGTTTCTAAATACCCACTTGTCAATATAACTTCTTTTATTCTTCTGACTTAAGTACCTTCCTTTCCTAGGATATAACTTTCAAAGTGAAAAAGTCCACATTTAATTTAAAATACTTTTCAAGTTTTAGAGCAATCTGCTTCTGCTCAACACACATAAATGAATATTTAAAACATATTTTATTTATTTATTTGCAGAGAGGGTGAGAGAGAAATGGAATGCTAAGGCCTCTTGCCACTGTAAACAAATTCCAAAAGCACTTTGTGCATCTGGCTTTATGTGGGTATTAGGGAATCAAACTCAGGCCATCAAGCTTTGCAAGCAAGCGCTTTAACTGCTGAGCCATCTCTCCATCCCTAAGTAAACTTTTTTTGTGTTTTATGTATTTATTTACTTATTTATGACAGAGAGAGAAAGAGTAAGAGAGAGACAGAGAGAAGGAGTTAATGGGTGTTCCAGGGCCTGTAGCCAATGCAAATGACCTCTAGACACATGCACCATGTTGTGCCTCTGGCTTTATGTCGCTACTTGGAAATCAAACCCATAACCTTAGGCTTTGCAGGCAAGTACCATAATTGATAAGCCATCTGTTCAGCTCTAAATCAACTATTTTTTAACTCACAACTCATTGTTTACAAAGGAACTATTCAAAATATATATTTTTTAGAACTAACCTGCTGAACAACAACAGAGAAATTTATATGATTACAAACATATAGTAGAATTTTTTAAGCTAAGAAAGAACCAAGTCATGTTGATTGAAGGAAAATGGATGCAACCAGAAATAATCATATTAATGAATCAAGGCAACCTCAGATAAACATCACATGTACCCTCTCAATTATGGTCCTAGATTTTATATAGATACATAAAACCATGTTTGTATATATTATTGTAGGTTTTGAGATCAATGGAGTATTTCTTGGCTCTGAGCAGGCTTGGATTGGCTTGTAGAGCCCCAGACTCTCGACAGACACTAACCCACCAAGCCATTGGCTCTCGAGGTTTTTTTTTTGTTTTGTTTTGTTCTCTTGTCAACTGGGTCACTCAGAACTGTGAAATAGGACAGAAGGAGAGAAGAAGGGCATGCAGAGAAGAATATGCCAGCAAGATTTACTGGAATGGTGTTAGGAAAAAAGCTCCCCGTGGTAGATGGGTATGCAGTGGGGAGAGACTCAGAAGGAATTACTGATGGGAGTTTGGGATTGCAGCAGCTTGTGTAAGTTCAGAATGGGACAGAGCCGTGATTCATATAGAAATTAGGCATTGGAGAGGCACAAACCATGACACATCTGGGGCTCTCTGATTGGTGAAGGGGTTGGGTGAGATTGTGCAGGCTCACCGAGAGCCTGCCAACATTGTAAGTAAGTTTTGGGCACAGAAAATAGGGAAACAATGAGCAAAGCCAGGTAGTCATCTAGTGTTCTGATGAGTCATTGTCCCATGCCCTGGTCATCACTGTGACCCCAGCTAATCTACCTCCTGTCTGTCAATATGACATGAAAGTAGAAGCAAAGCTGTTTCTAGGGACCAGGTGTTACCAGTGAGTCTAGGGTCCGAGAGTAACCAGACAACCCAAAGTATATTGTCAGGGTAATGTTTGTTTCTGCAGAAGGGTACCCAGCCATGAACAGTTCAGACAGGCAGAGCAGGCCAGCAGAAAGTCAGCTGGCGAATTGAATCTCCTAACATGAGGGTCCTGTGTCTCATTCCGATTCATCAGAGCATGACCTCACAACCTCACTTGATTGTCTAAATATAAAAATGATGCAGTTTCTAGGGAGAGCTAGAAGTTTTGGGTTCAAGGTTTCATCATGGCTCCTTTGGTCCCAGATTGTGAACTCTTCTGGTCTCAAGGATGCTGACTCAGGAATGAGGGCTTCACACAGAATGGTGTCCTTCCAGAACTCAATGTCTCTATGTTGTTAACCTTTCAAGAGAAAAGGCGGCATAGACAACATCTCTCTCTCTCTCTCTCTCTCTCTCTCTCTGACTAATATAAGAGGAGAGGGAAGAAAGTGAGGGTATGACATAAAACATGCTCAACAAATACATACATGAAAACCTAAAATAGCTTTTTTTTTAAAAAAAAATGAGATGTTTAGTTAGGGAAAAAGGCAAGTCCAAGGGCATTACAAAACTTTCGTGTAAACCTGTAAGTTCCTAAATTTAACCTAACTTACTCCTTATCTTGTACACCTGCAACCTAAAGACTGTGAGTGGAAGAATCATACTAGAGACCCGGAGGTCAAGCTAGAAGAACTGTCCCATTGCAGTGTGTTGATTGATTCCGTCTGAAATGCATCCACTCAAACCTTTATGCTCAAGGACACGATTATTTTATTCAGGGCTCAATGGAGAACAGCATTGTAATGAAAATAGAATAGCTACTGTGCATGCCCCATAGAACAGATTGAATAACAGAATGTCTTGGAATATCAACACATTTACTTCAAAATATGACCAACATTACCAAATAGGCTTGATTTTCTTAAACTTCTTCCAAAAGACCCATGCTGAGTAGGAATAAAAAAAAGTGCCTAATTTTGTAGGTTAACTAACTTAAAAACATGTTATATAACCCATTGGATTAAAAGTAGATTGAAGATTATATGACTATAAAGCTGTGCTTTTATATTTTAAAAAAATGTATTAAAATTTTACATAATTCCTTCCTACCCTTCTCCTTTTCCAACCTTTCCTCTCCCCCTTGCCCACACTGCCTTGCCCTCCACTGAATCCCCTCTTATTTCCAAATATTCCCTCTTCTACTTTGATATCCTTTTAAAAACTGTATACGGGTTGGAGAGATGGCTTAGCGGTTAAGTGCTTGCCTGTGAAGCCTAAGGACCCTGGTTTGAGGCTCGATTCCCCAGGACCCACCTAAGACAGATGCACAAGGGAGCGCATGCTTCTAGAGTTTCATTTGCAGTGGCTGGAGGCCCTGGCGCACCCATTCTCAATCTCTCTCTCTCTCTCTCTCTCTCTCTCTCTCTCTCTCTTTGTGCCTCTTTCTCTCTGTGTCTGATAATAAATAAAACAAAAAAAAAAACTGTATATGTTTTGTTTAGACATTTGAATGCAACCTTACTAAGTAAATTTAAGTCTCCATTGAACATGGTAAATCAAAGTACTTATATTTTATCAGCTATTTACTTCTTAAACATACACACATGAACTTTTGCAAAAGAATGTTGGTGGAGCCACAAGCTCTGTGCCTCATATCACTCCCATAGCTGTCCCTCAGGAACATCTGAGACTAGGGCTGCCAACAGCAACTCTAACAGGACACTCCCTGAGCCTCTAAGAGGTGAATTCTCAGAAAACAGCTCTTCCTGTAAGGGTACACTGGACAGGAGATGCTGACCTCTGGGGACCAGAGAATGCCTCCCCAGCCAGAGCTTGGAACAGACTCCAGGCAAGCCAACTGAACTCAATGGCTGAGGTAAAGTACCTCACAGGCCTCATTACCCAATTCTCACTACTCTTGCCTCCCCTACTTCCCCTATACCATCCTCTAGAAAGAAAAAAATAATTTTTAGTAATTGTTTTTTCTCATTCATGCACCTATTTTCTTAAGTGCTTTAGATTTATCTGGCATATTAAACTTGTTTTTGTTTTCAACTTTATGCTTTTTTGCTTTTTCTCACACATAAAATTCATAGCTTCCTTTCCTTAAAAGTCCATGTTTTGTCTGATTGACCAAAACCAACTTCCTTGAACTGATTTTGCATTCAGAAGTCCTGAAGTAGAAGGCTGTAACATGGTATAAATTCCATTTGCACATATCCTTTTACTCTGTAGCATTGTGGTAGTTTGAATAAAATAGATGGCCCCCAATATATTCAGTTGTTTATTTGTTTGTAGTTTGCATCTCTAGCCATCTGGCTGGAGGCAATGCCATTGTGTGGATCTTAAGGTGTGGTGGTGGGTTTCAGATTTCAATCTAAAGATATGCAAAGTGTGCCTAGCTGGAGTTCCTGAAGTGTGCTCTGGCTTTTGACCTTTAGGCTTGTACTTCTCGCTCTCTGCTTGAGCTTGTGAAGGCAGGCCAGTTTCTTCTGCCATTATGGAACTTCCCCTGTATCTGTAAGCTTCAATAAATCCCTTCCTCCATAACTGTGCCTGGTCTGGAATTTCATCTCAGTGAACCTGAAGCTGTCTGATACAAGCATATTTTTGCAAAATTTTACAATTCTGTAGAAGAGCACCCCTCTGTTCCAGAAATGTGTTTTTATCATACACATTCTCATTGGTAAGGAAACATCAGGCACAAAACTCATGAATAGTAATGGAGCCTCCAGTTGGAAACCCACCATACTCTCTAGCCTGTTGTGTTCAGCTACAAGTTATGTGCCACAGATTTATTAACACATCTATCACATTGTATAAAGAAGAGATATTTATAAAGATACAAATCTTCCAAGATCTTTAAGAATAAAAAGAATATAATAAAATATTTTAATGTTTTGTATAAATAGTTCTATGTATAGTTTTAACATACCATATGTGGAATTAAAGCTCATGTACCTTAGGTCATTATGAGACTCTTGCCTATTAAAGCAGGTTACTCTCTGAGAATAAGGAAGCCTCATATCAGCCAGGCCAGGAGCAATGGATCAGAAGAACACAATGGCTTGATCAATGCACGAGGGAAACTGGGAAACAGCTTGTACAGGCTGAGATTTCTAACTGGACTTCTACTTAGATCATGTGCATAGCAAAATACAAAGGGACCACTCAGTCATATTTAGAACACCGATAAAGGAGACATATACCTGAATTCTATATTCATGACAAGATATACTGCATTTTGTTTTCAAGACACAGAGGCCTCTTTATCTGACCAGATTCACTAAGTTCTGTTCTGTTGGAAGTTCTTTTCACATACTGAGGCTATGCTAAGGTTGCTATACTATTATAAACCAATCTGAGGTCAGTGCCTACTGCAGAGGGCAGGGGTCAGTTCATTCTACAGAACCCTGCACTGGATTTGGATTTAATGATTTAAAAGGTACCTTCCAAGAATCATTCCCATGTTCTGTTTCTGTTTCTTTTCCAACAGGGTCTTTGGGATGTTCACACACACTGAAGACAGAGAGACTGTCTATGCTTGGTTTACATTTTCACACTGGCTTGTATATGCCAATAGTGCTGCAAACCCAATTATTTATAATTTTCTCAGTGGTAAGTTTTCAACTGTTTCTTCTATAAACAACAGCTTTTCCCAAGAATGAGGCATCCATTAACAGATTTGATTAATGAGTTAATTAAGAGATTAGTTGAAGTATGACTTTTCCATGACTTTGTTTTGAGTTTCCTCTTTTATGAAAGAGCAGACATGCCACTTAACTCATCAGATAATATGATCTCATTTGTTTTACTTTTTAAAATATTTTATTTACTAATTTATTTATTTAATTTGAGAGAAAGAGAAAGAATGGGCATCCCAGGACCTCCAGCAACTGCATACAAACTCCAGATGCATATGCCACCTTGTGCATCTGGCTTACATGGTTACTGGGGAATTGAACCTGGGTCCTTAGGCTTCTCAGGCAAGTGCCTTAACTGATAAGCCATCTCTTCAGCCCTTTATTTTTTTTTTCCTCATGGAACTTAGAAAATAAGGAGAAAATGAAAATTGTAAGCTATGAGTAGTACAGAATTTTGCTTGTCTTGTCCTAAAATTCTGATTGACAAAATGCCTTCATGTGTTTTGCTTTCTTACATTATTTCTTTGCATACATAAATATGAAATAATAAATTTTGTCATGCTATTGACTAGTAGATTGACCACAAATACTGTATATTTCAAAAAGCTAGAAAAAAGAATTATCAATGATTTTATCATAAAAAAGATACATATTTGAGGAAAATTTTTTAACTGTTCAACTTCATTTAAACATTGAAAAGTGCATACATGTATTTAAACATCATATGACACATTATAAATATTTATGATTTTATGATTGTATACATTGGTTACAAAGTAAATTTTAAAATAATAGCAATAAACAGATTCATTTCTAAAAAATAATTTTGTCAGAAATCATTGCCCAGTGACTAAAGCTCTGAGCACTGAGAGCTGGTACAAGGCACTGGGAAGTTGTAGGAACAAATGTTTGAAGTAGAAGCCATAATATCAAGCCAAAATCCTGGTGTGAAGTTAAGAGTGAGCTTGGGAAGACAACTGATAATCAGTGTGTGCCTGCCACTGTCTAGACCTTTGTGCTCCCATTTAGGGTCCTGATAAATGGGCCTGAGGTAATTGAGGCACAAAGAGAATAAAGAAAGGTCCAGATCCCGCCATCAACTCTACTGAGGATGAATTTCATTTTCTTAATTCCCATCAATAATTTAAAGACAACAATGGCTTCCAAAGCTTTTTCCCCCTCCTCATTTTTTTCTTCTTTTTTGTCTTCTGTGGATTATGAGCCTGGAAACTTCCATACGTGCTTCTATTCGTTTTTCTAGATTCTTGGTTGAACTGTTTGTGTCAATAGTAGTTTCTTTAGCACGTAATGCATCTCTGTATGCTTGGCTACATCTGAGGGAGATTTCATTGTTGTTGTAACAATTAGGCATTTTTTGGTAAGTTTCGCCTAAAGGCCATTACTATTGTACTTGTAGAGAAAATATACCCACATTGACAAATGCAGAAGTGTCTGTAGAGGATGAATGATACAAAAGCCGTGTCATGTGTGAAAATAACTCATTGTTTCAATTTCCGTTTTTGTTTCCTCCATGTAAGTTATTTTGGCTCAAAAAGATTACCTCAGTTATAGCCAATGCATTATGTGTTGAGCTGTTTATGCTTAATTTATTTTCCTTTTATTCTATCTGGCTTTTATTCTATCTCTATCAGGAAAATTTCGGGAGGAATTTAAAGCTGCATTTTCTTGTTCTTGCCTCGGAGTTCACCACCACCAAGAGGACCGCCTCACCCGGGGACGGACCAGCACAGAGAGCAGAAAGTCCCTGACCACACAAATCAGCAACTTCGATAATGTATCAAAACTCTCAGAGCAAGTTGTGCTCACCAGCATAAGCACACTCCCAGCAGCCAACGGGGCAGGACCACTTCAAAACTGGTAGAATATTTATTCTTATGAGAAGGATGCCTGAAGCAAGCTATTCTCTTTTAAATCTCTGTAAACAAAAATTATATTATCCAAATTATCTGAACTGATAATGTCTTGTCCATTATTTTTTTAAAATCTATTGTTCTTTGGAAATAAAAAGAACGTCAATTTAAAAGAATTCTGAGCCTTTGACATGTTAGGAGCTTAACCTTTTACTGAAGTTATTTCAGGCTATTTCTCTTTTTGTCTTATGTACTGAAGTTTTTGATTATTTAGTGTCTGAACATTTTTAATTTTAAAATAATATCTTGTTATTTCAATCTCACATCTTCAGATTTATGGTTAAAAGTCTCTAGAAACATGGTCTGGGGAGATTGCTCAGTGGTTAAAGGCTCTTGTTTACAAAGCCTGCTGGTCCAGGGTTCCACTGTGCAGCCACTCGCATAAAGCTGTACTGGCCTTTGTTTGCAGCAGGAAGAGAATATGGTGCACCCATACACACCCATACACACACACACACCCATACACACACACACACACACACCCATACACACCCACCCCCCACACACCCATACACACCCATACACACCCACCCCCCACACCCATACACACCCATACACACCCACCCCCCCACACACCCATACACACCCATACACACCCACCCCCCATACACACCCATACACACCCATACATACCCATATACACACACACACAACTAAATAAATGAGTACATTTATTTTAATCACAAAAAACAAGTCAATGAATTTCATTCGACAGCTAAAATAAGTAACAGTTACCAAAACTAACAGTTACCAAAACTAACAGTTCCATGTTAATTAACTTAATTTCTGTTCAAAATTTCAGACTGCCATTATAATATTTATATCTAGAGTAACATATTATTTGTAGGTATTCAGAAACTATCCTTTACAAACTACATGAAATATATAAACCTTATTTTCTACTAATTTTATCACTCTTTTACTCAATATTTTTAAGTTTATAACATTACTATCTCTAACTTGCTTTTTTTGATATAGAGACACTATTAATGTATTAAGATAAAAATTTTGTAGCAACTGCTAATACACAATAATTTCCATCTCTAAGGAAGAATTTAACATTTAAAAATAATAGATAAAACCAGATTATTTCCTTCTTCTAAACAACAAGAACAGAGCAGTCAACCTTGCTGGATTAAACACACACACACACACACACACACACACACACACTCATCGACTCTGTGCCAGGTGACTTCAGTCAAGGTGAGAGCAGCTCGCTCTACCCAAGACATTAGCAGAACTACAGTCATGGGCTGGGCTGGGCTGGGCAGTGGCTTCAAGGCTGAGCACTTCCCTTCCAGCATGCATCAGGGCTGATTTTAATCCTCAGTAGAAAATGAATGCCATAATCAAATGAGAGAGACAGGTTGATGATCCTCAGGCACAGCAGACCAGTGACACAACCAAGCACAGTGGTTCCCACCAGAACATTGGCAGTACTGTTACAATTCCTCCCCATTTAACTACAGTTCCCTCTCAGTGTCAGTGATTCCACCTGTGCCTGGGACCAAGAACCAGGAAGTTGGAATGACAGGGGGGCTTGCTTATACTCACATAAGTGAGATAAGATGTAAAAAATATTTTGTACAAATGGGATTTTGTACTTGGATTGTTTAAAGCACTGAATATTTCAAATTTGTTCCTCTGCAAAATTCTGATGATTCAAATTTCACTTTAAGTTACAAGTAAAAGAAATGTTTATAAAAAGGTGCTTTTAATCTTATAGTATAGTTGCAGGTATTCTGATTGTATAGGAATAGTATATGAACATAAAAATATTTAAGAAATACTTTATTAGAAAAACAATACCATTTAGTTTGATTTTCCCAACTCCCCATTGTCAGAGAAAAGTAATACAATCAAATTATCCACAGTTTTATTTCAATCTCAGAATTTAGAATTTTCTTACTTTGTGCCTTTTCTATTCTACGCAAAGACTAACCTATTATATGAGGTTTATTGAGATTCAAGTGCTGAACATCATGCATTGCACTTATATTCTTTCCTTTCCACCCTTTGTACATTTGAGCTTTTTTGTCTCATATAAACTACATTAAAGGAGGGGTTGTAATTTTCAGATTCTGATGAAATTAGCACTGTTTGAAGACAACTTCAAATAGCGTTGGTAATATGCCTTAATAGCCAAGTAATAGTTTAGTAAGGATAATACGACAGTTTTATTCAATGTATTTAAGCTTCACTATTAACCCCAGTTTGTGAGAAAACAGGAGACCCTAACATGCTTAGTTATTGAAAAGAAAGGAGAGACTTTGAGAGGGAAATAAGAGAAGGGAGGAAGGAAAAGGAAAGTGGCCTTAAGGGAGGTAGATGTAGGGGAGGAGGGACTCAGAGAAGTGGTAGTTGTGACAGACCTAAAGCCAGAATCAGTCATTCTCAAAGAAGTATGGTTCCTGTGCCATCGGCATGTGCAATTTCTAGGATGCTCTTAAATATGTAATTTCCACACTGTCCCAAGCCCAATGAACCAGAAACTCTGGGAGTGCTACCCAGGAACTGGAACCAATGAGCTTACAAATCCTCTAGGGCATTCTGAAGCATCTTAAGTGTTTACAGCCACTGCTCTAAGTGATGTCTCCTGACATCAGCTTACTAGCCCATGTGAAATAAAGTCTTTTACTGCACAGGTATCTACAACAGGGAGTACCATCATCACTACTGTCAGCCTGGCTGGAGGTCTGAAAGAAGAGACTGAGTGTCCGTGTGAATCTCATTCATTCATCTCAAAGATGGTTTGCAAAACAGTTGCAACTGTGTTTTTAATTTGGCGTGAAAGACGACAGACTGAAAGGCACGTTTGTGCTTTATAGTGACCTGAATGGCCACCAAATCCCCCATTTTATTTAATAAAATTTCATTTTTGTGGAAACAGATCATTTCTAAGCATAATTGTCTAGAAGAAAACTAATGAAATCATTAAGTAAAAGAAACTCTGGGAATGGAATGATGAACCATGTATATGTCCCTCACCATGTGGGCCCAGGAATCCCAAGGGATTAGCATTTAGAATGGTTACCTTCATAGGACAAGTGGTGAAGAAACCGGGGTTCCTAAACCATGCCAATGTTATGGGGGAAAATGGTCAACTACTTACCTCGTTATTTGCTAATGACACAATGAGAAGACTTCTTAGGAAAAATTTGTTTGGAAACTGACTTATGCTACATACTGAATGTTTATCTGTATTTTTACTGTATTTCAAACATTCAATATAAGATGTAAATCCACTGGATTTATTATCAGTACAGACGATGTAATAATTTTAATCAATATGTTTGAGCCTCATTATTTCTGAATATCTATAATATCATGAAATCCTTGATATTTTGGATTCATTTATTCTTGATGAAAGAACAACCTTTGTTTGTGAAAATAGGGTAAAAATATTATTCCTAAATTTGTCAGAATGTGGTGAGTTTCTTGAATGTTACATAACTTTATAAATTAGCGATGCTTATTGCAAAAGCATTAGTCTCAATGAAACAAAGTCTCACCCCAGTGCAAACTGATTTTATGAAGAATATGGCAAAATACTTGTGAATTATAGACTGAATTTGTTTAAATTGGAAGAATCAGGACAACAGCACCCTAAAGCTATTTACTGACCCAAATTGAAAGGAGGGTTACTGTTACTTTTATGGTAGTAATAAAAAATACCATGTTTTTCACTTGATATAAATCAAATAGTAATCAACTACATTTCAAAAAACAGTCTGTCTAGGTACTACAATTTAGAAAGCTTTTCAATGGTAGTTAATTTTACAACAGATAAGTTTTCCACTTCCTATAAGTTACAAATTAAACAATAAAGCAAATTCCATTAGGTTATTTTCAAATGGTTTTCAAATTGCATGAAACAAAATCATAAAAAATTTAGAGCCAATATATAAGAGGGAAATATTGTTAATATGCCTATTCTATTACCTTATATAACACAGAAAATGAAGTACAAAAGCATGGAAAATGCTATTATCCCTCAAAGAGTACAAAGGAAATTGTTTTCTACACAACTACTGCTATTCAAAAGGGGAACAAAAGACTCCTCCTACTTGCCACGAATTTTTATTTTTTTAATTTTCTTTATAATCTTTGGAGTTAGAATATCTTCTAAGCTTTCCATGGAATGTGTTTGTATAGTTTTGCCTGTATATGTCACATCATATCAACTGTTAAACAATTATACATGTAATGCTCTTTATGCCTAATTGTACTGTCTTCGTGAAGAAATGCTTCATCAAATGTAATGCGATGATGCATCCTTCACTGCAGAGAGTTATCATGTATTTCTTAAGTAAAAAATCATATTTAAATTTCATGATCACATTCACATTGTCCTCTGTATTATATGAATTTTTTGTGTCTTTTGTTAGATAAACTTGACATTTGCTCATAATCAGTGTCAAATCTTTGCAGTTAAAGATTGCATTTACCCTGTTGCAGTCCTTAATGAACAAAATATTTTTTCCAATAAGTTTATATAGCCAGGGCTAATCATGATGGAAAAGACTTTTAACATGGTTTCTAAGAGCAGATACATATAATAAAGATAAAGATCAATAGAGACATATTTAATAGATGTTATACAAAACCACATACATGTTTATGAAATTAAAATTATGAGATTTTATCTGGCTCATAAGTTTACTTTTAACTTAGAGAAAATGATTACTTCATGATTTTCAGTTTATTATCATATTATGTAAATGTATGAATTGACTTTGTCTAGGTCATTATATAGGAGGTTTCTTTAAGTGTGATGATAGATTTTTAAAAACAGACTTCTAATCTGCTTGTCTTTTACCTATTTGATTCTCATAAACTTCATAATTTAAATGTCAATGACTTAACTTTTGAAAATATATTCTTATGATGAGCTTTTCACTCTAACTTTTAGAATGATAAAATACCTGCACTAGGTGACTCATCCCAGTGGGAATGTGATTGAAGTGTGTGTTAGCTTCCCCGGGTAAGTGGTCAGGATTTTGTGAGCAACCCACAGTCACACCTCAATATTTGTGTGTTCTTTTTTTTTTTTTTTTTTTTGGTTTTTCGAGGTAGGGTCTCACTCTAGCCCAGGCTGACCTGGAATTCACTATGGAGTCTCAGGGTGGCCTCGAACTCACGGTGATCCTCCTACCTCTGCCTCCCGAGTGCTGGGATTAAAGGCGTGCGCCACCACTCCCGGCTATTTGTGTGTTCTTCATGCTAGGCTTGAAGAGAAGGCAAACTGCTTCCCCTTCCATCCAAGCCAATGAGGAAGGTCACAGAGGAAAGCTTGTTGGAGGCATTCTCTGGTCCTGTCCCATATATGTGTATACACACAGTACCCTCATATGATAGAACATGTAATGCTTCTTTCTGAGTCTGGCTATTTCATCTAACAATGATTTACCACCAGTCCATTCACTTTCTTAAAGTAACAACATAATTTCATTTTTCTTTATTACTGAATGATATTCCATTCTACATAATACATTATCTTTATGCATTCATCTATTGATAGGCATCTGTTGTGGTTGCATTTCTTAGCTATTATAAGTATGTACAGCAATAAGCATGGATGTGCATGTATCTTAATGGTAGGATTTAAAGTTCCTTGCATATATGATAGAGAGGGTCATATTTGGTTCCATTTTTAGTTTTTTGAGGAAACTTCATACTGATTTCCGTAGCGGAAGCATAAGCTTACACTCTTACCAGCAGTTTCAAACTTTCAGTTCTTGTATAAATTTTCATTCAGGGTGAAGACACGGGTCTAATTTCACTCTTCTACATATGAATATGCTCATTTCCCACATCCTTTGTTGAAATGCCCCCCCCCCCAGTGTCTGTTTTTGACACCTTTACTGAAAATTAGGAAGCTTTATCTATGTGGGTATATTTCTGGGGCTTCAGTTCTAAATAATAAATTAAAAATATAAAGATAATGCTGTCTTTATCACTATGATTTGAAAGTATAAATTTGGGGCCAGGTATTGTGAAAACTCCTCCATTGATTTTTCTACTTGGTATTATTTTGTCTACTCACTGTCCTTTTCCAAATGAATTTTAGAATTCTCTAATTTTAGAATGTCTCTAAAATTTTGTTGGGGATTTCATTGATTCTCTGAACCACTATCAGTAACAGACATTTCCTCACTGAAATCAGCCAGTCTATGAGCGTGGAAGTTCTTTCTATTGCTGAGTATTTTCCCTAATTTCTTTCTTCAGTGTCTTAAAGGTATTTATTTTTTTTTTTAGAATAAGGTGTGCATGTGTGGTGCATGCATATATGTGTTCAGAGGTGTGCCCTACACACACATGGACAAAGGCCAGAAGAAGGCCTTAGGTGTTCTTGACTCTCACTTCTGCCTTACCTCCCCGAGTCAGTCTCTCGCTGAACTGCACCTTCTGCTTTGCCATTAGACTAGCTGACCAGAAAGCCCCAACCACCTTCCTCTTTCTTTGCTCCTCTAACTGCTGGGTTTATACTATGCACAGCTATGCTGGTTTTTACATGGGTGCTGGGATCAAACTCAGGTCTCTAGGCTTACACAGCAAGTGCTCTAACAATTGAGCTGCCTGTTCTCCTCACCTTAAAGATTATTTTAAAGGTCTGTTACTAGTTTGATTATGTTTATTCCTAGGTGTTTTATTTTTGTAATTCAGTGCTAAAGACCAAATGCAATGTCTTGCTTTAGCTAAGCAAGTGCTCTACCACTGAGATAAATCCCCAGCCCTAGGAATTATTTTTTTTCTTTTTGAAATATTGTAACTATGATATTTTTCTCAATTCTTTTCTTGACAAGTAGGTTGTTGGTACATAGGAAAGTTACTTAATTTTCTAAGGGGATTTTGTATCCTGCTACTGTGCTGAAAGTGGATCTCAGGCATAAGAGTTTTCTGGTTGGGGGCCTCAGAGTCTGTTACACATAGGGTCATTCATGTAAAAGTAAGGCCAATCTCTCTTATAAGCCTCTTTCCCTCTCATAGGCTTTTCTTCTTCTTCTTTTTTTTTTTTCAAGTCTTACTGTTCCAGCTAAGATTCTTAATAACAGTGGCAGGCACCCCCATCTCAGTTCAGATCTTTCTGGAAATAAGCTCAGGCTTCCCTAGTTAGCTGATATTAGTTAGACTTTTGTTATAGCCTGTATTATGTTGACATGTGTTCCTTTTACTCCTGGTATTTTCATCTCTTCATCATGAAGACTTGTTGGACTTTGTCAAATGTTTCAGCACCATTTGGAAGATTATGTGGTTTCTGTCTTTAAACCATAATGAACTGTGTATGTTAAACCAATCTTACATATCTGAGATGACACTAATTTGATCATGGCATATGATCTTATGTAATATTTTACTCAGTTTGCAAGGATTTTATTGAGAATTTTTGCATCTAGGTTCATGAAGGAAATTGGCTTAAAGTTTTCTGTTTTTGTTGTGGCCTTATCCTGTTTGGGGTATTAAAGTACTACTGGCATCATAGAATACTAATAACTTGATAGGATTCCTGCCTTTCCAAATTTGTGTGACAGTTTGAGAAGTATTGGTTTTATGTCTTCCTTAAAAATGTGGTGAAATTCAGCAATGAATCCATCTGACCCCGAGCTCTTTGTGCTGAGACATTAGTTACTGCTTCAGTACCACTGTTTATAATGGGTTTGTTGAAGTTGTTTATTTCTTATTGATTCATTTTGGGTAGATTTTATATGATTATTGATTTCTCCATTTTTTCCATATTTTACAGCTCCTTGGAACATAAGTTTATAATAGTGTCCTTATAATTTTATCCATTGTTTTAAAGTTTGTTCTAGCTCTAGCTACTGTCTTTTCATCTATAATTCTTATTTTGGTTTTCTTTGGTGGTATTTTGGTAATTTTGTCTAAGGCTAAGGATTTGTTAAACTTGTTTATCTTTTCAAAGAACCAACTCTTTTTCTGAATACATATATATATATATATATATATATATACATATACATAGTCTCCACTTCATTAATTTCTGCCCTAATCATTAATATAACTTGCTATTTCATTTAGATTTGGATTATTACTGTTTTTCTGGAGCTTGCAGAACATCATGTGATTATTTATTTGATATCCAGCAGATTTTTTAGTGTGAGTAATTATAGATAATCACTTACCTCTCAAAACTGCCTTATTCATATTTAAGAGGTCCTAGAGTTGTGTTATCATCATTGTCATTTAATTGTAGGATTTTAAAATCTTTTTTAGTTATTTTTATTTATTTATTTATTTATTTATTTGAAGGAGGAAAATTGGCAGAGAGAAAGAGGGAAAGAGAGAGAGAGACAGAAAATGGGCTCAACAAGGTTTCCAGCCACTGCAAATGAACTCTAGATGCATGTGCTACCTTGTGCATCTGGCTTACATGGTTCTTGGGGAATAGAACTGAGGTCCTTTGGTTTTCAGGCAAGCACCTTAATCACTGAGACATCTCTCCAGCCCCTAATTTTAGGATTTTTAAAATTTCCTCCATGATTTTTTTCAATGACCCATTGTTAATTCAAAAATAATACAATTTAATCACTAAGTATGTGTGTAGTTTCTCTTATTCTTGATTTCATTCCAATGTAAGCTGAGGATGCAATGAGTTAATTTAATTCTTTTGCATTTTCTTTCTTCTTTTTCTTTTTCATTTAAAAATATTTTATTATTTATTTGCAAGGGGAGAGAGAGAGAGAGAGAGAGAGAGAGAAAGAGAGAGAGAGAGAGAATGAGTATGCCAGGGCCTGTTGCCACTTCAAATGGAATCTAGATGTGTGTGCCACTTTGTGCATCTAGCTTAGGTGGGTACTGGGGAATCGAACCCCAGGACATTAGGCTTTGCAAGCAAGTGTTTTTAATTGCAGAGTTATCTCTTCATCTCTCTTTTGAAGCTTTTAGACTTGTTTTGTGGCCTATGATGTGATTAGTTCTAGAGAAGGCTCTGTTGGCCACTGAGAATGTGTTCTTCATAGCTGATGGATGGAATGTTTTATGATGTCTGTTAGGTCCACTTGAGCTTTGGAATAGCTTAGCCCTGAAATCTCTTTCTTGATTTTTCGTTTGGAAGAGCTATCTATAAATACATATGTAGTATTAATTCCATTGTATTACATCAGGATTTATATGACATTTTAGGCCTTCAACAGCAATTTATAAGTAGGTACAGTCATTCCCTTCATCAATATGAAGTGGCCTTCTTGATTTCTTACAAGCAATTATGGTTTGGACTCTATGTTATCAGACAGCACAAAAGCTATGCCAGCTTGTCTTGAGCTTCCATTTGCTATGTAGGTATTTTCCTGTACATGACTCACTTTATGGGTTTCTTTGCCAGTGATGTACAATTCTTGGAGACAGTAGAATGCAGGATATTTTTATTCTGTCAGCTATTTTGCATATTTCAAGTGGTTGTTTGCATAATTCAAACCATTTGCATTTTAGATGATGTCCTATTTTCTGTGCTTCTGTTAGTTGTTGTTCTGGTTGGTTAGACAATTGTAAGTTCTTTTCTTCCACACCTGTTTGTATTATGGGTTTGCGGGTCACTGTTTTGGATATGACGGATTTTTTTTTTTTTTTTTTTTTTTGGTGTTTCGAGGTAGGGTCTTACTCTAGTCCAGGCTGACCTGGAATTCATTCTGTGGTCTCAGGGTGGCCTTGAACTCACAGTGATCCTCCTACCTCTGCCTACCGAGTGCTGGGATTAAAGGCGTGCATCACCACCCTTGGCTCGAATTCTTTACAAGCCTGTCTTTATTCTGATATTCATCTCATGATATTTCATATTTCCTGTATAATCATGAATTAGACTATCATTTTCTTCATCTGCATATAGTATTCCTTTACCTATATTCTGTAGTGCTGGCTTAGGTATTATGAAATGTTCTTATTTCTCCATCAATTTTAAAAGATAACTGTGCTGGGTACAGTAATCTTGATTGGCACGTTATTTACTCCCAAGTTTTAAAAAGGATTATTCCATGATTTTCTTTTTATCTTTCTTTGCAATTTTTAGTCCTGACTCTGATATGTCGTGAAGAAGTTTTCTCTCGTCTTATCTATTTCAGTTTCTAAATGTTCTTTGTGTTTGGCTCTCCATGTATTTTTCTATGTTTAGAAATTTTTACATGATAACTTTATTGAATAAATGTCCTGTGCATTCAGACTGTATTTTGACTGCTTCTTGTACCTTGTAGATTTTTAGTGTATCTTCCTTGTTTCTCAGAGTTTTGTGTGGTTTTGGTTATAATTGTGTCATTATTTTTCTTTATAGGTGACAGATTTTTTTCTACCTTGTCCACAATCCTTGAAATTCATTCTTCTGCTTCATTGGTGCTTTCCACTATTTCTGTTTCTTTTCTGTTCTTCTTGGATATCTCAGGCAGGCCTTAAACTCACTATATAGCTGAGAATGACCTTCAACTTCTGCACTTCCTACCTCTTCTACATACAATTTATGTAGTGCATAGGATTGAACACAGAGCCTCCTGCATGCTAGTCAAACACTTTCCCAACTGGGTTACATTGGCAACCCTCACTATGATTTTGTATTTGTTTGATTCATTTCTAGTATTTCCATTTGGCTCTTATACATAGTCACAATTTCAAAGCTGCATTTCTTTCCTCTGTGTTTTTAAATCTTTTCCAAGTTTCTAACCATTTCATCCACTTTGCTAGCTTATTGTCTAGATCCCATATTGATGTCCATTTTTCATTCATCTAAGTCCTCTAGGTGGTTATTGATCCTATTAAAGGTAAGAGTCAGAAATCTCTCTGACATTTCACCTATGTCATTATGTTTCATATCTTGTGTTGATGTGTAAGCTCAGAAGGTCTTGTAGTAGCCTGCTTTCTCATATTCATGTGCATGTTTCTGTATTGTGTTTTGTGCATGTGTTAGCTTACATGTCCTCAGTTTTTCTCCCTTTCTCACTTTTTTGTTTGTCTGCTCTCAGTTATGTGCTCTTCCTGGTGAACTGTCTCCACCTGGATGTTATGTCCTCCACTGCTACTTAGGGGGAAGCCATGTGTGGTAACGCATACAGTGATGTGACTGCAGTGCCTGTGTCAACTTGTGTACTGTGCCATGTCCCTAATAAGGCTCAAAAACAGTGGCACCAGGTACTGATTTGGAAACATGTAATTTATAGTTTTGCAGACCTCAGGATACCAAGTATTAAGTACTAATATGAAGAGAGAAAGGGAGAAAAAGAGGGAGACCAGTATGAATGAGAGAGAAAGTACATGTAGTAGAGGAATGAGATGTGATAGAGAAAAGGTGACAGTTTTCAGAGCAAGACTGTCAAAAAGTATGTTCAGAAAAGATAAAAACAAACAACTTCCATTGGTTAATGGAAGTACAGAAGTGAGAATAAAAGGAATTAATATGCAATAAAGAGAAAAAGAAGGTACTAAAGCTTCCAGCAGTATTTCTAATGGAGATGAAGGTGCTTTCTCCTTCCCTCTCAATCCTTTGTAGCAATCACTGCAGGTGGGAAAAGGTCAGCTTGTCTCACTAATTCCAGCAAATTAAATTAGTGGATCCTTCCTGCTAAGAGGGTGTCTGTATGGGGATTCCACTTTCTGTCACAATTCCCAGATCTGTGCACCCTCCCCAGGCCTCCCTACAGCTCCCCGCCTCACCTACCAGTTACACTTGTGTTCCTCGTATTCGGAGGATAATTCTTTTCCTACTTCACCTGGGGTTCTGAAGGTTCTGAAGGGATGGGTAAGGCCCACCTGCTTGTCTTCACCTTTGTCACTGCCATCCCTATTGATGATTCTGTACCACAACACTCCTCCCTTTCCATGGCTGCCAGGTTCCCAGAAAGTGATCAGGTGTGGTGTGTGTGTTTGTAGCAGGATGGGGAGGGAGGGGAGAATAGGGAAGAATGCCTTCTCAGGCTACTAGCTTCCAGGCACTGGAGAAGAATCAATCTTCCCTTCAGACTCCTGCCTCACCCTTCGGCCTCCATCTACATACCTGCCCTGCTTTGGCTATGTTGCCATTCACAGGTGTGTTTATGAGTTCTAGTAAATTTCTCCCAGTTCCTCCTTTATGTGATACACATATTAAGAGGGTGGGCTACCTCCCTGATAGCTCTCCCTGACCTGTCAGGATATGGCAGCCTGGGAGTCACTTTTCTTTCAGAGATATCACACAGGTTTCATTTCTGCTCTTTCTCTTATAGGAATAGCACCTATATTTTTAAGCTGATTCATTGGTCTAATTTGGTCACACAGAGGCAGCTTCTAATCTACAACCTTACCAGAAGTCTTTAATTTTACAGTTTTCACAAAGAAACTTGTTTCATTCCTAGATTACCTGACTTCATTAGTTTCAGATGAATGATCTCTTCTTTCTATGCCCCAGGTAAACTTTCTGCCTCAACCTGGAAGGAATCTTGGGTTTGGGATCCAAGCCAATCTGGGATCAGAGAGTACAGATGTTGGAAGAGTCACTGCTGTGACCCTTTACAACTAAAATGTTTCCTTCATTGCTTTCTGCAGGTCTAGCCCCTCTGCAAGAGAAAAAACACAACACTCATTTTTAAATGCTGTTTATTATACAATAATTTATTTCCAAATGTTTGTGACAATATGCAAACTATCAAAGAAGGACAGTACAAAACATGTCTATGAAGTTGTGCTTAGATCATTCAAAATATCCATTGTGGAATCATTTTTGAGTATTATCAGTACAAATGTCCCAAAAGATATATAACTTGAACTATAAATATTTATGAGTATATGTGAATACAACACAATTAATTGGTTTTAAAAAAACCCCACAGTATATATTCATTTCATGCCTATATCTTTGGAAGAGTTCTCTTCATCTGGTTCATTATGTCTTTTAGTAGCTCACATTTTCTTTTCACACTTTTGCCCATATCTGTTCTAGGATGTCAACTCCCAATATTTTTCAATATTTTTTCTAATATTGTTTTGTTTAATTATTTTTACTAACATTCACATGATTATAACAATTTTGAAGAAGTGAAAAGGAAATATTGTCTATCTTCTTTAAAGGTCCATGTCAGTCTTATTAAAAATTACATTGCATTCAGGATTTAATTCTCTTTTTACTGAGAGAAAAGCAAGACCACTCAGTGGATTTTACTTACTACTATATATTTACACTTCTAAGTACTCTTACTGCTTGTCCCAATGAAGACCATGTATTTATTTATTTTAGACAGCGTCTCACTCTGGAACCCCGGATGGCCTGCATTCACTGTGTAGACAAATCTGGCCTTGAACACATGGCAGTAAGCCTGCCTCAAGCATTCTGAGTGCTGGAATTATAAGTGTGAGCTTCTGCTTTTTATACAATAGTGCTCATTATCTAACATGTGCGGTTGTTTAAGTAAGTGGTCCAAGCAAGGCACAGAAGCCTTTGAAATGAGGGGACAAGACCTACAGAAGCAGGAAGTCTTCCAGCAATCATGTTCCTTTCTTTCCTGAAAACCACTCTAATTATTACTAGTTATTTATGAAATATCACATAAATCTGCTTAATTTGACCTTGAAAACCTCCACAATCGCTACTTCTCATGGTCCAATTTTTGCTTTTTGCTGGGCATTTTCTTTACTAGCTATTCATAATTCTTGTGCATATTCATCATTTCTCTATATTGCATTATCTATTCCAAATACATGTGAGCTGTATTGTTAATTTTTTTTAATCTTGTGGTTTTAATTAGCTTCTGGAATCTTATAGTAATAGACTTCACTTTAGCACATTGAAAAATAGCAGACTTTTCTTAATTTGATTATGAAACCAGTAACAGGATATATTTTCCTACTATAAAGAGAACTTTACCCACACAATCTGTCAAGTATTCTGACTTTAAGAATTTGTTAAGTTAATTAAAATATTTTTATTAGAAAGCACCTTTTTTTCCTTAGAAGTTGGTAAGTGTTCTTGTATTAACAAATTCTAAATAAACAGAAATCACTGCCCTCATGTAAAAGTCTAGTCTAGGGGCTAAAGAGATTGCTTAGTGGTTAAAGCACTTGCCAGCAAAGCCAAAGGACATAGGTTTGATTCTCCAGTACCTATGTAGAGCTTGATGTACAAGGTGGTGCAGGCATCTGAAGTTCATTTGCAGTTGCATGCCCTGCAGGCCCTGGTATGCCCATATTTTTTTTCTCTCTCTCTTCTATCTATAAAATAAATAAAATATTTAAAAAGTGTAGTCTAGGCTCTATAGAATATTATTTTATTAAATTAAATATTACTAAATATTTAATATTATTTTAAGGAGCTTTGCTTGATTTTACTAACCAACTCTATATATTGGGCTTTAGATGCTAAGACAAGGTTTTATAATCCTGTTTTTGAAATGATCACTGCTTACCTTCTTTAACTGTTAACTGTGTTCTCATGACTTATTTTGGATGTACAAACTGGAATGAAGTGAGATCTCAGAGCTCAAAAGTTTGCTAAAAATATTCTGATTTCATAAGCAAAAATATGTTTTAAAAGTTCATGCCAATCTATGTTTTCTTGTAAGAGGTTACTTAATGCTTCTAATTCCTCATCAGCTTACCTGTAGATAAAAACAGGTGCTGAATTCACCTTTGTGTGGAGCTCAAAGCATTTGCCTCTGTCTCTTGCTCAGAGTGCAGGTGAGCCTAGCTCCTGATGTTTCTGATGGTGCTGAAGAACAGTACTTTCCACCCATGGCCTGTCACCATGTTCTCTTAGCAAGACTACCCTGGACTAGTCTGTTGCCTAGATTGTGTATTTGTGCTCTAGAGTCTGTTGACTAAACTTCCCTGAAGACTGGGTAAGTTGTGCTGCTTGGGGGAATGGTTGAAGTTTGCTTTACAAATGTCAGACCTCCCAGCTAGGAGCTAGTCACCCTCTACGCTGCTATAGATCACATGTATCATTCCTATTCACGAACATTTCTTATAAAAGTTTTTATGCCACATACTTGTAATTGTGAACACCAGGCTAGCTGGCTGCCAAGACTTCTGGGGTATTCTCTTGTCTTGTGTCCTAACTGTACATGAGGTGGGGTTACAGACAATCATACTATAAGCTAAGCTTTATGTTGGTTTGGGTATCCAAATTCAAGTTAGGAGGCTGACACACCAAGTGCTTTATCCATTGATCAATCTCTCAACCTCCTCAGTTATAATTTTTTTAAGACTGAAAGAGCAAGCATTTTCTTAAATGAAAATAACTGTTTTATCAAAAATTATTAAATTTAGCTAGGGAGACAGCTCAGAGGGTAAAATGCTTACAGTGCATGAAGAATTTGTATTATCAATACCCATATAAAATGCCAGGCACAGTGGTTTATGCCTGTAATTCCAGTTCTGTGATTAATTCATTAATTTTATTGGTATTCCTTTAATGCACAGTGATATCTGTTTTTTTTAATATTTTATTTTTGTTTACTTATTTGAGAGAGCGGGTGAGAGAAAGAGGGAGAAAGAGAGAAAGCAAGAGAGAGAGAATGGATGTACCAAGGCCTGTAGCTACTGAAAATGAAATTCAGATGCATGTGCCCTTGTACATCTGGCTTATGTGTGTACTATGAAATTCAACTTGGGTCCTTAATCAAATGTGGGTCCTTAGGCTTCGCAGGAAAGTGCCTTAACTACTATGCAATCTTCCCAGCCCTATCTGTTCATTTCTCACTTCTCTATAGAGGCAGACATTTGTTTCCTTATTGGGACATGGTGATTTGAAGACAGAATGTGAACTGCACACTATATTCAAATGATTTAATCTTACAAGTGTTAGGAACAATGTGAGACATTGCTAATAATAGAGAATAAGTATTTACTACTTCCTTAAATGTTGTACTAATAGGAAAGTACAGATCAAGAGGATCATATTCCTACCCATATTAAGCTAATAAGCTTATGTGGTAGCATTTTAAATTGAAAAATAAAATCATATTTTAGTTGCTAGAGATGAGTCTATGTAAAATTTTCTGTCTAGAGAAAGGTGACCTTGAAATAGGCTTTGTTAGAGTTTGAAGGCAGACATGAAGAAGGTTATTCCAGACAGAAACAATAGATCTACACTGCAAAAGGTTAGGGGGACAAATGTCCCTGAGCAGTTACATGTTGTATAAAGGGAAATGGAGCCTGCCAAGAAATGCCATTGAGCATGTGCAAAGGGGTAGATAGGAAAAAGTTTCTTTCTTTTAAATAATAATTGAGGAAACTTGAAACTCGACTTTTGTAATGGCAAACAATTTTGGAGTTTCATCATGAAAATTAGAATGGTAAGTCTTGGGTTCTGGAGAGTATTTTAACAGCCATATTACCTGTGAGTCTGACAGTTGAGCACTGTAATTTAGATCTTAATTCTATCATTCTTAAAATCACAATTTGATCCATCAAGACAGTGATAATTGGGCTGGGAAGTAAACAGTAAATTTAATACTTAAAGAAAGATTTAAGGAATAAAAAGAAAAAGCATTTATGTTTAATTTCATTAACGAGAGATCCCACCATCACCTAGCAGAGGTGATCTTCCAGTAATAGAGAGTACTGGGTATAGGAAATGCATTTGTGAGTCTCTCTTCCTAGGTTACTATGTTTTCGTTTTGTGCATGAGTGGATGGCAAAGCTGAGCTTTGATTACGCATAGAAGTTAATTCACTGAACTGTCTCCTTTTTTCTCCCAAGTTGTGATTTCTCTCCTCCTTTCATTGAGCTTGAGTTGCCTCCTCACAGGACACTGTTACCAGTTTGCTGTCACAAAAGCAAAGACTTGCAGTAGACAGTTCTGAGTGGAGTAAGAACTCCCTTGCAGTCGCTCTCAGCCCTTAGTTCTTGTTGACCTTAACAAAGAATTGAAAAAAAAAAAAAACATGAACTCAGAGAAGGGTAAATGTTGAGATGTTTTTTACAGGGAGTTGAAGAAAGAGTCAGAAAGGTGAAAGATGTTCCCCCTTCCAAGGGAGTGGGGTAGAAACCTGGAAACCTATGGGAGAAGGGGCAAAAAAAAAAAAAAAATTAAAAAGTCTGTCTCATGCATATGGCACTGGTTCCCTTTATATGAATCAGGCATCCAAGAAGAATGAACCTGGACATAGGCTTGGGTGTATGGGGAGGAACCAGATTGGGTGGTGAGAAGGGCCCACCCATAAGGGCGAATAAGTGTGGAAGAAGTTGTTGCTGTTGCTGAGGGAGTGTTGGGAGGTTGCTGCTTACAGCCATCTTGGATGAGCCTGAATCAGATTTGAATTCTAGTCCCACCATATTTCTGTGGACCAGTTCCATGCTATTAGAGAATGCTGTCTTTCTCCTGATCCATATGAGACTGTGCCAATCTGCCACAATCTGGAGCCAAACAGTGTAACAACTGTTATTATTATTATTATTATTATTTATTATTATTATTATTTCTAACTGGTAACTTTGATTAGCAAACTTTTGATTAGCAATGTGGCTCTCCCTCCCTCTCTCTCTCTCTCTCTCTCTCTCTCTCTCTCTCTCTTTCTCTCTGTCTCCCTTCAGAGCACTTGAGTATTACTAAAAAGAAATATTCTTGGTTGCAGATATGGCTCAACAGGTAAGAATTCTTGTGCCACTTAAGCATGTGGACCTGGGAGGGGTCTGAGGACTCTGGAGTTCAATCCTTCCACAGGCCTCTGGCATTCTATTCAATATCCTTAGAAAACAATTGAATTTTCAACATTGCCCTTTGTGTAAGGGGGTGCAAAAGTGGTATCTGTTAAGCCAAAATTATAGTAAGAAGAAGAAGCCACAGAATGATACAGGACAGCTGCTTTCTGCTCTTATGAATTTTCCTGAAAACTGCAACAAATCTCTTCTATTGCCAGAGAAACCAGAGAAAGAAGAGCTTAACTGTGTTCAGTGATACTGAAATAAATTATTGGAATAGTACAACATTGATATCTGAGGGGAAACTAGCAGACACTTCTTTAATAGCAATACAAGTTCTGGAAGTGTCTTAAATGAATGTAAGATATGAATGTAAGATCCTTGACAAAAAGGAGTAATGCACAAAGAAAAAATTTAGAGCTTCCTGGCACTAAAATTTTCAAATGATTAAGATTAAAACATGAAAGTTTTTGAGAGATGGAGAATTGGAGAGATAAAAATAATATGAAAGAAGACCATCAAGACCATTAACTTTTACTGGGGAGACACAAGCACACATCTATTCATGCTAGTTAGGACACAAATGACAGATGAAATACAATTCTATTGAAGTGAAACTTGGTGAACCAGTGGGCTCATTGCGGTTATTTATAGGAGCATGGATAACTCAAAGGTGGATGAATCACCAAGAAGTCCCACTACTTCATGGAACTATATTCCTGGAGCTCTTCTCTTACAGGCAGCTCCATCTATCCAAGAGTCTCCTACTCAACAGTTGTTTACTGATACAAAGCAACCTATGAGGCAGCTATGTGAATGTGGTAAGCTTCAAGGACTTCCTGAGATTAGTGAGCTGTTGCTTTCTTGAACCTTATACCTCCCTCACCCTACTTGAAAGAGGAGGCAGCTGGAATACAACAGAGAGTTAAAAAAAAGTCATCTTAAAAGGATTTATAAAGAATAAAAGCAGATATATAGTGTTACAGTAAAACTGAGTAGTTAACAACCCTGCTAAAATTCTAGTCGCATAATGTTTATAAGTACAATTAAAGTGATAAAACTTTTAAACTAAAAATATTAGCAAAGACATTATTAGTAAAATAACTTATTATTTTTATTTATTGATTTTATTCATTTGAGAGAGAGAAAGATGCAGGTAGAGAATGAGAGAGAGAATGGGTGTGCCAGAGCTTTCAGCTGTTGCAAACAAACTGTATACATGTGTGAATATGGTTTACATGGGTCCTGGGAAATTGAACCTGTGTCCTTTGGTTTTGCAGACAGCATCCTTGATTGCTAAGCCATCTCTCCAGCCCTAAGTTATTACTAAGCAAAGTAAAATTTAATGTGATGGTTAGGAAATGATGAAGAGAATCAATAGATAATCTACAGAATTGGAGAAAACCTTCACCAGCTATATATCTAAGCAATACTAAATTAATCAAAACTGGGCCAAGGAACTTAACCCTCACCGATAGAATAGATCATGGGGTGTTTCAGTAACCATCCTGTTGCTGGGATAAAGCACCCAGTGAAAAGAAGTCAATGGGATGAAAGGTTTCATTTTGACTTATAGTCTTGAAAGGAAGAATCATAGTGACAGGGGAATGCATGGCATGAGCAGAGGCTGGACATCAACTCCTTGCCAGATGAGGTGGAAGACAGCAGCAAGATAGGGAGTCTAATTCTGGCAAGAGGGAGATAGCAACAGCACCCTAATCCTGTCCCCAACAACACAAATCCTCTTGCAAGGCTCAACCTCCCAAATTGCCACCAGCTAAGGACAAAGAATTCCAAAGATGTGAGTTTATAGGGGACATCTCATTCAAACCACCACAAGGGAAGAATAGAGTGTCAGGGCTTATGGACAAGGTTTCACTATCTACATTAAAAGTGCCCAATGATCACATGTGGCTATTGGCAAAGTGAGTGGATGGTACAGTTATAGAACATTTCCATTGTTAAAAGTTCTATTAGAGACAGAATGAAGCACATATCTTGTACTGATGTCCTGGAGTTTTAATATTCTATTAATCTTTGTGTAACATAATTAAGATAGGGAATTAAGAGTAAGTCAGTCTTAAAAAGTTATAATGTGAGCTTAATGAATTAACACCTGTGAAAACCAATAATAAATTAAGAAGTTATATATATATATATATAAGTCAAGTCAGCTATGGTAAATGCATACAATCAAGAATCAGATATGGATTCTACTTGAAGAATAGATAGTACATATCATAATTAATTATCATATGAAATAGAATTATTAAATATATAATTAATTATGTATCACAGAAAAATCTAGAGAGATTTTCCCCTTTGTCTCATGTTAACAAATATAAGTCCAAACCAAACCTAATAAAGGTCCTTTATTGCCAAATACAGAAGGAATGATCATCTAATGTTTTGTTGACTATTTTGTCTACTACTTTGAATCATTCTTTTTATATTGTACTATCCTCCTCAAACTTAAGCTTTCCAATTAAATTTTTTAAAAGGCAAAAAATTATGTTTGTTTAAACAAGGAAAACAATAACCTTATAAGAATTTACTGATGGAGCATGGAAGATCTTGGGGACATGATGAAAAATAATCTTATGAACTGTGGGCACAAAAGGAGAAGAACACCATGCAAAAGGAATAGAGAATATTTTCAATACATCATAGCAAAAATTTTCCCAAAAACAGGGAAATAGAAATCCTTCCAGGCACAAGAAGCATAAAGATCAACAAATAGACAGAAAAGACATCCTTATGCCACATCATAGTTAGAAACACTAAATGTGCCAGACATAGTGGTGTACATCTTTAATCCCAGCACTTGGGAGGCAGAGGTAGGAGGATTGCTGTGAGATCTAGGCCATTCTAAGACTACCAGGTGAAATCTAGGTGAGCCTGGGCTATAGCAAGACCCTACCTCAAAAAAAAAAAAACACTAAATGTATATAATAATAATTTTTTCAAATACTGCAAGTTTCATGGGAAAAACTCCAGGTCACATATAAAATCAAAATCATCAGAATAAAAGATGACTTTTGAATGGAAACTTTGAAAGACAGAAGGGCTTAGAATGAGGTATTTCAAGTCAAGAAAGACCACAACTAACAGTTGAGGTCACTATATCCAGAAAAAAAAAAAAAAAAAACTATTAGTATTACTTGAAAGAGAAAAAAAAAAAAAGGACAAGCTTTCCATGATGAAACTAGGCTAAATAAACTTATGATCACCAAGCCAGCACTAAAAAGGATACTGGAATGAATACTTCAGGGGAGAAACTGATAAACGCACCCAAGGAGCTGCAGGGAGAAAATGATGCTAAGATAGTTGTCAAGCAATTGAGGAATAAGAAGACACCAGACACTATGAAATCATAGGAATCAACACACACCACTTAATAGTAACTCTGAATATTAACAGTCAATTCCCCAATAAAAAAACCTAGACTACTGGATGAGATAGCACACACCTTTAATCCTAGAATTTGGGAGGCAGCGGTTGGAGGAACACTGTGAGTTTAAGGCCAGCCTGGAAGTACAAAGAGAATTCCTGGTCAGGATGGGCTACAGTGAGAGCCTACCTTGAAGAAAGAACAAAAATAGAAAGACCTAGATTAGCCAATTAGATTAGAAAAAACGATCCATCCCATTAAGATCATATTAAAGTTCTCAACATATGCACACCAAACAGAGGTGCACCCAATTTCATAAAGCAAACACTACTACATGTAAAGTCAGAGACTAAGCCCAACACAATCATATAGGGTGTTTCTGTATCCAATTTTTACCAATAGACAGGTCATCTTGACAAAAAGAAAAGAGGAAAACATTGGAATTAAGTGGCATTATAGATAAAATGGACCTAACAGACATTCACAGAATGTTCTATTCAAACACTATATAAAATACATTCTCCTCAGCATCCCATGGATACTACTCTAAAATAGGTCACATAGGAAGATACAAAGTAAGTCTCAACAAATATAGAAACATTGAAATAACTTGAGCTCTGTCTAATTCCATTGTAATCAAAGTAGAAATCAATACCAAGTGAAATTACAAAATAAAGACCCTACTGCTGAAGACACCTTATGTGGTTCACAAGTAAAATGGAATGGCATGGATGGAAGCTGGAAGAGAGTCAGTCCCCAGACAGTAAGCACGTCTAGTGCCAGAAGGTGCTACAATGGGGGAAAATGACCAATATCTGTCCAAGAAACTCATGGTCTAACCTACTTAGCAGCAAATAACCTGTCATGATGCACACACAAGTGCAATATTAGCACACAGCCATGGTGGGGAACCAACTGCTCTTGATTCGACTAACTGATCCCCACAGTGGTATGGGACCCATAGCTGGAGCTGGGAAACAAGTCAGAACCATAACCAAACATAAGCCCACTCTCCATTATCAAGCTACCATCAATCGTGGGTTACAAGAGGGCCTACACCTATTAAATTCTCTATAAAAAGTAAGGTTTATCTCATTTGTCCTGGTGCTAACTTACTCTCCATTGAAGAATCTGCTTCTCTTTTTCAGATTGATGTAGATCCTAAGGAGAGAGCCACCCCATCATACCTCAAAAGGGCCCCAGCTGAAACTAAGAAAAATTGGCGAAACAGGCAAGGGTGCTGTTTTCCTGGTGAACCGGGTACCATCAGAAGGGGGAAGGAGATCAACACAGAGAAAAAGCAACTCCTACCAAATCAGAGAGCCAGAGACCCAGAGGTCTCCAACACCTCATCACTGAAGCAGACCAAAAATGAACCCAACATGGCTCAGGGAAATTTTGCAGAAGAGAGGCGGAAAGAATGTCAGAGCCACATGTTAGGTCATGATATGCAGAGACATTTGTCCTACCCATAACTGTGGGCTAACTCCATAATGCATAACCCATATACCTCAACAAAGAGGGGCCAAGGGGAGGGGGCAGGTCACGGGTGAGCCTAATAATGGTATCAAACCAACTGTATTTGCTGAATACAAAACTAATTAATAAAAAGTTAAAATAAACAGAAACAAAATATAGATAAATTCATGAAGATTTATCAATACACGCTTGTAAGGTTAATGAGTCATTGAAAAAAATAATGAAGGAAATTTACAGTTTCTATAATTGAATAAAAATGATAACACACCATTCCAAATCCTATGAGATACAATGAATAATAAAGGGAAGCTTAAGGGGTAAGTGTATCTCTTAGCACCTACATTAAAAAATCAGAAAGAAGTCAACTAAATAACCCTAATTTAACCCACAAGGTAAAAAAATGGCACGAACATGAGAAGGGGGTTAATGGGGAAGAAGAAGCTATTAGTGGGAAATAGGGGGATAAGAAACAGTAGGCTACCCTCACAATGCATGACCCACAATCCCCAATGAGGAGTGTCCCTTTGGAGGGTGAGGACAGGGAGGAGGCTAATGATGGTACCAAAATGGCTATTTACACAATGAGTATGTGCATGACTAATAAAGAAAAAAGAAACAAAAAAAAAGAAACAGTAATTAGAAGGAATAAATTGAAAAATGTTATATACATTGGTGAAAACATCAAATGGAAAACACTGAGTTTGAAATGGCATTAACACACAAGTAATTTTAGGGGGTGCAGGAGGTACAGCCCCATAGCGCAACAAGTGCTATGAGAATATGCCCACTGGTGCAGTGGTAGTGCAATGGTACAAGCCGAATCCAAGGTTCTATCATTGATGAGAGAAAAAGGGAGAAGAGGTGGACACTTTCTTCCACAGTCACCACAGACCCATGCTGACTAGCCCAGAGCATCGCAGTACAGCCTCATTCCTAGGCTTTTCAGTAGTTCCTCTGCATCTGAGAGAAGGAAGTTAAGTGCCAGTTAACACAAAATTTAAATAGGTTTATGGCCTGCATGGATATTACATGGGTCCTGGGTATTCGAACCTGGGCCCTTAGGCTTCACAAGCAAGCACCTAAACCACCAAGCCATCTCACCAGCCCAACAGTTTTACTTTTCAATGTTAGTTCATCTGCACTCTGGTTTATTTAGCTGATCCTAGGAAGTTACTGGGCTGAAAGTAGAGTACGTGTCTCATTTCTGGTTTTGTAGAGATTCAGTAAGTAATTATTGATCAAATAAATTTCTCCCAGGTGTGCAGTTTGGTGCATTTCATTTAATGAGCAGGAAAATGATGTGTTTATCTAGAAAATACTTTTTACTAAATTCAATGAGATCTGAGAATTCTGATCAAGAATTCTAGAGCCTTTGAGTGATTTTAGGTCAGCTGAAGGCAAAGCTCAAAACATAGATGGAGGGCTGGAGAAATGGCTTAGCAGTTTGCCTGCGAAGCCAAAGGACCCAGGTTTGATTCCCCAGGACACACGTAAGCCAGATGCATATGGGGCACATGCATCTGGAGTTCATTTGCAGTGGCTAGAGGCCCTGGCATGATCATTCTCTCTCTCTCTCTCTCTCTCTCTGTCTCTCTTCTCTCTATGCTTGCAAATAAATAAAAATAAAAAAATAAAATGAACATAGATGGAACTTCTACCAAAACAGCTCCATGCTACTCTTTATAAGTATTGAACATGAAAAAAAAAATTGAAGTCACATATAGATCATGATTGGACAGTGTTGATGTTCATCATTTTTATTATTCCTTCTCAGTTATAAGCTGTTCTAATTCAATAACCACTTTCCACTTAAATGCATAATATTGACATTTATTAGAGTTTGTTAATCTAGGATGTCTGTAAATTTGCTTGTGGCAAAATTATGTTTTTAACCAAATATTAAAATTCAGTACTTCTATGTTTGTCAGCAGTAGAAATTACAGACATTTTTATAGAATATTGCATTTGTGGAAGATATGTCAAACTAAGATCTTTGACCGTAGCTTCACTGAAAGCACAGTATTTTTAGATTACCTTATGTATTGATACTTATTTACTTAATAAAGGAACATATGTGTTACCTCATCATTAGTTTTTAGAGATGTTTTGATGACTATACTTCAAAATGATTAATTTATGTCTTTATGACTTGAAAAATATTATTCTGAGGAGGCAGGTCTACAGAAAAATAGATTGATGATATGGTGATCACACTCTAGAATTAAGAGTGGGTATTTATTACTTTATGTAGGAATAAGCAGGTATATGAATTCAGAAGTTTCCTATACCTATTATGCTACAGATTTCAATAGCTAGCCTATTTGGTAACACAGTGTCATTCATTCACATTGTATTTTGCACTCAGGTTCTATGTATAATTGAATTCTTGATACTTCCAAGTATATGGCCTCAACTGACCAGGGCATTATATTTTCCTGTATAGTTTATATTCTTTGTTTATCTGTTTTTTTTTCTTGTAAAATGATTAAATTCATCACATGACTGCTTTACAGAATATGCTGTTCCTGCCTGTCTGGGATCCCTTCACTTCTTCTACTCTTTGGCACACAGATGGGTATTTCACACATCTGTATTTATGTGACTTATGTCTGGAATTTGAATAGGAAATAAGGTTCATGCTCCAACCTTCTACTTCTATGAAACAAAGATGAATGCCAAAGACTTTACAGCCATCTTTCTAAGGCCAGAAAAGGAGAAAATGTACTTGTCATGAGGGGATATGATGGAGAGTGGAGTTTCAAAGGGCAAAATGGGGGGAGGGAGGGAATTACCATGGGATATTGTTTACAATTATGGAAGTTGTCAATAAATAAAAAAAATAAATTAAATAAAGAAAGGAGCTGACAAAGAAGAAAGAAGTCAGGGGAGGGAAGAGTTTCAAGGCACCCTGAGGGGCTTTTGCCATTACCTTCTCATTGCTGGGACAAACTCCCAATCAGAAGCAGCTAATGGGAGGAAAGGGTTTATTATGGCTTGCAGATGTTATGGAACAGCGGACCTACCAAGAAAAGATTGAACCCATATAAAATCTAAAACAAACAGGGCAAAAATCAAATCCTATAGCTCCAAGTCTGACATCCATAACCAGTGATGAAGTCTCTGAAGTTCCAGTTCCATCCATCCAGCTGGGCTGGTCACAGGGAACCCTCTATCCAGAGCTAGAAGCTCTCTTTAGCAGACATCTTATAGTCCTGTCATTTCCAAAAACTAATAGAGTCTCTCCTGCAACATATAGTTCATCCATGCTGTAGCCCATGTGGCATCCATGCAGGCCACTGTGTCACATTGCCTAGGGGCCATCTTCAAATAACCTTTCTTTTCTGCATTTGTTTTACTCCCATAGTACCAAGTGGGTTACCAGATTGGTTAATCTTGAGGGGGAGGGGAATATAGCTAACTTTGTAGAGTAGGACACTCCTTAGCATTTAGGCCATTGCTTTCAAAAGAGTCAGAATTCTTTCTGCTGTTTTAATGCTGAACCCTAGCCCAATATCAATTGTTGTAATTTCTCAAACAACTGCAGCTAAATGGGCATTGTCTCTAGCCTGAAACTTAATTCCTTTCTGAGCCATATCCATCTGCTCACACCAGGCCATTTCTATGCAATGAAACTCTGTACAGGTTCTCAGACACCTGCAGAACAAGGCACCTCTCATACAAGCTGCTTCAAGCCCAGTCCCTTCAAAGGTCTTTATTCCACCCATAAACCAATCCTCACAGTCCACAGTTCTTTCTGCATTTAGGTCTCTTAATTCTGACTCAAATAGTCCATCAAACTCTGCTTTTAGCACTACAAGGTATCTCTTAGGCCACACTTTCAAATCCTTTCATATTTCTCCCCAAATCAGTTCCAAAAAGACAAAAGTCACACAGCCAGATTCTAGCATCAGTGACCTCACTTCTCCCTACGCATTTTCTGTTGTAGCTACCTTCTCCTTGTTGGCATAAGGCCCCAGACCAGAGGTGGCTTGTAGGAGCAAAGGGTTCATTTTGACTTACAGATGCCAGGAGAAGCTTCATGAGAGCAGAAGAAGCTGGCTCACTTCATTGTTTATCCACAGGAAGTAGACAGCCAGCAGCCAGCAAGCCCAGACTGACTCTGAACACCTTAGGGCTAGACTCCAAGTCTGACTCCAGTGACACACCTCCTCTAGCAAGGCTCCACCTCCCCAATGGGGATCAAGCATTCAGAACATGTGAGTTTGTGGACAACACTTAATTCAACCTGCCACAGGGACTTGTCAAAGTTTCAAACCATGGTTTATAATATGTATGAACTTAATTTTATGTACTATACCCTTTATATATACATACATATACATACATACATATATATATATATATATATATATATATATATATATCAGTTATATACTGTAACTGTGAGAGTCACCAGCTCTCTCTATAGCTCAGCTGCTTATGGAGTTAGCTCACCTCAGAAAGAAGGATATGTTGTAGAAGTTATACAGATTCAGTGAGTCAATGTGTTTAAAAGAAGAAAAGATTACTTTTATGATATTATAAATATTTTGTTAAATAACAAGTCAGTGGGGACAATGCTGTCTCTGTGACATGAATGCTGAATAGCAATTACAGCCATAGTATAATTAATGCTTTGCAGAGGAATAATTTCTGATGTTGTCATTTACCTTAACCTGTATAGAAAATGAGTGCAAAAGTTCAGTTTATTGTACTTCTGAGTCTATGTTTCTCTTCCTGGGCATTTTGAAAATAAAACTTCTCACCTAATGTGAAGTAAACATGAACAGTATGTTGTCACAAACACTAAAACACAAATGTTCTGCCCTCATACATCTGTCTTTTCTTGATTCCTTTCCAAAGAAATACTTTTTATTTATTAAACGTGGATTATAAAAAGGAATCGAGGTGATTTAAGTTTCATGACACCAAAATGGAGAGGATGAGTTCAAAACTTAAGTGAGGGAGGACAGTGTCCGAGTCAGAATTGAGACAAATAATGCCTCTGTTTTAATCTAGAAAAGATGTCAAGTGATGATGACAGAGTGGATGATTACTTTTCCAGTGGGATGGAGAATTTCTGCAGTTCTGTAAAGAGTCATTTTTCACCCTGTGGCTGAGATTTTAGCATACAAGGGAATGTCATGTAAGTGGTACCGATTTAAGCACACTGAGTTTGGAACACATGTAAAACAACATTGTTCATTTTGGAAGAAAGTGCCTTCAACCCCTGAGACATCTCTCCAGCTATAGCATTGTTCATTCTAGTGTAGCATGGCTTTAACATATGTTTCCTAGTATGTTTATGCCTCTTCTCCTTTTGCATATCTTTAAATTACTTGAAATTATCTTACTGAAACATATTAATGAATTTGGAATTGAGTTCAAGTGTCTGAGGAAATTGTGGTTTTCGTGCTGGAAATATACACAGTTAAGTATTCTAGCTAAAAATATGTTTTTATAGATGTGTAGAGCTTATGTCATTTTCTTTGTTATTTGGTTTGTGGACCTTTATAGAAGCATAATATCCGGGGTTAGCACACTGAGAAAAATAATTGAATTTGAAGATATTTGGGAAGGTTCACAGCTCAAAAATGATTGGTGAGGAAATGGTGACATTAGGGTGCTGACTTGAACTGGTAATGCCCTTAAGAAACAAGAGTGAAACGAAATGAAATTCTGGGGGTTTCAGTTAGGGAGTTAACTGTAGTCAGTACATCTGCCTTCCTACCAGGCAACTAGCTCCAAGATGCCCAGCATGATACTGCTCATTTTCTTGGGTAAGTGAGCCATGTTTCTCATTTGTCAACAGCCACTGTAATGCTGATTCTTTGTAAATGGAATACTGTCCCATCTAATGTAAGCTTAATGGGGGAATGCAGTAAGAAATAGCAGTTGTATTCAAATGTACACATTAATGTTGTTTATTATTTTGCAGAGATGTGCATGTACTTTCAGTCACTTGTTTTTCACTATATTAAATGTATACTATAAAAATTATCTTAGTCATCAGATTGTTTCTTGATTGCAAAGTATTCCAATGACTTTTAGTTATTTGTTGGGATTTATGTATTTTAATATGTGCAAGAATCTATTAGAAAGGAAATTTTCCACTATCTATTAACAAGTTATAGGAAGAAAAAATTTAAATCACATATTTTGCTTTAAAATCCAATAAAATTAGATTAACTTAAACTCTTCAAATCTGCTATTTTTGAAGTTTAATTTTGAACTATTTTTTGAAGTAATTAAGAAAAAATAAGTAGAGAAAAACAACTTAACATCATATTAGGTACTTTGTATTTTGATCAAGTTTTATGACCTACCTATATAAGGCATGGACTAGCTCTCTCATATTTGATCCTATTGATTCACTATAATAGGTTGTAAAACAGAATTCATTTTCACTTAAAATAGACTCCATGAAAATATACTTAGTAGTTATGTGACAAAGGAAATTTATATTTTCTTTAGTATATAGATTTTTAGGAAAAGGTATTATTGGTTTCATTACTAGATGTTAATAATTAAAGCCAGAGTATTTTGTTTATTATAAGCTAATAGTTATTGATGACCAAGGTAAAACTGTGGGTCAGGAACTTTTTTTCTAAAGGTTATTTCAAATTATGTTAATCATGAACAGAGAATTAAATCAAAACCAAGAAAAGTGTTGGGAGGGATAAGATTCTTCACATACTTTCAGTATTCCTTATTCCCAGTATTAAATAATGGTTCTCATCTCTAGAACATTTCCTTATTTCATTTATTAGTTTCTAATGTGAAATCTAGGAGACTTTAGTTTTGTAGAAATGTAATACAGCATGTAAACTAGATGACAGTCTCATTATGGCTTCAGTTGAAAAGGCTCAAGCCATCATAACCATATTTTAAGTAGCCTTAAATTAGTTTCTATAAAAGACAGAAATCACTTATAACTTTTTTAAGGACCATGACATTTCCTAAATCGCCTTCTTAATTGCTTTTGTTTGATATCATATTAATAAATTTTGTGATAAGGTAAATTTCTTTTGCCTAAGAAATGTGAGAAACAGTAAATTTTTAAGACATATAGCATTTAGTATATTAATGGACCTTATATATCTTTAAGAGAATGACATGAAGTGCAGCATTTGTCAGCTTGTTACTTTTAAGGTAAAACCTATTTTTCTTTTAACATTAAAAAAAATTGACAAAGCTTAATTCCATTCATATACAAAGTCACAAATCACAGACAATAGTGAATAAGATGGAATATTAAAAGGGAAAGTTATCTTTTTGGTTGTTGTGGGCCAAATCATTGAGATTGATTCTTTAATTGATCTAATATATCACTTAAATTAGAAATTATAAGAAATCGTACAAAAATTTAAGTCAGATATTTAACCATCAGTGGAGAGCATGAAAAGAAATAAGGTACATTTGGGAAAGATGACATGTAGTATTCATCAATGGTCAGCACATTGGTATACTGGTGAGGGTTTGAAGATATAGCCAGAAAATACAAAAGAAATAAAAAATTGATGCCAAATAAATACCAGTTTCTAACAAATTGGGATTTTAACATGAAATCTCTATTTCAGGTCTTTGTAGAACTGAATCAGTTCAAGTAGCCAGGGACTTTTATTAAATGTACCATCCTCTGTGTTTGTCATTTTCAGAGCAGAAGAATGTAACTTGATATGCTTTTCCAAACACATTAAAAATACGAAAGCAAGAAAAATGTACCCAAGCTACCACCCTGGGCCTAACCTCCAAATGCAGAAACCCAACAAATAATACATATGGTCCAATTTAGTTGTCTTGGAATTTTCTTAGGAAACAAAGTCTAGAGAGAGGTAAAAATAAAAGATTTTAAGGTTTTAATTTAAACCTTATGACTCTATACTTTTGTACATAGTTCATAAGCAATAACATCTTTGGCTCTACTTGTAGTTCATATACTCATTTTTATCCCTCAGTTGTGATTATGGTATTTCACTATTAATTGATTAAGCAAGTGTCAGGTTGCATGGTTAGAGAATTAGCTTCATGCTGTTGTGAAACATAGGAAATTAGTGTGGCTATTTTTATACATGTTCAGAGAAAACCTGATGAAATTTTTTTTATTTTCCTCCAAAAAAAAAACCATTCAAATAACCAGAAGGTAGTATTACATATTAGTTATTTATTTAGCATTTATTGGATACTCATAAAATACATCTATATTTTGGTAATGCAATTATGAAGAACCCTTAATGTGTACCTAGAAAAGCTATAGAATCCAATGATACCAAGCACATTGACATGCATGGGAGGGCAGAAAATTCTATGTTGCAGGATTCTCAAGGTGCAGGAGAAGCAAAGGAGGGATGTTAGTTGAACTTGTCTGTAGGAAAGGATGGTATAAAAATCAGAGTTTTCCCTAAATGGATGATGGTCTTAAAAGACCAAGAGTTATTCCACAAGGAAAATAATTGGTAAGCTTACTATGGTCCCTAGAGATGCAAGAAAACTCGGACTATTTTCACAAACTGAGTGCTTTAGGACTTTTGATTTAATGTGATGGGAAATACAAGAGGCATGTTATGAGCAACTATCTAAAGCAACTAAACAAAGAATTGAGATTAGTTACATTAAGGAGCATAAAGAACTTGTCTGAATGAGACAAAACCAGAGGCCAGCTAACCAGTAAGTGAGTTTGTCAAATACAAAAAGTGAGAGGCATAAACATCTCATATTATTGACAGCATTGTTGATGAGGGAGGTGGCTTCACAAAGGACTGGTGTTGGAGAGGACAATGTTATATAAATTAAACCACATTTTTCTAGAATAGTTAGAAATATATATATTTTTTCTTTTTTTCTTTATTAGTTAGTTTTGTATTCAGCAAATACAGTCAGTTCGGTACCATTATTAGGCTCATCTGTGACCTACCCCCTCCCCTTGGCTCCTCCTTGCTGAGTTATGTGGGTCATGCATTGTGGAGTTAGCCTACAGTTATGGGTAAGATAAATGTCTCTGCATATCATGACCCAACATGTGGCTCTGACATTCTTTCCGCCCCCTCTTCCGCAAAATTTCCCTGAGCCATGTTGGGTTCATTTTTGGTCTGCTTCAGTGATGAGGTGTTGGGGACCTCTGAGGCTCTGGCTCTCTGATTTGGTAGGAGTTGATTTTTCTCTGTGTTGATCTCCTTCCCCCTTGTGCTGGTATCCGGTTCATCAGGAAAACAGCTCCCTTGCTTGTTTCGCAAATTTTTCTTAGTTTCAGCTGGGGCCCTTTTGAGGTATGATGGGGTGGCTCTCTCCTTAGGATCTATATCTATCTGAAAAAGAGAAGCAGATTCTCCAACGGAGAGTAAGTTAGCACCAGGACAAATATATTTTTTTAAATCTATGACTATTTTATTAGTCAGGGTTCTATAGAGTAACAGAACTGATAGAATGCATTTTATAAAAGGGAATTTATTAGATTAGCTTACAGCTGACCAACACTAGCAGTTTGCAGGCCCAAGAGTCATGAGCTGCTCAGTCTATGAGGCTGAATGCCTCAGTAGACCCAATCTGGCACTGAAGGCCTGGAGGCTTCCTGGTGTGGCAGTGGTCTTCAGTCCATGCGGGTCTCAGTCCATGCTGTAAGGCAGCAAGCAGCACTGCAGCCAGATGGGAGGAAGGGATTTATTGAAGCAGTGGAAGTTCCATAATAGCAGAAGAAGCTGGCACACTTTCACAGGTCCAAGCAAAGAGAGAGGAGAACAACTATTAAAAAGCAAGCAAGCACACTTATGAACTCCAGGCAAAGTTCAGGCCCTTTGCATATCTTTAGACTATAACTCCAAATGCACCCTATATCTTAGGGCTGGACGCTAGGATCCACTACAGTGACACCTCCCCCAACCAGGTGGCTGTATATCTAAATTACAAACTCTGCTAAACTTCTTAATATATTGGGGACCATCCATTCAAACTACCACAACAGGATTTCTGAGAAATACTGGGATTTAATTTTATCCGTAGTGGTTGTACCAGATTATATTCCTACCAGTAAAACAGAAGGATTCCTCTTTCTCCACATGTCACCAGCATTCTTGATGACAACCTTTTTAAGTGCAAGATGGAATCTCCATGTAGTTTTAACTTGAATTTACCTTTTGGTTGAAGAGTTTGAATACCTTTTAATTGAAAGAACTATTTCCAAGGAGGAAGGAGATTAGTAGGGGACAGTTGGAAAAATATAAAGTCTGTAAATATGATTAAACTATAATAAAATATGTGTGAAAATGAAATAAAATATACACTATATTTTGTTTGATAATTAAAAATACAAAATTACATATTCAAAGGAAAATGGGTCATGTAGAAAAAATACATATATGTAGAACATTGAGGAAGTAATTCATGTCAGTCTTATAATAACTATCAGTTGTCCCCCATAAACTCTTGTGTTCTGAATGCCTGGTCCCCAGCTGGTGGCAATTTGTGAGGGAGTTTGAGACTTGATGGAGGAGACATGTTACTAGAGACAGGTTTTGAGGTGTTATAGCCAGATCCCCTCGCGGGAGTTCAGGTCACTCTTCCTGCTGCTGTTTTACACCTACTGTGGCAGAGGTGATGTTAGCTTGTGCGTATGCTGTGCTTTTTACTTCCATTATGAAGCTTTCCACGAAGACTGTTAGCCCGAGTCAAACCTTTCCTGCCACCAGCTGCTTTTGGTCAAATCTTTTTTATCAGCAATGTGAAGGTGACTACAACAATATTTTTGATGTTTTATTTTCTATGATTCTGCCCCTTTACCACTGATTACTTAGATTAGAGGAAGATGGCAACCAGACTACATGTTACAAACTTGTGAGGGTCTTATTGTTGTGGCTATTCTTGACTATTTCAGCTCTGAAGCTGAGCTCAGAAAATGAACCTCCTTTCCAAACAAATGACTGTGCACAGTTAATGGAGCAATGCCTACAGGACACAAATGACTGTGAACATGCGTGGAAACAAATGGACGGTGCCTGCCATGTTTCAGGTAAATTGTGCTGCTAAAATGCATTCAGATGAGTTTATTTTCCAATATAAAAATGGTATGTGATATTTTCTTATAAAATCCTAGGAACTAAATTACATTTGATCTAAATACCTTACTTAATCTTGACATTCAATTGATTCATCTTCAAATACTTTTTAGTGAATTCAGGTATAAAATTATTTTCTGATATTAGATTATTTATTTGTTAGATAGAGACAGAGATAGAAAAGAGCAGACCTAAAGAATGAGTATGGGCATTTCAGGGTATCATGCCCCTGCAAATGAACTCCATATGCATTTACCCCTTTCTGTATCTAGCTTTACATGGGTACTAGGAAACTGAACCCACTGACAGACTTGACAATCAAGCACCTTTAATTGATAAGCCATCTCTCCAGTTCAAAAGTGTATTCTTAATTAGTAATGGAACTTTATATATCAATGCCAAGGACAACTTTCAGTAAAATTTCAGATTATTTTCTTATTTATCTCATCATGAGTAGTGTTATAGTTATGTGTATGTTTCTTGGAAACATGGACAAAAGGTTACAAATGAACTAAAATTTAGCTTCTATCTTAACTTTTTTAGTGATTAACCAGAAGAAATATTAGTTACAACAATTCTTATTTATGTGCAGACTGATATAATGTGTATATATATGTATATGAATATATATATTCTTGTATATATATATACATATATGTATATATGTATGTGAATATATATATATATATATATATATATATATTCTTGTTACATATACATTATTTCCATTTGTACTGTGTCAAGGACAAATTAAAACATAATTTAATTTTAACCAGTCTTACATTACATACATGTGAAAGGATGGTGCAAAGATTAGAATAACCAATATTTAGAAAACAAAACAAAATGGTTTGAATAAGTAGATGAGCTGATATTAAATGAGAATCATCATTAAAAGACTCCATTCACTAAAAACAGATTTATAATAATATATTGTGGAACGTTATGCCAAATTAGTCAGAGATTTTATTTTAACATAATAACAGGTTTACTTATCTTTATACTATGACTATTATAAACTCCAAAATGCAAGAAATTTGTGGAAAACAGAAATAAAGATTCACAACGTTAAATGAACAGTGCCTTGTGTGACATACTGTGTTTATCCATCCTCTTCACACAATTTGAAAACATGTGGCTAGACTCTCACCTTTCCTCATGTTTCCTTTGCTTTAGAGTATGCTTTGATCCAAAGCAACAAGCTACAGTGTAAAGAATGCCAGTGCACACAATGTCCATCAGCAGACATCCTGCCCAACAAAACACCTCAAAGGATTTCACAGAATGCTGAAGAAGACCACTTCTTTTCTCTACCTTGATATATATATAGAGCATTAACACCAAAAGGAAAGTTATAGCAAGCTAGTCTAATATTCATATTACTATTTAGGAAATAGAATTTCAGAGGCCTTATTTGCTCAAAGTAGCATAATTTTAAGATAAGGGGAGAGGATGACAAAAATGTTTTATTTGATGGTAAGGCAATTTAAAGTATATTATTATAATATCACATGTAGTGTGTCATGAATTATTATTTAGGTATGATAGTAGGCAAATATCAAGTCATTTGCAATAAATTACAATAATATTTGCATAATTATTTCATGAATGAAGCAAAGATAAAATATTCTCAAATTCACAAATGAAAGAAAATCAAGTAGTTTTCTTCAGAATAACAAAAGAAGATGGATTTTCAACTTAAAGCAGAATATGAAATATTTGTAATTATGAAAGATTTACTCCTTTATTCAGCAGTATTTATTTGTTTTAAATATCAATTCCATTTTTTATAATAACTTTAGAACCTACACATATTTTAGCATGGTAAAGGTAAATAGCAGATTAACACAAAAAAATAACACACAAATAACTAAAATGATAATATTAAGACTTGACATTACCCAGGTCACCTTGTATAAGTGCCACATTCATTATTACTAACTAGTAAACATTATCATTCAATTTGTGGAGGAAGACATTTAAAACACAGCAAGTTTTCATCTATTTTAGTAAGCATTCTATGGGCAAACAGTGAATATGGGTATTTGCACCCAGATAATCTTCCAATCATAATGAACTACTCAGGTTAATATATTAAGAGCACTTTGGGAGGACAATTTTTAAAAACATAAAGAAATTAATAGTTACAGTGTTACATGTTGATTGTGAAATCCAGGTGACTCCTGCAAGATAAAGAATTCTTCACATTGTAACCTGAGTATCCAGTCTTTTGTGGAAACCAATGTGCAGTTTAAAGAGTGTCTCTGTACTGGTGATCTACATTGTACTTTGAATAAATTTCTTGGAAAGAAATGCATCAATAAGTCAGGTAATACTTGTTGGTCCAGCTCTAAGTCTAAGTCATGCTCAATCATGATGTATATATGTAATAACAATGGCTCTACATGAATTGTAATATATTAATATATCTCTGTTCACACAAGATACATGGGCATGCTTTGTTATGTTATCTTACTTCTATATCCTAGAACAGTATTATTCTAGAAATATTGTTCTAGTATATCTAGAAAGATGTGATTTTATTTCTTCCTTCATGCATCAATTCAATTTATCCAGACCATTCTTTTTATTTTGTTTTATTTTGATTTTTGTTTCTTTTTTTCTTTCTTGTCTCGTCTTTTTTTTTTTTTTTTTTTTTTTTTGAGGTAGTATCTTGTTCTAATCCAGACTGACCTGGAATTCACTATATAGTATCCAAGTGGCCTCAAACTCATATCGATTCTCCTAACACTAGACCATTCTCCAAGAAAGCTTACAACTGTAAATTCTGCATGTTAAATTGTTGTAGGATTATTTTGGTTTCCATTTGTATTGAGTGAGGTTTTGTAGTTTATCTTCCATTTCTTTTATTTATGTTGGATATTTTTAAATTTCCATTTAACTGTTTTAGACTGCCATCTCTGTTGATCTCCATTTTTCTCTTGTAATGTCAGTGGAATTGGGAGTAATACCTTCTTTTTCATTCAGATATTAATTTGTATTTTTCTCTTTTCTATTTAGCTCTCTATTAAAAGTTTATTGTGTATTATTTAACTGTAAGTTACCCTTCGATTTTCAAGTTTCTTAAAATAGAGGTGTGTTGGCTGGTGATGTAGCTCTGATGGTAGAGTGTCTGCCTAGCATGCATGAGGCCCTACATTCTAAGCCCAGTGCCACCTAAACACATGCATGGTGATGATAACCTATGACTCAGCACTCAGGGAGTAAAAGTTCAAGCTCTTTCTCATCTATACAGAAAAACCAATCTGGCTATATAGACCCTATCTCAAAATATCAAAAGTAAAATCTAACAAACAAAAATAAAAGATACAAGTGCAGATTACTGATTAGGGGTTTTCTTGCTTTTTTCTTATAAGCATTTAGTAGTGTAAACTTCTTGCCACGTCACATCTTATATACATCTATAATTTTTAATACACTGTATCTAACTTTTCATTCAGGTCAAAATATTCATTCTTCCTTCATTTGACCTGTCTTTTGAGTTATAGTTCCTTTAAGGAGGTTGTAATTTAATTTCTAAATATCTGGGATTTACTCTATATCTTTCTTGATGATTCCCAGATTTATTTCAACACCTCCAAGCAACAAATTTTGTATGATTTTAATTATTATTTAACATGAACATTGCCAAATATCACTTGTACAACATATTTTATTGTACATTCTAAGCATACATATATTCAACATAAACACACACACACAAAATATTTGAAGCCACAATGGAAGAAATAATTGTGATGCACAAGGAAGGCTTCATAGAATTGGCAGAAGAAAAGGGAGCTGAGGAGATAAGGGAGGTAAGCCAAAATGAATGCTTTATCCAGATAAAATGGAATGAAGAGGATCTCATTTGGTGAGCGACAAATCCTTTGTAAAACTGGAATGTAAGTTGGAGCAGTATCAAGAGATGATGATAGAAAGAAACCAGATGTTGATAAATGTTACTGTCATCAGTCAGTAATTCAGGAGATAGAAGGAAAGCAACAGCAAGTTTGAGGCCTGTGGTATCAGTTACAAACCTATCAAAATAATTTGTGTCAGAGCTGATACATATCTACCATAACACAGTGGTCCCGAGAATTGTAAGATGAACATAAGAGAATAGTTATGAAGTACAATTGATAGGACTTAGCAACCCTTTGGATATGATAGGGAGGAAATGTATTAAATATAGAATCCAAAGATATTTTTTTGTATATGAAGACAAGACATAAAGATGAAAATTATAGGAAGAAGGGCAAATAGAATTAATTACATTAAGAAAACATTGTATATAAAACATATTTTGAAATATCTGGGTATAGAAGACTTATATTATTTCCCAGTTTCTCATACTAAAAGTGAATTTTAAAAGGACATGCCTCAGATAGCAAGCATTTAGAAATAGCTTTCACTCTTGAGTTGAGGATAGAAACCTAAAACCGAGATACAGCTTTTTGGAGTTCAATATTCATAAGTACGTTCAAAACATGAAGAGGGGCTAGAGAGATGGTTTAGCAGTTAATGGCACTTGCTTGCAAAGCCTAGTGGCCTGAATTTGATTCCTCATTACCCATGTGAAGCCAGATACACAAAGTGACACATGCATCTGGAGTTTGTTTGGAGTGGCAAGAGGCTTTGGCACACCCATTCTCATAAATAAAATAAATTTTATTAAATAAAAAGGGTATCATTTGCCAATAAAAGATTAGAAATGGAAATTAAAGTATTCCTAGACTAATTTCATAACCAAATTAAGGAAACCCAAGCAAAGATTTGTAATGACAGTTTAAAAAATAATCTCAGACTAGAATTTCAAAGGCCAGAAGAGAAGACACAGTTAAACAAAAAAACTGTGGACAAGAATTCGATATGATAAGACCTGAACATGGCATCAAGTTGCTGTTTAGAATGCTTTTAATATTCAGTTTGTTTTGACAGTAAAATATTTACTATTTCAATCAACATTTTTGCCATATCATTTTCAAATGCTACACTTGGAAATATGGACAAATCATCCATATGGAAAGGTTTCAGGCAGTAAGCAGACAGAGGAGACCTAAATGCTCTTACAAGTGTATTTCATGATAGACATGACTTGGTTGTTATGCTTCCAAAAAGCACTACAATTCAGTTCACAGTGAAGGAAGTGATAAACCAGGCATAGTGGTGCATGCCTTTACTCCCAGCACTTGAGTGGCAGAAGTAGGAGGATCCCTGTGAGTTCAAGATCACCTTGAGTATATATAGTGAATTCCAGGAGGTCAGCCTGGGTAGAGGAAGACCCAACCTCAAAAAAAAAAAAAAAAAAGAAAGAAAGAAAGAAAGAAAGAAAGAAAAAGCAAGAAAAGTGAATGTCTTAGTTTTTATATAAGTAGAAGTATGAAGTATTTGAAAATGAAACTAGATGTGAAGTACAATCATTTAGTGAAATCATGTTTTAAAATAAATAAACAACTAAAAGTACAACATGTTCCAGAAGAAATTTAAAAAATGGTTTAAGGAAGAATGTTAGGGTCCATGAAGTACTCAATGTGAAGTCATCTTGAAGTGTCCCAGAAGAAGACAAAATATTTTAGAAATGGACTGCGAAGCCTGTGTTGTGTTCTCAGAGCCTTATAAAGGTATTTATTTTCATAACTTTCTTCTTTAAAAGGTATATACTCTGGCTTATTGGGTCTATCTCAAGGAGAACATGTGTGCTCACTGAGGGCAATATACCCTCCAATGGGTGAAAATTGCTACCTGAGTGTGGCAAAAATATTTACCTGTTCATAAAGATAAAGTATAAATTGGAAATATGTGTATATGTTAATTTGCCCTGCACTATTTTGTATGAATTTATATTCCTTCAATATATAAATTATATATATATATATATATGCACTATGCACTTTAATATATATAATATTATATATATAATAAACTATGCATATATATATATATACATATATATATATGTATATATGTATATTAAAGTGCATAGTTTTCCAAAGAGATTAGACTTTAAACCTTTTATAGAAGGAGTTGTTATGCACTTTAAACAGAAGTACAAAAATCAGCTTTTAAAGATATTTGAGGGAGTAAGGGAAGGAAAAGTCTAAAAGAACTCTTTAAAGGGAAAAATAATAAACAAGAGGAACTGAATGTTAATATTGTTTGTTTCTAGAGACTATAAATTCCTGTGGCTTTAAAATTTCAAATAACATAAAATAGATTCCTTGAAATAATTTTCCAATTACTTTACAAATATGCTAGAATATTTATAAGTAATTTATATATTGAGAAACAGATTGAAGAGGCATATCTAAATATTCCTATTTAACTATTATTCATTGCTTTACTTTGTTTATAGAAGAGTTAGGCATTGTCTTCAGATTTGGTTCCTTGGTCAAATATTTCACAGTGGCTGCCTGGGAATGATACACTGCTTATGGCTGAGAAGAAGAATGATTGTGTCACAGCTGCACAGGCCTGCCAGAAGTCTGAGCACTGCGCCCTGCTACACAAGAGGTTGAAGTCAAGCTGTGGCAAAGAGGCAGCACTATGCAGCACCCCTCATGGAAGACGGCTGTGCATGGAATTAAGAGGAAGCCTGAGAAGGACAGCGTTGTGGAACTGCCAATGCACTTTCCCTTCAGAAGTAGACTGCATGCAAATTTGGAGAAGTTTATTTGTAGATATTTGCATACAAGATGTTCAAATCAATCAGCTCCCCACCGTAAGTGAAGGCTATGAGGACATTTCCAATGAGGACATCATTTCAGGTTAGTATTTTAAAAATGAATTTAGAAAACAAATCAACCAAGGAATACTTCATTTCTGATCTTATTTATCCTTTCTGTCTATAAGATTAATATTAAATTTCCACTAGCAAAATTAGTGCTTGTAAACCTTAATGGTATGGCCAGAAGGTATTAGGGAGAAACAATATAACTTAAGGGTTAGGTATAGTGTTAATTCTATTTGGTTATACATTCACTGAACACATATTTTTGAGACATTTACAATCTGCTGGGTTCTATGTAATAAGAAGGACTTGCAATATATTGAAAAAAAGTCAATAAACAGATTGAACATGGCAAACTATATTCACTTATTTAGAATGATACTGGATCCAAGATCTGTTCTACGCACTGCGATAAAGGAGTAAACGAGACCAGTGGAACTCAGAGCTCTCTAGTTCTGGCATTCTAAGTGAGGGGATTTTTACTTCAGTTTCCCCAGAAACATACTCTGAGACAGACTTGTGTGTACACCATGTGCTGTAGTGAGCACTTGGGAACAAAAGTTACAGAAGGGAACACATGAATACATGGAGAGGGAAGCTGAAATGCAATTCAGATTCTACAAAGAACGTATTTCTCCCATCGAGGCAAGGGTGTGGCTAAAGGCAGTACCTGGAAAAGCAGCATAGAACTCATATGGTAGCAGCATGTGATAATACCAAATTCTACTCGTATTTTTATATCACTGGGCCAATAAATGTGAAGTGAAAGATGTAAATGCCCCACGTGATGTCTATGTGAGAAATGCACAGTACTTCCTAGCAAGGCAGGGAAACAAAGCCAGTCTTCCTGTATACTACACTTCTCTTTCCTCTGGCTGATCCTCTTTAGTCTTCTTTGATGATTGTACTTACACTAAATGTATTTGTCTTCCAGGAAATCAACCTTCTTTTACTTTAATTTGTTTTTTCATCTCATAGAAACATATTAATAGACTTGTCATGAGTATATTTTATCAGACTATAAAACAAATCAAAATATTTATAGACATTTTTCTCTGCACACTGTCAGGTAAGGGAGAGAGGGCAAATGCAAGTAATTCCAAAGATGCTGTAGGAGACACTGTATCTTTTGATGCATTTGCATATGGTTGCAAAACTGCTCAAGTGCCAGGTCTGGTTTGTATATGCGTCTATGTATTCCTAGGACATTTTACCCTTCAACTGCTTAAGCTCTGAGAAGAGTGCATGTATATAAACGTTTACAAATGAAGCACACACATAATCAAATTAAATTTATATTTAATATTGAGATAAATTATTGTAATGTACTACATATATCATGTAAAAATATTGGCTGGAGAGAAGGCATAGTGGATAAGCGGTTGCCTGTGAAGCCTAAGGCCCCCGGTTCGAGGCTCGATTCCCCAGGACCCACGTTAGCCAGATGCACAAGGGGGCGCACACAGCTGGAGTTCATTTGCAGTGGCTGGAAGCCCTGGCGCGCCCATTCTCTCTCGCTCTCTATCTGCCTCTTTCTCTCTCTGTCACTCTCAAATAAATAAATAAAAATCTTTATAAAAATATATATGCCTTCAAAAATGAAATTTGTGCCAGGGAGATGGCTTGGCCGTTAATGACTTGCCTGCAAAGCCAAAGGACCTAGGTTTGATTCCTCAGGACCCACATAAGTTAGACATACAAGGTGGCACATGTGTCTGGAGTTCCATTGCAGTGGCTGGAGGCCTTGGTGCACACAATCTCTCTCTATCTGACTCTCTCTCTCTCTCCCTCTGCTTCTCTCTGTCTCTCTCAAAGAAATAAAAAATAAAAGTGAAATATTTTTTTAAATGAAATTTACTTTTCCCACACTTAGAAGTAACTATTTTGTTTTGAGGGTAATATATATAAATACATATATACATTTATACACATATACATATATATATATGTATATATATATATATATATATATATATATATATATATATACATACATACATATATTTCCAACTGTCTTCTTGCTATGTTTTCACATGACTCTTTGTAGGTAATGCCCCAAGGGATGGTTAGCGGGGAGAGAGAAAAAAAAGTACATGATATCTCTTCCAAGGTTATTAAACCTGTCAGTTAGCATCCTCATTCTTAGGATCTCATCTCACATTAATTTCTTCTTTACAGATACCATCCCCAAATGCATGTACATGGATTATTAAAGCTTTCATATATGCATTTGGGGGCAAGCCGCAAACATTCAATTAAGTCATTACTTACTCAAGGTCCAAGGTAGTTTCTTAAGTGTTTTCATCAGTAGCATAGGCTTTTCCAACACCAAGTGGCAGTATTAGGCAAAGTTAAAATATTTGGGCCAATGTATTTATGAAAAACCTTTATGATTCAAGAATAGTCATTCATGACCTGATCAGAAGAAAAATGAAAACATACAGTATAAACAACCAGTGCTACACAAGGATTGTGAAAAGAAGTTTCATGTCATTTTGTCCCCGTGTATGTCCAGTGGGCTGGCAGGAAGTAATGGAAATAGGTTCATAGGTGGAGACGAACTGAGTCATGAAGGAATATTTGTGATTTATATCAGAACAAAAGCTAAGGTCGGGCTAGAGAGCTGGATTAGTGGTTAAGGTGCTTGCCTTTGAAGCCTAAAGAACCAGATTTGACTACCCAGTACCTACATAAGCCAGATGCACAAGGTGGTGCATGTGTCTGCAGTTCATTTGCAGCAGCGAGAGGGCCTGGCACACCCATTCTCTCTCTCTCTCCCTCTCTTTCTCAAACCTAAATAAATAAATAGACAGATGGATGAGAAGACAGAGAGAGAAAGAGAGAGAGAATGGGCCCAACAGGGCCTTCAGCCACTGCAAACGAACTCCAGATGCATGTGCCATCTTGTGCATCTGGCTTACATGGGTCCTGGGAAATTGAGCCTCGAACCAGGGTCCTTAGGCTTCACAGACAAGTGCTTAACAGCTTAGCTATCTCTCCAGCCCAATAATTATTTTTAAAAAGTTAATGTCTTAATAGTCAACAAAAATTGGTTTGTAACTAAAATGAAGTTGCAAACTTTCCTTTAACCCTTTATTAGGAGATAAAAATTGGCTAGGCAGTCAGTATAGCACAACCCCAAAAGTGAATTTTTTTTTTTTTCTTGACTAACAGTGGCAAATGTTACCAGGCTGACAGAAACCTGGATGTTACACCTTCCAGAGCAGAGTTCTAGATTAAGCTTGCACTCTGACCCTTAACCTAAGATTACCGGAAAAGCTGTAAAATCTTTTATTTGTCTGTACAAACCTGTTCTTCCTCATGTAGCCACTCCCCATTTAAAAAAAAAAAATCTCACATTTGAGTCTCCAGGTGGTCTTCTCAACTCCGTCTTGCCTCTCTGGGCCAAATCCCACCTTGCATCCTTCTCTTATGTTCTAGACTTAAGCCCCCCTTCTCTTCTCCCTCCTAGTGTTTTAAGCTATAATAAAATCTTTCTGCACTTTATCCTCTGGTCCATGGATTTCATTCTTCGAACTGATAGGACAAGGATCCAGGAACACCCCAAATTATTGGTGCACTGGCAAATAAAGATCCCAAAGTGCATGTATCACCTCCATGCATACATATTTTAATTTGGCTTTGGTTCATATTTATTATCTATGATGCTATGAGGTGTTTAATGAGAGAGACTTTAGATTGTTGTTGTTAACGATGCTACTGGGTACTCGGTAGGAACTCAAATACTATTTATTGAATGATAAATTCTATCAATAAAATATCCCAATTCTATTATCATGAATCCTAAGAACTCTTCAAGAATGGGTAATCAGTGGTGGAAATAGTCTTTTAATTGCATTTGTACATAATTAAGTTTTTATTAGTATAGGACTTTCTTTTTTATTTTTATTTTTTGCTTTCTTTTTATTTGTAATTTTTTGTGTGTATGTGTTCATGTGCCATGTTGCATCCATGGCAGTCAGAGGATAGCCTTGGGTGTTGATCCTCACCTTCCACCTTGTTTAAGACAATCTCTTGTTCACTGCTGCGGTTGCTAGGCTAGCGGGCTTGTGAACTTACAAGGATTCTCCTGTCTCCACCTCCTGTCGTGCTATAGAAACACTGGGTTATAAGGCAGTTGGTTCTGGGTTCTGAGACCCCTGCTCAGGTCTTCATGCTTGCATAGCAAGTGTGTTAGCCACTGAACCATCTGTGTAGTACTATTTTCTTGCTTTAAAAAAAAATTCATATTACTTCTGTTCTAATTCCTTAGTCTTTGTTTACTTCAGTACACATGGTCTAGTCATTAGAATTTTTTGACAAATTTCAAGTAACCCAATCCACAAGCCAGGCTCTGGAATTTACATGAATGATACTTCAGAGATATATTTTTCTTTACATATACCTCACTAATTTTGAATATTAAAGGTTCAATACATATTATATGAGCTTGCATATATTTTTGGTAGATTGTATGTTCATGAATTCTCCTAGGAACTTTATATAGCTGATCAATTCTGAAATAGTTTCTTTCTTTTGCTTCTAGATAACATGAAAGAGGAGAATAAATTCAAAGAGAATCAAACTACACTTTTCCACCAAGGTAATGTTTATAAGCTATTATTTTTATTTGGGCTATGAAATCTAGACAATGTAATTTAATTGTAATTGCAGGGCTTCATAAGGATACTCCAGTACAAAGTAGTGTGTGTGGTCTAATAGTTCTGGTATAAAAATAATTGAGGAAAACCATCATATTTCCTCTACCAATGACATATACAGAAAACTATTTTACTTATCCATCATCTTTTGATGGATATTCTGAGAAATCCTTTACAATGGAAATCAAATCCTAGCTAAATTTCATGGTTATTTACTTGCATTATACTGGTAAAATATGTGGAGCCATTATTCTTGTATTTGCTTGTAATGGTGGCCAAGGGCCATATTCACAGGCATGGCATTTTTCAGACTGTAAGCATCTTAACAGGTTAGGTTTTCTTACATATGCAGAATATCCCACCCTCATTCCAGCAAACTGCATTAGACCAAAAATGATTTTGACTTTAGGCAAGAACTCACCATAAGCTCCATGTTCCAAATGCTATTTTTGAAGATTTATTATTTGCTACTGCTAAATTGGGACTCACAGATTTTTTTTCCCCTAAAACTCAATTTGGCCCTATTCAATACTGGTAACAGCTCAAAACATACACCCAGTATTGATGAAAGATAATTCAAACAGTAAACTATTCAAATCTCAGTAAATTCAGGCTTACATAAAAAAATAAATAAAATGGCCAAACAGCACACTGATATACCATGGTATTCTGCTCACAGACTTCTGTAAGTGCAATTATGTGTTTATTTTTCCACAACCTGAGCACACTATTGTTTTCAGGATTCGAGTGGACCCACTCCTGTTTGGAAGTGACAGAGGCGTGTGTGGAGGATGTGGTCTGTAATACACATTTGGCCCTTTACCTAAAAGCATGCTCAGCAAATGGAGATCTGTGCGATGTGAAACACTGCCAAGCAGCCATACGGTTCTTCTATCAAAACATGCCTCTTAACACTGCCCAGATGTTGGCTTTCTGTGACTGTGCTCAATCTGATATAACTTGTCAGCAATCCAAGGAAGCTCTTCACAGCAAGCCCTGTGCAGTGAACAGAGTTCCACCCCCTACTTGCCTCAATGTAATTCACAGTTGCAGAAATGATGAATTATGCAGGTGAGTAAAAGCACACATACCTTACTTTCTTATTTTGGAACCTTATTTTGTGCAACCCAGTCCTAACACTTGATCTCGTTACATTAGCTGGAGTTCCCACCATTATTCACAATGCCAGACAATTCATATTCTTGAATCTGAGGTGCATGCATAGTGTTCTTTTATGGAAATTTAAATGCAAACTATACACTAGTTCTTATTAAAAAAATAAGCAAATTCAGTATTCCAGAATTGATGATTAAGTTTGTATAGCAGGTTTAACTAATGAATTATTAATAATTCAGGTTTGCATATCTGAGATATATTTGCTTGTTTGATTATAGGATTTTTGTCTGTATTTGGTTTTGATATAGGGTCTTGCCCAGGCTAACTTTAAACTCACCATACCCCTACATCAGCCTCCTGAATGCTAGGATTATAGGCATGAGCTGTATACCACCATACTGAGTTTGACAGGATTATATAATGCTACTAATTTTTCAAGATAACTCTTCGAACTTAAAATATATCTTTCCTGTCTTTGGCTGGAGAACATGAAGAAGAAGGTAATGTAAGCATGATTTGGACATCCTCAGTGCACTGTCAGAAATGCTTCCGTTTTCCTCTTCTGTATGCATTATTGGTATCTAATATTAGTAATTTATTAACTTGTTCAAAAAACATATATGAAGCATCTGCTATCTAGATAGCACTGTCTTGCAATTTATAATCCAGTAGAGGAAGACTGAAGAAGATAAGGAATGTATATGGTATAAAGTAATGAGCACTTGGGAAGTTAAAACCAGGAAAACAATAACGGGGACGGGGCAGTATCAATGGAATGCTCCAAATATGAACCAGTTACCTTCCTTGAATAAATGAAGGAATGAATCTCCTCAGTTAATGTCAAAAGAGCCCAAACCATGCCAACAGACAAGCTGGTGTGGAGGAGGAAATGAGCCTGGCATGCTCAAGACAGCAAGATGGAATGCTTGTGGGAACAGCTAGAGAAGAAGAAGCCAGAAATTAGAGTGAGGTGCAGCAGACCTGGACCAGAAGGACCTGGAAGGGTTCTTACAGAGCTTTTGCATGTAATCCAGACAAAATGGAGCAGTATTTGTAGATTTTGAGAAGACTGTAGATGATCTGACTCCCTTGTTAAACTTTCATTCAAGCTAGATGAGTCCAGATGGTACCTGTGCACATAACCATGCTCAGGAGTAAACTGATACAGTTGAGTGCTCCTTGCTTCTTTTTCTCACTGGGGTCTTTATTAACACATTTGGTTGTATGATCAAGAGTAATACATCTTTTACCTGGTTAGAAATACATGATTAGGTAAATACTTTTAGGAAGAATAAAATGACAAGGCATGAAGCAGGTTGTCACACCGTGTCCACAATCAGAAAGCAAAGAATGATGCATGCTGGGACTGAGATAGATTTGTCCTCTTATTTGGTCCAGAATCCCAGCCCATGGATTGACACTCATAGTTAGGGTAGGACTTCTCACCTCAATTAAACTAATCTAGAAGCTTCCTTCAAGACAAGCCTATCAGTTAAGCAATTCTAAGTCCCATCAAGTTGACGAAATTGTCATTTCTATATCCCATGTCAACTTACACTCAAACATACCACTTTTTAGTTACAACTTTCCACCCTTTGTTTCCATAGACTTTATCAGTTCCCACACTGTTCAAAAGTGTAATTGAAGGGTTTCTTCTGAAATTCAGGTAATCTTTTCATTGTGAGGCCCTATAACTTTAAAAAGCAAATTATATACTTCCAACATTTACCATGACACAGAGTAAACCTTCCCAATCCAAAGTGAGTAATAAATGCATTGCAAGGAAATATTAGCCCAAAGTAAGAACTAAGATCAGCATGAAAATTTCCAGATTTGAAACTCCATGTCCCACATCTGAAAGTCTAGATGGAATCATCTGAGCTCCAAAGGACTTGGGTAGCCCTGATCCTCCAGCTATGCTGTCTGCAGTACACACAACCCTGTCCCTCCAGCTCTGATCCTGCAGCACTCATACCCCCATCCCTCTCAGAGCAGCTCCTATCTCAATCCGCACCTTTACTTGGTAGGCATATATGGTTCTGGCATCTTAAAACCATGGTGCCACTCAGCAGCCTCTCAGGCCTCCTCACAGGGACTCCAACCCTGGTCACCTATCGCCTAACCTCAGAAACTCTTTGAACCCATGGCAGATGGTTACATGACCTCATCAATCTGACAGAATGACTGCATAAAGCTCTTCTTACATCAATACAGGGCTTCTCTAGCCCAAGGTTCCAAACTTTTCCACATTCTTCACCACAAACTGGTTCCAAAGCCTAGGAACAATATGGTCAGGTTTATCATAGCATCAGCCTCATTTCTTGGTACAAATTTTCTGTATTAGGTACTTTCTAGTTACTCTTACCAAACAGCTGAGCAGAAACAATTTAGGGGAGGAAGAGGTTATTTCAGCTTAAAATTCCAGGGGAATTTAGTCCATCACAGCAGGGAAAGCACGGCTAGTACCAGGGCAATGAAGGCCTTGGTTATACCCCTGCTCAGGAAGCAGAGAGCCATGTATGGTGATTTGTAGCTACCTTTCTCCTTTTTTCTTCAGTCCAGGACCCCAGCCCATGGAATGGTATTTCCCAGAGTTAGAGTGGATCTTCCCATCTCAATTAACCTATTCTAAAAAGTCCCTCACCAACAGCCTTAGTGATTGTCTTTTATGGTGATTCTAATTCCATCAGGTTGACAAGATTAATCTTTGCAAGGAGTATTTCAAAGTGTCCTGGGTCAGAGCAAGGCTGTCATTATTGTTACCTTTCTTCTACTACTGGACAAACGCTAAAACACTTAAATTATGTCACCTTTCTGATGGTTCTTGTTAAACTGGCATTACGGTCTCTTAGTCTCAATCGTTTCACATTTCAAAACAATGTCTAAAAGAGGTAAAAAGCTTCCCTATAATGTATATCCTATGAAATAAGGGTCAAGATCTTAGCAGAATAATTGACCATTGATATTTTTTCCACTTGAAGAGGATGCCAAAGTTATTACGCTATGGTAGATATCAACATGTTCTCAGGTGGACTTGTATGGAATTGATGCTTTCCTCAACAGGAGCGTTCAGGTTTACCTACCAATCCAAAGAGTTTGGTGCATGCCTGGAATTAAATACATTAAAAAGACATGATATCCTTTTCTTCTATCTTTGAAAGTTCTGCACTTAATTTTTTTTATTTAAATTTTTTTATGACAACTTCCATAGTTGTAGACAACAACCCATTGCAATTCCCTCCCTCCTCTCACTTTCCCCTTTGAAACTTCACTTCCCATCATGCCTCTTACCCCTCTCAATCAGTCTCTCTTTTATTTTGATATCATCATCTCTTCCTCCTATTATGATGGTCTTGTGTAGGTGGTGTCAGGCACCATGAGGTCATGGATATCCAGGCCATTTTGTGTCTGGAGGAGCACATTATATGGAGTCCTACCCTTCCTTTGGCTCTTACATTCTTTCCACAATAGACTCTGATACTTGGAAGGTATGATAGAGATATTTCAGTGCTGAGCACTTCTATGTCACTTCTCAGCACCATGGTGTCTTCTGAATCATCCCAAGGTCAATACCATCTGAAAAGAGAAGCTTCTCTAACCAAAAGTGAGAGTAGCATTAATATAGGGTTAGGAACATTAAGAGAAGTGCTTACCAAGCAATTTGGTGAGCATAGTATATCCATTTATCCAGACAGCAACAGATGTTACACACCTAGGGCTCATGACTACCCTTATTATAGGTTTTTAATATCAGGGACCTATTCCCTCCCATGGAGCTGGCCTCCAGTCCAATTAGAGAGCATTTGGTTTCCCCCATAAGAGATATCCCACTATTGTACCCATTGGCTCATTTGGCCTGCCTGGCCAAATTTAAGGCTTGCAGTGTCCACTGTTAAGTATCTCCACTGGTGATTTCTCTCTCTCCCATTGAGCTGCATGCAGCATGGCTTTTTCCAGCTTTCTGTCACCTGGTCTACATGGAGGAGGCAGCTCAGCTCCAGCAAGATTTCTCAGAGACTTTGCTGCCCAAATATGTGGAGTATTCAACAACAGGGTCTTACCATCTATTGCTGATGGGAAACAAAGAAACTCAGCAATGGCCTGTAATGTTCTGGTGGTATTGGTGACCTCCTTGGCCAAGAACTCATTGGAAGGTATCCCATCCATGCCACTGAAAATTTTCTCTGGCTTCTGAGTGTTCCATTGTCCAAAAAAGTAGGTTTCTACATGACTTATTTGTATCTGCTTAGATTTTGATTAGCCCTCCCTCCATCTTTCCTTTACTTAATCTCTTCCCCTGACCTCACTTAGGCCTTTTCATCCCCATTAATCTGTTCTTATACTTACATATATACAATGCCATCCTATTATGTTCCCCTCCCTTTCTATTCCCTTTATATACTCTTTCTAGATTACTTGCCTTTGCTACTGAGTTTTACTCCTATTCACATAGATTAGTTTTAATGTCCATATACATATCTCTTATATAAATTCTGTCTTTCTTAGGCTAGTTCAGGGTAAGAACTGTTTGTCTTTAATTTAATTTCACCATGAGGAAATAATTCCTTGTATATTTAATAGACATGATGAAAATAAGCAATATTAATACCTAATCTCAATTATTTTTATTATTTTCCCAAGGAAAATTTGCCTCAGGGGGATTTTAACCTTAATATTAAATTATTGCTGATGTAATTCAAAAGAAAAAAGTCTTCACATTTCTCTACCCTACATTTTCAGATTAGCATCTTCCTGGGCAATAATTGGTGCTTATTTGGTACAACTCCTACCAAATCAGAGATCCAGAGACCCAGAGGCCCCCAACATCACATCACTGAAGCAGACCAAAAATGCACCAAACATGGCTCAGGGAAATTTTGCGGAAGAGGGGGTGGAAAGAATGTCAGAGCCACATGTTGGGTCATGATATGCAGACATTTATCCTACCCATAACTGTGGGCTAACTCCAGAATGCATGACACATATACCTCAACAAGGAATGGCCAAGGGGAGGGAGTAGATAATGGATGAACCTAGTAATGGTACCAGATTAACTGTATTAGCTGAGTACAAAACTAATTAATAAAAAAAAATAAAAAAATTGGAGCTTATTTTTAAAATACAATTTCTATTCAAGATTCATCAGCTCACAATGGGGTTTGGAGCTCCTTTATTCCAAAGGGTTAAAAGTAGGCAGTACAAGGCCCATTTACAATTAACTTTTTTATAATGTCAATATCCAATAGGGTTTCAGGTTTGTTTCATAAACTATATAAGTTTACAGGTTTATAAATGTAGCATATTATACTTCCAAATGCACAAATTCAAACAGAAGTGAAGAAAATAGCATTTTCTTAGAAAACATGGAAGTACTTTGTAAAAGTGTATAAGATACTCATCTATTTTTAATGACATGCGATATTTATAAAATGTTGCTATATATTAGATCACAAAGGCAAATTTAATGCACTCTATGTACGAAAACTGTACAGTCTCTTATATTTGCAATGTCACTGAAAATCTATAGCAAGCATAAAAGCTAAATACTCAATTTCTTTTAAAAATCAACCCTTTAAACACTTCATTTTTGAAAAATGAGTTAAAATTTAAAAATCAGAATATTAAGTAAGAATGACAATAACATTGTCCATTACAACATTCCAAGCCAAAATAAAAAAATAAAAATTTGGCTATGATGATTCAAATTTTTTATTTTAAATTATTTGTGGATTTACTGTACGAAATATTCTTCATGCAAGTGTGGTCTTCATTCATGTATGTGTTGATGTTAGGTTTCTTCCTCAGCCACTTTCCTGCTTATTTTTCTGTTTTCCTTTTTATTTTTTTGAAAAATTATCTCTCCAAGAGCCCAGAGCTCACTGATTCAACACATCTTCAGATGCTCCTTTCTCTGCCTCTTTAGCACTGGGATTATCGGCAGGTGCCTCTATCTCTGACTTTTACCTGAGTACCCAGGAATCTGAATTTAGTTCTGCAAGTTTGCATAGCAAGAACTTTATTGACTAAGCCATTTCTCCAGACCCATTGTTTTTCTTTCAATTAAGCATTTTGAGTCTATTATTTTGACAAAATTTAACTGCCTTTTTTTCTAGTGAAGTAATGTCTATGAATAACTAAATTATGTAACTTAAACAATAAAATGTATACTTGAATAACAGCTAGGATCAAATTTATTCTATACCATCATTTTAAATAATACTTACATCTAGATCATAATTTATCCATAACTCCTAACTGCACTAAAGATACAGGTAATATTCTAGCCTCAGGATTACATTTCTTAGAAAATTTGAAGTATATTCTTAATTATAAATTTTATTATGTACTACTTACTTTTCCTTGTGGTTTTAAAATTTGATCTTTCAGGGTTATTTGAATATGATTTCATGGAAAAGAGTGTGCTCTGGTCTGACTTCTGGGTAAGATGGTAGTGTAGTAGCCACACCAAAGAAGCCTAATTGGGGGGGGGGGTAGCATAAAAGCAGCAAAATGCACTCTTCTACTGAAAAGTGAAGGTGTATAAGAAATGATCAGCGTCAACAGAGAATTTATAAAAAAATGAATATATCTATGCTCAAAGAAACCAAAGAAAAATTCAAAGAAGAAAACAAACTCCTGAAGGAATCCCAACAGAATGCAGGACACCAACTTAATGAAATAAGGAGGTCAACACAAGACATGAGTAAAGAAATAGAGGTAATGAAAAAATACCAATCAGGAATACTAGAAATGCAAAACAGAGTAAGTCAAATAGAAAATTCTGTAGAAAGTCTCACCAGTAGAATATATCAAGGAGAGGACAGAATATCTAAACTGGAAGACATGGTGGCAGATCTAGGAACAGTCTAACCAAGAGAAAGATAAACTAATAGGAAGGTATGAATAGGGAATTTCCAAATATTAGGATGCTGTGAAGAGATAAAACATAAATTCAGAGTATAAGGCTGAAGAAATGGCTTAGAGGTTAAGGCATTTGTCTGCGAAGCCTAAGGACCCCAGTTTGATTCCCTAGGAGCCATGTAAGCCAAATGCACAGGAGGGTGCATGCGTCTGGAGTTCATTTGCAGTGGCTGGAGGTGTGGCATGCCCATTCTCTCTTTCTCTCTGCCTCTTCGTCTGTCTCTCTCTCTCAAATAAATAAACAAAACATTAAAGAATTCAGGGCATAGTAGAAGGAAAAGAATTTTACTCCAATGGAATAGTAGGTATTTTCAACAAGATCACAGAAGATCATTTCCCCCAAATTGGTTAAGAGATGCCAAAACAGATACTCAACATAAACTTTAAAAACCAGAAGGGCTTGGAATGAAGTAGTCCAAGTTCTGAAAGAAAAGAACAGTCAACCAAGATACCTTTATCCAGCAAAGCTATCTGTTCAAATTGACAGAGAAATAAGGACATTCCACAACAAAAATGGGCTAAAGGAATATATGACCACTAAACCAACACAACAGAAAATACTTGAAGGGTTCTTTCATGCTGAAGAGAAAGGAAAGCATATAAGGAAACAGCTAAAGATAAACCATACTCAAGTAATAGTTAATACAAGAGAGTAAAGGGAAAACAGGAAGCAGTACAAAACAAGAATGGTAAGAATAAATACACACTTTTCAATAATAGCTCTTAATAACAATAGCCTCAATGCCCAACTAAAAGACACAGGCTTGCAGACTGGGTAAAAATGCAGGATGCTACTATTTTTTGTCTCAAAAAGAAACCCACTTTTCCATAAAAGATGTACACTATCTTAGGGTGAAAGGATGGAAAATGGTATTTCTAGCAAATGGGCCTAGGAAACAAGCAGGTGTTGCTATTCTAAAATCTTACAGGATAGACTTCAAACCCGCATTAGCTAGAAAATATAAAGAATGTCAGTTTATTTTGACTTAAAGAACAATCCAACAGAAGGGTGTTACAGTTCTAAACATATATGCACCTAAAATGGGGGCTCCCAATAACATCAAACACTATTAGAGTTTAGGTCACAGATAACGCCAAAGACCCCTTTCTCATCAATTGATAGGTCATCCCAGCAAAAAACAGAGAGATATCTGGATTAAATGACATCATAGTACAAAAGGTCCTAACAGATTTCTACAGAATATTCCATCCAAATGCTCCAGAACATACATTCTTTTCAGTAATGCATAGGATATTCTCTAAAACATACCATATATTAGGATGCAAAGAAAATCTTAACAAATACAGGAAAACTGAAATAAATCCTTTCACTCTATCTGATCACAATGGGATTAAATTACAAATCAACAGAAAGAAAAGCTATACAGCATACACAAAATCATGGAAACTAAACAGTACACTACTACATGATGAATGGGTCAATGAAGAAATCAAGAAAAAAAAATTAAAAATATATTGAATCAAATAAAAATGAGAATACAATATACCATAACCTTTGTGACACAATGAAGTCAGTCTTAAGAGGCAAATTTGTACCGTTAAGTGCCTATATTAAGAAATTAGGAAGGCTACAAGTAAGCAACTTAATGCTTCACCATAAGGCCTTGGAAAAACAAGCCAAACCAAAAATCATTAGGAAGAAATAATAAAGATTAGGGCAGAAATTAATGAAATAGAAAACAAAAAAATACAATTAATTAATAAAACGGAGATGTTTCTTTGAAAGGATAAACAAGAGTGATAACCCCCCCACCAAATCTGACCAAAAGAAAAACAGGAGAGACAAAAGTCAGTACAATTAGAGATGAAACAGGCACCGTTACAACAGATGACAATGGCATTCAGAAAATAATGAGGACATACTTTAGGAACATCTATTCTATTAAGTTTGAAAATCTAAAAGAAATAGATCATTGATTTATAGAATATACCAAAATTAAATCAAGATGAGATAGATCTTTTTTTTTTTTTTTTTTTTTGGTTTTTCCAGGTAGGGTCTCTCACTATAGCTCAGGCTGACCTGGAATTCACTATGTAGTCTCAGGGTGGCCTGGAACTCACAGTGATCCTCCTACCTCTGCCTCCCAAGTGCTGGGATTAAAGGCGTGCGCCACCATGCCCAGATGAGATAGATCATTTAAACAGACCTATAACAAGCATAGAGATTAAAACAGTTGCAAAAAAAAAAAATCTCCCAACTAAAAATGTTCAGGTGCAGATGGATGCACAGCTGAATTTAAACAAATCTTCCTGGAAGAACTAACTCCAGTGCTTCTCAAACTTTTCCATAAAATAAAAAGGAAGGAATACTACCAAACTCCTTGTACAAAGCCAGCATTACCTTGCTACCCATACCAGACAAATACAGAACAGAAAAAAATAAAAAAAGAAAATTACAGACCAATCTCCCTCATGTACATAGATGTAAAAATTCTCAAGAAAATACTGGTAAATAGAGCACAAAAATATATCAAAAAGAACACTCACCAGTAACAAGTAGGTTTTATCTCAGAGATGCAGAGATGGTTCAACATACACAAATTGATAAGTGTAACACACCATATAAAGGGACCGAAGGACAAAAATCACATGATCAAGCTGGAGAGATGGCTCAGTAGTTATGACACTTGCCTGCAATGTCTAAAAACCTGGGTTTTATTCCCCAGTACCCACATAAAGCCAGATGCACGGGGTGGTGCATGCATCTGGCATTTGTTGGCTGTGACTAGAAGCCCTGGAACACCCATTCTCTCTCTTGCTTGCTTGCTTCTTGCAAAGAAATAAATAAAATATTTTTTTTAATTACATGACTATCTCGATAGAAGCAGCATAGATCTTTCACTTCCTTGGTTAACGTTATTCCAAGGTATTTTATTTTTTGTTGCTATTGAAAATGGGACTATGTACCTTATTTCTTTCTCTGTATCTTTGTCATTTGCATATAGAAAGGCTACTGATTTTTGTGCATTGATTTTGTATCCTGCTACTTTGCTATAGGAGTTAATCACCTTCAGGAGTTTTGAGATGGAGTCTGTCGGGTCTCTTACATATACAAAAAAAAAAAAAAAAATAGTAGCATCCTGCATTTTTACCCAGTCTGCAAGCCTGTGTCTTTTAGTTGGGCATTGAGGCCATTGTTACTAAGAGCTATTATTGAAAAGTATACATTTATTCTTGCCATTCCTTTTTTTTAAATTTTTTGTTTTATTTATTTATTTGAGAGCGACAGACAGACAGTGAAAGAGGTAGAGAGGGGGAGAGGGAGAGAATGGGTGCACCAGGGCCTCCAGCCACTGCAAATGAACTCCAGACGCGTATGCCCCCTTGTGCATCTGGCTAACGTGGGTCCTGGGGAATCAGGCCTCAAACCAGGGCCCTTAGGCTTCACAGGCAAGCGCTTAAGTGCTAAGCCATCTCTCCAGCCCTTATTCTTGCCATTCTTGTTTTGTCTCCCTATGGGAGAGAGACATCATCAGTGGAGATAAACAACAGTGGACATTGTAAGCCTTCAGTTAGGTGCAGCCAGGCCAAATGATGCAATGGGTGCAATAGTGGCATGTTTGCTATGGGAGAAACCAATCACTTTCTAATTAGACTACAGGTCTTCTCTACAGGAGGGAACACATACCTGGTCCTGAAGGCCTAGTAAAAAGCCTATGACGAGGGAAGTTATGAGCTCTAGGGGTGTAAAGCCTGCTGGTGTCTGGCTAATTGCATATATTATGCTCACCAAAATGTCCTATAAGCATTCTTCTTAATGCTCATACCCATATATTAATACTACTCTCACTTTTGGCTAGAAAAGGTTCTCTCTTCAGATGGCATTGACCTCTAGGATGATTCCAATGGTGTCATAATGCTGAGTAGTGTTCAGCACTGAAACATCTCTATCACACCTTGCAAAGCTCGGGGTCCATTGAGGAAGAGGTGGCGAAACAAATGTAAGAGCCAAAGGAAGGGTCGGACTGCTTACAATGCACTCTTCCAGAAACAAAATGGCCTGGATATCTATGACCTCACAGCACCTGGTCCCACCTACAGAAGAAGCTCATAATAGGAGGAAGAGAAGATGATACATCAAAGAGAGAGAGGGAGAGAGAACAGATTGTGAGAGAATATGATGGAGAGTGTATTTGTGAAGAGGAAAGTGGGGGAGAGGAGGGAGTTATCATGGTTTATTTGTGATAATTATGGAAGTTGTAAAAAAATGTTAAAAAGAATGAAGGCATCATGCTCTGGCTTGTGTACAGTGTAGCAGTCTGGACAAAGCAGCTCACATGTGTGGTGCATTCAGACTGTAAGTCGTCCATGCATATGTGATGCTGATTTATCCAAGGAAGAAAAGCATTAATTTTAAGTGATAAATACCAAGTTTGGGAGACTAAAGTCCTTAGTTATTGATAAGAATATCTTTGTGTTCTAAAATTTTCAAAAATGAAATTGCTATATTTTATTCAAAGCTACTACAGAATCAAATGCAAAGAATTTTGTGACTGGATATACTTATGCAGGATTTTCTTTTTTTTTTTTTTGGTTTTTCGAGGTAGGGTTTCACTCTAGCCCAGGCTGACCTGGAATTCACTATGGAGTCTCAGGGTGGCCTCGAACTCACGGCGATCCTCCTACCTCTGCCTCCCGAGTGCTGGGATTAAAGGCGTGCGCCAACACACCCGGCTAATGCAGGATTTTCTTGACCACAACATAAACTTAAGAACTTGACTTTCAATGCTTTGCTTCACATTTTCACAAACAAAACCATGACCAGCAAAGCCTATCACTGAGCAACTTCCCAGACTTAAACTGTGGTTATTTGAATGCAAATGTATGTATAACATAGACTAAGCGAATTTTGATTAAGCTTCCTACTTAGACCTCAGGAGGCATAGCCCTGCTGGAGGTTGTATGTCACTGCAGGCAGATCTTGAGTCCAGCCCTACTAGGTGTATAGAGTCATCTTGAGCTCTGGATGCTCTCTTTGTTTTGGCTGCCATGCTTGCTAGTGTTGCTTTTCTTTCTCTGCTGTGGACCTATGGAAGTGATCTAGCTTCTTCAGCCATGATGAAGCTTCCCCAGGAATAAGTAAGCTTGAAATAAAGCCTTTCCTCCCACAAGCTGCTTCTGTTCAGATATTATCCCAGCAATGAAAAAGTAGCATCAACATGCTCCCTCTTGATAAGAACCCTCAAATAGTTTTCAATTTGTAATTTTACGATTTGTAAATTCTAACTGGTTGACTTATAAATATGGAACTAGAATAAAGTATTGCCTGCTCTGTCAGAAAATCAGCTATGGAAAATTTACTTGAATTTACTTCGTGTGAGATAATAGGCCAATGCCTGCTATAAAGCCAAACCTGGAATTCTAAAAGCCTTTCATAAATCTCCAAATAATTGCCCACTGAAATAAAATTATTAATGAGGAAAATCTATTTATGAAATCACAAACTTAACCTCTGTTTTTGACCTCACAAAAGGTCAGCAATTTACAAGGGTCCCCTGTTGCTTCTTACACATTTCTTTTGGGATGTTGGAGTACATAGTTTTCAGCTATGCACTGGCATCCAAGAGGCAGTTCATTCCATTCCAGTCTTTCAGTAGGAGCAAGTTCCTCACACAGGAATGAAAACTAATACTTTCCATAGGCTGATTCCAATTTGTCTCATTTTTTCTAGGAAGTACTATACAACATTTCAGTCAAAATGCTGGCCACGTGTGACCGCAAAGTGTGAGGAAGATGAGACCTGCATTAGCATGTTAAATGGACAGGACCTTACTTGCTCAGGGAGTGATGCCTGCAGAGAAGCCTACATAGGACTTTTGGGGACAGTCCTTCAGGTGCAGTGTACTTGTAGGGGTACCACACAACATGAGGAGTCTCTGTGCAAGACTTTCCAGCATATCCTTCACAGAAAATCATGTTTCAGTAAGTTCTCCACATAAAAGGTCATCTGTCTGTCTGTCTGTCTGTGTTTTTGAGTATACTATAATAAGTGGCCAAAAAATCTATTTACAAAGACAGTGTGCATTTACTATTTTGATTATTTTCTATGTGATTGCTCTTCTCACTTATCAGAAAGTTGTGCATTTTAATTTATATCATAAGTTACTAGCAATGATCATGCTTTGATTTTAATATCAAACGAGTAAAACATTTAGCTTACCATACAACTGGACACATAAAATATCCATTGCTGTGTAACAAACCTCCTCAAACATTGGTTTAACGCAACAACCATTTAGCCACTTATAATGATCACAGTTTTGCACATTGTCTATAGTTGACTTCTCACATATTTGTCTGGGATCATCACATAAGAAACTGTTCTCATCTATGGGCTTGACAGAGGCTGATGATGAACAAATACTGTCAGTGGGCATGGCATGGTCCTCCTGGTAGCAATGTAGCCCAAGACTCTCATACAATAGCAACAGGTATTTATAAAGTGTCACCTCCTATTATAGTGTGCATATATCATTGAGGAAAGCAACTCACATAGCCAGCTCAGAGAAGCTGTAGGATATTTTCATCTTGTCACATCTGTTTAATGCAGAAGCACTGCCTCAGTCTTATTTTATGTCAGACTTCCTTAAGCAGTACATTTTACATGAGCTTTTTATAAGCAATGGACTCTATTATTTTAGAAATTTTATTATCTTATTCTAGCTTTTTCAATGTTGACACTCACTGAACTACTACAGATATGGCATTATCTGATTTTTTTTTTTGAGAAACTATGGAAGCATAATTTCATCTAGAAATAATTAACATTGATGTATACAAGTCAGTCTTACAATAATTGCTTGCACATTGTTACAGTGTCTGACTCAATTATTTTTTCTTAACAATACCACAAAGTAGATACTACTGACTTTTTGGTCTATACACCAGGACAAGGAGGTTAACAGATTAAAATTGTTTCCTAGAACTCTATAAGTTGTGGATCAATCAGAACCCTGGCTTTGTTCTACTTGTAAAATTATAACGAAAACAAGCTTTTCTGTCCAATACACTCCAAGTCCTTGTCAATCAAAGCTTGTCATTCTTTTGTCAAAACTAAGCTTTAAAAATTGACTAGAGGGCTGGAGAGATGGCTTAGCGGTTAAGCGCTTGCCTGTGAAGCCAAAGGACCCCGGTTCGAGGCTCAATTCCCCAGGACCCACGTTAGCCAGATGCACAAGGGGGTGCATGCGTCTGGAGTTCGTTTACAGAGGCTGGAAGCTCTGGTGCGCCCATTCTCTCTCTCTCTCTCTCTCTCTCTCTCTCTCTCTCTCTCTGCCTCCTTCTCTCTATGGCTCTCAAATAAATAAATAAACAAAAAAAAAAATAAAAATGGACTAGAGCCTTAATTTTTCTTTGTGTCAGATTAGATTTAGGAAGCAGAGGTTCCAGAACATGCTAGATATCCTGCAATTAATCCCCCACTTACCTACTAGCTGCCACCCCTAATAATCCTATTGATCACATAATATGATAGCAGGGTATTGATATCAGTAAGCACTTGTTTGTGGGCATGTGGCACTTATGCTGTGCTCAGAAGCTTCCTGATCCTGGGATTGAGTGTTCTGTAATTCTTGTCTTGAAATTCTCAAGGCAATTATCTTTTAATTTATGTTGTATGAAAAATGCCCACCCAAATAATAGAGCATACTAGATGAGTTTGGAATCTTAGCTGCTATGTGTTTGTGTCCTCTCCCCTGAAAAGCAGGTGTTCAGCCACCAGCACTCTGTCCTCTGATGCCCCTGTGTGGTGGTTTGAATAGATGGCCCCCAATATATTCAGTTCCTTATTGTTTGCAGTTTGCATTCTGCCGCCACCTGACTGGAGGCAATGTCACTGGGTGGATCTTTAGGTGTAGTGGTGGATTTCAGATTTCAATATAAAGATATGCAAAGTGTGCCTAGCAGGAGTTCCTGAAGTGTGCTGTGGCTTTTGGCTTTTGGGCTTGTGCTTCTCTCTCTCTGTTTGGACCTGTGAAGGCAGGCCAGCTTCTTCTGCCATTATGGAACTTCCCCTGGATCTGTAAGCTTCAATAAATATCCCTTCCTCCATAACTGTGCCTGGTCTGGAAGTTCATCTCAGTGAACCTGAAGCTGTCTGATACACCCTGACTCTGCTTTATACACCTTAAGTCCCCCTACCCTGTACCTGCTGTTTGATAGGTTTCTACCTTTTTACATTATTTTGAGCTTCCCAATCTATTATGCATATTTTAATTTTCAATTTTTTTACAATAATACTTTTCAATAATTTACTTGCTTAACTATACAACTATACTATATTTATAGGTATTGATAAATTTTTGACCTATTGAAAGTCATATCATTTTAGGATACATTTTAAAGTTTTTATAGTTATAGTATAGAAATTCACTTGGGCTTTTTACATAAATTCATATGTAGCAAAGGTGTTATATACTCATAAAGTTAAACAATTTATTGAATTATTTTGTGCTTCCTGTGTAGGTAGTCATAAGTTTTTCAATAACCATAATTGTCCTCTTTCATAACTCTAGGGTCCACAGTAAAATAATCAATATGAGAGGTGATTGTGTGTACCATTCTCTTACCTTGATTTTAAAATAATCATTTTACCATTATGTTTGATGTTTAATATATATATATGGGTTCTACATCAGTTTAAGGTCTACTTTTAAAATACAAATCAACTTAAACATGAATAAACATTGAATTTAATTAGTTTTTGTGTGTGTTTGAAGATCTCATTTGCAATTTGGGAGCTCTTCGTCTTTTTCTTTGGTATAGTGATTGACATGCTGTCTATTTTGTTGTAATACCAAGAATAGAACTAGTATATTCATTCCTCAGCCTCCTCAAGGATCTCTGTCTATGTGTAAGGAGAACAAACAAGTGAAAGTCCAACTTTCCAATAACATCCTATCTTCTCTTCTGCATAGCCAAATTTTCCAAAAGAGTTGCTTCAGTTCATTGTTTTGATTTCTTTCTCCTTTACTCATTGATCCATCTATATGTAAGTATATAAGTATGGCCATAGCTGTAGCAGCCTTTGTGTGCTGACCTTGCAGAGCAAAGACCTTCTTCAGCATGGTTCCTGTCGGCCTTTTCCTTTCCAAATAATTTGATTACCTTGGTACTTTAATGTTGAGTATTGCCCTCAGGGCATCCTTCCTATTGTCCTGTGCAGAGCTGTTGGCTTATCTTTAATGGTGGCAATCTCTTTAATAACTATAACAGCTTTCAGCTGTAAATATGAATCAGTGAAGATGGAAGAAGCCACACCATAGATTTAGTGTTACTCTGCCTTGAAATTTCCTGCAACCAGATATATTATTGTACTGCTTTTAAATTTAACTCTACTTAAGTTCTCAGGGCACAAGTATAATACAGTCAGTTTCTTTGTGAAACCGTCATAGGAATTGCTTCTAGTATATTCCTCAATATAGTCATCCTTTTCCTTTGAAACTGCATCATGAATCAAGTTGCCACAATCCACATTTTTCTCAGATCTCTTGTCTTTCAATCTACTGCCAGAATAGCCCATTAAGTTCTACTTACAACATTATAAGGCTTCTTTAGTCCAATATTCCAAATCCATCCATATTTCTCCTACAAATCAGTTCCACAAAGACCAGTAACCACAGTCAGCCATGTGTCACGTTGTGCATCTGGCTTTACATAGGTACTGGGAAGTCAAACCTTTGCAAGCAAGGACCTTTAACTGCCAAGCCATTTCTCTAGCCAGAATATTCTTCATCTAATAAAATACTTTGTCCCTCCCTCTCTCTTCCTTAACCTTTATTTCTCTGATGCCTTTTTGATGTCTGCCTGATGGGCTTATACAATTGGTCAATTCATCAATCTCAGGTGTAGTCTCACTTCTAAAGTAGCTCTATATTCTTATACCTCTCATTTATGACTTATCATTGTCTCTAAACAGATTTTAAATTTGTAAGGAAATCCTCTTCACTAACCAATTACCTGTACAACTGTGTAATATATTCTTTTAAAGTTCAATTCTATCTGTAGCAAGACACAAAAGCTCACTTGTTTTAGTTGGTGAAAATTTATTCTATCATAACATAAACACCAGTCAGCATTAAAACAGGCAATTAATGAGGACTAGTAACTTTCCATATGAACTTGTTATTTAGCACAGGACATCAAAGTCATTTCTCTCACTCAGACTTGATCATGGAAAAATATAGTGTACACCTTAGGCCACAAAGGAGTATTTTATTGAATGTTAATGAAAACAGTGCATTCATGAGCTCACATTCCATTGAGCACAATTCATGCGACCATACCTATCTCAAAAAATGCCTATGGAATATATTCTAATTTTGGATCAGGAGGAAAGACAACTATGGTTACCTAATTAACAACTACATAGCTGCCACAGTCTATCATTCCTTTTAGTAAAATTACTTGCTTATCATGTTCAAAGATAAGCATTAATATTTTTCCCAAAGAAATATCCCAAGCTTCCCAAATTTTCATCCAGGCATAGGCACTAGCAGGTAGACTGGGATGTTGTGTAATGTACAATCCAGATATTCTGGTATCATACTTTAGACAAAGACCTTCTGAAATTAAGACTATTATTCACTATTATCCAATCAAACACAAGTACCAAACACCAGCATACATATATGTGTATGTGCACATGCATGCAGACACACACACACACACACACACACACACACACACACCATACATATAAGGGACAGCATTACTTTTGTCAAACTCATCTTTGAAACAAGGTAAAATGTGAGAGTCACAGCATATTTGAGATCCTGCCAGGTGAGCATGGATAAACCTTTATATGGATTTACTGGGTTGGATTCTGAATCACATATCTATAAAGATTTGCTTTCTATTTCTTTAACTTTATCTTCTGAAAGGTTCTTCCTGGACCATTCTTCTCCAAGGCTCTATGCATGATAGGTTCAGAAAAATATGCCCTCCTTTAGGGACATAAGGTTATTTAAACAAAATTCTGTTCATTTAATTTAAAGAATTGATAGTTCTTATGAAGGTTAACTGCTAACATTGGGTTGATTGGGAATATAATCCCTTAAACATGTGTTAAATTTCTAATCTATTTACTTTTTGGTTTGTTTCATTTGCCAGTATCCACAATAACAGAAGTGCTTTCTTGACTTAACTTCAAGTTCTTCCTCATTTCCTGGGTTTCTTGCTTCTAATACTGGCTCTCTCTCTCTCTCTGTCTCTCTCTCTCTCTCCTCTCTCTCTCTCTCTCTCTATCTCTCTCTCTGTGTGTGTGTGTGTGTGTGTGTGTGTGTGTGTGTATGTGTGTGCCTATCTGTCTGTTGGTCCCTGTGTGTGTCTATCTCTCTTTCAGTCTGTCTCTATATCTCGTGTATGACTCTCTCTATCTTTCTTTCTGCCTGTATCTTTCTCTCTTAATGATTTGGGATAATCTACAAAATAGCCTGGAGTGAAAAGAATACCCATAATAGAGACTCTGTTAGATAATTAAGAGAAATACTAGATTTTTATAAGTGGAAAGATTGTGAGATTACTTAGTCTTTTCTCTGATCTTGGAGAACTAGACACAGTAATACTTACTGAATATTGGAAAGTCCATATATTTTTGGCATGCTTGTGTAGAGTATGTGTTTAATGTGGTTATGCATATCTGTGTGCAGATATGGCAACTCTGGAGGCCAAAGGAGTACAACTGGTTTCCTTCTCTTCTTTCCATGTTTGTATTTCCTTGAAATGAAGTGTTTTACTCAACTCAGAGCTGCTGTTCATCAGCAAGCTCCAGTGATTCTCCAGTCTCCCTCAACCCATGGCTTGGTGTTACAGACATGTGAGACTATGCTCAGCCTTCTACATGGGTTCAGTGGAGTCAAAGTTGACAGTCTCCAGCCAAAGAACCTCTTATGTGTAAGCATTCTTAACTGCTGTGCCATCTCCCCATCATGAAAGTACATATTTTATTTTTCATATCTTTTTAAAAAAATTATCAGCTGAGTGTGGTGGCACAGGCCTTTACTACCAGCACTTGGGAGGCAGTAGAAGGATTGCTGTGAGTTCAAGGCCAACCTGAGATTACATAGTGAATTCCAGGTCAGCTTGAGCTAGAATGAGAACCTACCTTGAGAAACAAACAAAAAAACTTATCAGTTCCTACGTAAGTCCCCATTTCTTTTATAAAACCCTATACAATGCAGCCTAGAGTAATCAAGTTATTGCTTTTTAAAATCATTTTACCTCTCTCTGAGTTGGGAAATATTTTCTCTCCTTCTGAAGTTGTACCACATGATTGACCTGTGTAAAACAGGAAAAAGGCTATGTGTCTGCGAAGCCTCCAGTAGGCATCTCCTCACTGCCCAAGTGCTTCAGCCCTGTCTCTTTCAGGTTTGTACTGTGGCAGCACCTCCACGTCAACATGCCTATTTTTTAAACAGGCTGCTACATCACCAGCTATTACAACTGATAATCAACCAAATATCAATAGAGTGACACAAGAATTTATGTCTCACTTACATAAATTACAATGACCAATGGAGCAGCTGAAGGTTAGAGGGATTTAGCTGTCACATAGTTCTATAGATATTCCCAGTTCTTCCACTGCATGTCTGTACCCTCTTCTCGTTAGCTCAGTGATACTTCATTCTTCTGCCTGTGTAGAAGGCCAGGATTACAATGGATATATGCATGGGTCAGTCCTCAGGGTACCCCATGTCACTTCTACTCATCTTCAAAGGGTGTTGTGTTCATGATAGAAATAAAAGTGAGGTTGGTGAGTAGCTAGCCGGTCTCTGACACATTGCCACTAACAAAACATATAGAAACTTGTCTCCTTAAACTCATCATACTGAATTATCATTAGAACCAAGCTCCTGTGTGCTGGACAGATCAAAATCCTGCATGAATGTCATATTATTTAACTTGGGACACAAAGCACAAAGCAATGCACTGTGTGGGGTTATTTGGGAGGACCTCTGAAGTGGTTGCAAACTTAGTGAGCACATATGCTCTGTATGGCATTTTCTAGTTCAAGGAACTAAAGCTAGTTCTTTGTTGGATCTCACCATGAGGCTGTGTGTAAAGTGCCTCAGAACTATCAACACAGGAGAACAAAGGCAAACACTTATCTTGAGCCCTGCCCCCGACTGCTTGTCGTAGCCCCATGAGCCTCACGTTCTGGAACTTGTACATAGCACACGCAGGAAGGCTGAGTGAAGCCACATGTTCATTTTGCGCTGCATTTTCAGAAACTTGCTGTAGAGAGAATGATGAGGTGAGTGGTGCAAGCTACCCGAAGTGCTGCCAGGCTGGTGCTGTACCAGGATGTGTCTGTAGAGCCATGCCTGCTAACAAGCCTTTTGAAAGGAACTCTATAACCAGAACAAATGTCAGTACTGTCTCCCTTAAGATAGAAGGGTGATAGTGATAGTTACATCAATCGACCATTGATATGCCAAAAGATGAGTGGCAGGAGGTCTTTGGTGCTTCTGGGGCCAGGGTAGTCAGTTGTCACTCGGTGGTAGCAGAATCTTGATCATTCCGATCTACCAGACCCAGGCATAGCCATCCTTATTACCACTCTAGTCTCCCTCTTTATTGCACAAGCATGGGAAGGTTAAAAAAAGACCCTGTCAGACTTCCACTGTCAACTTCACTAAGTTTTGCCGGCTATAGAAGACATTCGCTGAGGTAAAGCATCCTTAAACATGTCACTTTCTGAATTTCTTTGTATACATCCTTCCACATTTGCTCTTTTCATCTCTCTGAATGAGAATTCTATCTCTGGGGTGGGATATGTCCCAATGGATAAACCAGTTGTTATGCAACTCTGAGTACCTGACCTGGGGTGTGCTTCTGAAACACTGCTGTGCCTACAGTGAGAAGGGAGGTGAACACAGGACGAATCCCCAGAAACTTGCAAACAGAGCTGTGAACAATAGTGACAGACAGCGTCTCCAACAAGGTAGAAGGTGAGGACTGACTCAAAAATTTTCTCCTGACATCCACATGTGTGCAGTGGCATTCAAGAGCGCGCGAGCGCACACACACACACACACACACACACACACACACACACACACACACAATAGATAAATAGTTCAATAAATAAATAAATTTTGGAAGAAAATCTTTTCTGGCTATGACTCTTTTGGCCTATGCCTGCAGGAAGATTTCCCTTATCTACTGCCAGCTAGGGCTAATTCTATTGAGTTGATAGTATATGGCCTCTGTCTATGCATCATGATCACTGAAATGCTACCGTTAAACTTGGAACTGGGAACTTAATTGATCTGAAAACACCCAATACCAATGACAGATGGCATGGCCTTGCTCCAGAACTGAAGAGACATGCCATACAATCAGTTAATAAGAGGTTACCAGAGACTAAATATACATAGCATGAATAAGACCCAGTGTACATGTGCCTGTCATGTAGTAAATAATGTAAGCCTTTAAAGTTCTCTGCTCTCAAAGCGCTGTTTTCCTTGTGGAATTATGACTGGTCCATTGGACTCTTGTTTTTTGTTTTTATCATACCTTGCAAAGACTATATACATATTTGCAACTTTCTATTGAGAGTTCACAGAAGTTAGCTGGTTCCTCAAGTTTTTCCATTATAAATGAAGATTTTAATGGTCATAACACAAGCTCAAGCCAAAGTGAATGAAAGGACATTTAATTTTTGGTTTTGGAACCTGAATATATATCTCCTCTCTCTCTTTCTCTCTCTCTCTCTCTCTCTCTCTCTCTCTCTCTATATATATATATATATATATATATATATATGTGTGTGTGTGTGTGTGTGCGTGTGTGTGTGTGTACATATATGTATATATATACATACATATATACATATATACACATATACATATATTTTGAATCAATGAGCCTGTGACAGACCTCAATAGTCTTCATTTTAAAAAAAATCACAAACAGGTATCTCTGATTTTAGCCAAATTTGGGAGCCATTGCTCTAAGCCATGTGTAGTAAAAATTCAGTCACCAACTCTAGGTCTCAGAGCCTCTTTGCATTCCCACCTCTCCAGGACTGACAAAAGTCCAAAGACCAATAAGACAAACATCATGAAAATCTCCAGATAGCCTGTTGTACTCATGCCAGTGCTCCCAGACAATACAGGCACAAAATAGTCACCCATGCCAGTTTTTCCAGACTATATTGGCACACAGCATTCATTTTAAGAAGCAAATGAAAGAGTGAGGGGTTGGATTAGTGGCTAGATGAGTATAGGTCACATTTCAGCGACAACACTGTACTTTGTACCATTGCTTTTCTTTTCTTTAGATTACTCTGTTATGGGTCTGGTGTCATACAAGTAAGACCGTTGGATCACGGAATGTAACACAAAGTTTTATTGGGTAAAAAGAAAGAGAAAGAAGAAAACTGGTACATCCAGAGTTCAGGATCTCAGGATGCAGCCTTAATTTGCTGGAAGAAAACCACAAGATGCTCACTATATAAAAAAAAAAAGGATGGAAATTAAAATGCAAAATTAGGTGGAACAGAGGCAAGAAACATTCTATGCCATGTAATCATAATGGTATTTAGAAACAGAGAGGTACAGGAAGGAAATAATACATTGCACAGAGGGGTCATCCCATTTCTTAGATAACAGAAATCACCTGCATTTTGCAATAAGGCCTGTGGTAATGATTCCTGAAACTTCTCCTTTATCTGTCAGAAAGACCAACTTAGGTGGTGGCCTCCATTATGCGTGCATAAAGGCAAGGCCTCCACAGAAGGATGTTTAACCAGGTCTATTGTGTCCCTTTACATTCATTTTTCATCCCCCCCCCATATGATATTAAGTCAAATCCTTGACTCGTGAAGAACATTGTCTAGGGTGATGTTATCTAAGGGGGTGTATTGTGTCTGCAATGCCATGAGTTTAACAGAACTTATGTTATCCTTTATATATCTACTTCGAGTATTAATAATGTAGGGTCCTATGGTAAGGCCTAAGAGGAGTAATATCAGGGGGACAGCAATAGAAGAGATATGGGAAGTTTGCCATGGAGACCAACTAAACATAGGCTGAAACCAATCATTAGTGGCTTGTCTCTGAAGTTTTATTTTTTTCTTTGAGTTTTTCTCTAACTAAAGCAGTATATCTTGGATTATTCCTGACTGGTATAAAAGCAACAAATTTAGCCGGGCGTGGTGGCGCACGCCTTTAATCCCAGCACTCGGGAGGCAGAGGTAGGAGGATCGCCTGTGAGTTCGAGGCCACCCTGAGACTCCATAGTGAATTCCAGGTCAGCCTGGGCTAGAGTGAAACCCTACCTCGAAAAACCAAAAAAAATAAAAAAATAAAAATAAAAATAAAAGCAACAAATTTTACCTGAAGCCATACATAGACCCCTTTGTTTCATAAAAAGTAAATCTAATTCTCTTTTACTTTGTTCCCTCCATTTTCATAGCCATTGGAGTGGTTAGGATGACCTGATAGGGGCCCTTTCAATGTCCCAATATGGTATGACTTGATCCAAGCTCCATCACCAAGCTGAAAGGGATGGGGGCAAACAGGGTGTGTTTGAAAAACAGCCTTAACTGCCAGAACAATGTACTCCTGGACTGTTTGTAAGACTTGGATAGAACAGAAGAAGCCTTTCATTAGTAAAGTCAGTTATCTGTTCAAGACCCATGCAGGGAAGGATGTGGGGGTCGGGGTCCATACATAATTTTCAATGGAGTAATTCCTTTTACATAAAGGGTACACATGACCCTTAGCAGGGTGGAGGGAAGGAGTCTCACCCATCCTTTGCTGGTCTCTAGGGCTAATTTAGTTAAAGTCTCCTTCAAGGTCTGATTTATGCTTTCCACCTGTCCTGGACTTTAGGGATGATAGGCACAATGAGATTTTCAATTAATCTCCAGTGTCTTAGTCAAGTTTTTAAGTGATTTTTGACATAAAGGCAGGACCATTATCTAATCCTATCTTGAGGGGCAACCCATAGTGGGGAATTATTTCCCCTAACAATTTTTAAACACTATTTGGGCTATCTCAGTCTCTGTCTGGAAAACTTCCACCAATCCTGAAAAGGTATGAACATAAACAAGTCAGTATTTATATCTGCACTCATCTGGCTTTACCTCTGTGAAACCAACTTCCCATTATCTACCTGGCTCTGTTCCCTGCTCTTTTGCCTCTATTGGTGGTACCTTACCAAAGAAGGCATTTGTCTGTTGGCAGGCCTAACAGTGGGTGGTGGTGTCCTTGATGACTGAGTCCACTCTTTGAGTTAGAACACCCCTGGCTGTCCCCTTCTTTTCATCCATGCACAAGTGGAAGGGTTTGGTTAAGTCTGGAAGCCAAGAGCAGGGTTGATGTCAATGCTGACTTTAGTTCTTGAAATGCCTGTTTTTCATTTTCAGTTGAATTAAAATCATTTTTTTTTTATTTTGGTCCTCTATTGGCCTCATATAGAGGCTTGGATAATCCAGCAAACCTTGGGATCCAAATTTTGCAATACCTTACAGCACTGAGGAATTCTCGGATCTGTCTATGAGTGGGGATTTGAGTGATGGCCTTAATCCTAAAGGCTGACAGCATACTTTTACCTTCTTGTAGTTAGTATCCCAAGTAGGTTGCCTTATGCACACACAGTTGAGCCTTCCTGGGTGACATGTGGTAGTCCAAATGTTGTAAGTTGTCCAGGAGATGCTCTGTGGCAGAGAAGCATTCTTCCTCTGTTCCTACAGCTAGGAGGAGGTCATCTACGTATTCTAGGAGAGTTGGTTCAGGTGTTTCCTTACAAAAGGCCTGCAAATGTCCATGAAGCCTCATCAAAGAGGGTGGGGAGTTTTTAAATCCCTGTGGAAACCTAGTCCAGGTTAGTTGCCCACTGGTGCCTTGTTATGGGTCTGTCTATTCAAAGACAATAAAAAAAAGTTTGACTTCCCTTTGTCAATAGGTCACTAAAGAAAGCATCTTTTAGGTCCAGCACAGTTTATATTTGCCTTTCAGGTGGAATTATACTGAACAAAGTATAAGGGCTGTCTCATTGGGGCTTTGTGCCTTCTGGAAGGTTGCCACCATAACCTTAGCCATTTTCCTCAGCCTGTCTATCTTCTGGGGTGTCTCTATTATTACATACCCTGCCAGCAATCTCTATTAACTCTGAAATAAATTTACCGACAAAGCCTTCTATTTTCTGAATCTTCTTTCTAATATCTGGTGAGAACTGAGTTACAAAAGCAATGTTAATAGTTCACCTATTCTCAGAGACCTTAGGATATATAGGGGAATATGTCTTATATGTTTCCTGCAGCCTTTCTAGGAAAGCTGTGAGGGGTTTTGTGGGCCCTTGAGTCACTTCATTCATCTTTGACAAATTTGTAGGGTGCTAAGCAAGTGGCTGCCTGGATACCACCCATCAGAGTCTGTCGAAAGAGGTTAAGGGATGCCCTACCTTCAGCAGTTTTGGGATCCCAGTCCGGTCGCGTGGAAGCGAAGACCTTGTCAATAACATTAGGGTTCTCCGTGAGGCAGCCATCAGCTCCAAACACTAGTTTCTTGGCTTCTATTCAGATTTCCTTATGTTCATCTGTGGTGAAGAGGGTCTGAAAAAGTTGCTGATAGTCCTCCCATGTAGGCTGATGGGTATAGACGACTGTCTCTAGAAGACATATCAGAGAACGTGCTTTAAATCAGATTTATGTTTAACAATAAGAATGGGGGTGCTGGGGAATCAAACCTAGGTCTTTAAGCTTCCCAGACAAACACCTTAACCGTTAAGCCATCGTTTACTTGATGCCTTTTTAAATCATCTGTTTACATCCTGATATACATTTTAGGTAAGTCTGTTGTTTGACTTATGTAAGGAGTTTGTAACTTGATTAAGTACCTTGACTCAGTTTACTTATTTAACCTTTTGTCTACTGAGAAACTTCATCTAACAGATGTGACTTTAGGTATTCAAAAGAGAGGAACTATAAATAGAAACAAAGTTATATGCCATTTGTTATATGCCCTTTTCCTTATCAGAGGCAATTGGCCATTTTGTCTCTAGACAGGGTCAAGGGGACACATGGCTTAAACTTGCATGGGGTCTGAGATAAAGGGGGCATCATCCCTTTTCCCAGAGTCCAGCTTGTTATGACTTTTAAATAGCATATAACAGTAAGCAAGAGCAAAAGGAAATGACAGACCAGAGAGCTAAGTATCCTAACATTCCTTGTCTTACTCTGAAATTGTTTGTTTTTTACCTAGGAAATTTATTTTACCCATTTGCAATAAATAAGGTGATAGGACCTTGTCTATGTCTAAGCTAGTTAGACCTCCAAAGAATGTGGATTACATCTGTGCTTATGACTTTGTGACCCACGTAGCATAGGCCATCACCTGTGACTAATGTAAGCTGAATTTACGTTAAGTTTATGTCCCTATATAAAACTTTTAGATCATCCTTGATAGTCCGTAAACAGTTGAAAAATCTTTAACTTTAGGCATGGTGTATAGGTTTAGCCTTAAAATTAGCTTTCTGTTTCTTCTAAAAGGAAATTAATTTTAGGCAAAATTTGGCCTTTTAGATATTTTATATCCTTTCTACATACACACAGCCTCATCCACGTACTTTAACATTCTTATCTAAGTTCCACTCAAAAAGCATTTTTTAAATAGACACTTCCAACATTGGTTTTATCTCCTACATGGGAACACACTCAAGAAACCCAGAAGGGCTTCCTGGTCTAACTCAACTCTTCCCATTCATTAATCCCTATTCACCAGTGGCATGGAAAGGGGGTTCTTTAACAAAGCATTATACATAATACCTCTAACCAAACTAAACATAAACGTTTTTGTTGATAAATGCAGAAAGTCATTTTTATTCCACCCTTTTCTGCCTTTTATACTGCAAGTAAAACTCACTGGCCTGGGGACAGCCTCTATCTGCCAACCTTTAGCCAGTGAAGAGGATTCCAAGAAAATAATACAACCATCAATCAGTAAAAGGAGGGGCAATGAAGGAAAATAATTAGTCTGTAGCCTCAATGGTGCATTCCTGTGCAAGATGCCCTGACTCATCACAGCGGTAGCAGTTGACTTCACTTGTCTTGCTGCAATTGATGGCTACATGACCTGTTTCACCATACCTATAGCACTTTACCTTGGTGCAGTCTTTCTGAATGTGTCAAAATTCTCCACAAGAATAGCACTTCTGCTCATCAACATGGTCACAGGCATGAGCCAGATGGCCTGGTTTTCCATAGTTGTAGCAGCAATGCTCTCACTCTCTCTTGGGCTCCTTGCAATCCTTGGCAATGTGGCCACCTCTGCCACAGTTATAGCAGGCTTCAGCTTCCTGAAGATCACAATCCTTGGCAAGGTGACCAGACTCACCACAGTGATAACAGATGTCTCTATCTGAGCTAAAACCACCTCTGCCACAGCTTCTCATTCCACAACCCCGACCTCTACCAGTAGGGAATTCCCTGGCCCAGTGGCCAGATGGTCCACACTTGAAGCACTCCTTGCTGCTCATGGCTGCAGTTAGAGCTTCAGTGTCTGAGCAGCTTGCGGCTGCAGAGACTCAGACACAGGGCCTGAAAGGTGACATCTTTTTTCTGTTTTTTTTTTTTAATTTTATTTATTTATTTGAAAGCAGAGAGAGAAAGACAGAGAAAGAAAGAGACAGACAGACAGAGAATGGGCATGCCAGGGCCTCTAGCCACAACAAACAAACTTCAGATGCACGTGCACCTTGTGCATCTGGCTTATGTGGTTCCTTTGGATTTGCAGGAAAATGCTTTTATAAGCAATTTTAAAGGATATTTTTCAACAGAATGATTTTTACCCATATCTAAGAAGATGAGGACAAGACAAACAAACACAACACCAAACACAAACATGCTAGCAATAATGGCTCTCCTGACATTGCCACATGGTGTCAAACTGAAACTGAACCCGAAACAGACCTCCATTAGAAATCTCTCAATAGAGCCAGAGAGGGTCAAGGGCAGCCACTAGATCCCTCGTCCAGGGGAATTAATGCTGCATCCAGCTTCTCTCTTGGACCCAGAAAAGCACACAAAACGAGAAAACTAGAAAAACCAGGAAAAAAAAAAAAAAAGAAGAAGAGTGGAAAAAGCACCTCTGGAGGTTTCTTACCCAATAAAGCAGGGAGATGGCAGTCCTAGAAAAAAAGGTCCCCATCAATGGCTTACTACCAACTCCAAAACCAGGAACATGCAGACAGATGGAGATATGGTTCTCTACCTGAGATTAGGGGTCCTTCCCCAGTTTGGTCACCCCAGAGTCAGGAAGGGAGGTCTTGAAATGTGGATCCCGGATGAATCTCCAACATGTTATGGGGTCTGGTGTCACACAAGTAAGATCATCGACTCATGGAATGTAAGGCAAACTTTTATTGGGTAAAAAGAAAAAAAAAAAAATCTGGTGCATCAGGTCTATGTCCCAGAGTTTGCGATCTTAGCATGCAGCCTCAAACTGCTGGGAGTGTCAGTTTTAATTGGAGATAAACAACAAGATAATTGTAAAAACAGGATGGAAGTTAAAACACAAAGTTAGGTGAAAATAAGGCAAGAAACATAGTATGCTATGTAATCATAAAGGTATTTAGAAACAGAGGGGTACAAGGAGGTCATGGTACATTGCACAGAGAGGCCATCCCATTTTTTAAATAACAGAAAACACCTGCATTTTGCAATGAGGCCTGTGATAAAGATTCCTGACACTTCTCCTTTATGTGGCAGGAAGATAAATTTGGGTGGTGGCTTCCTCCATCATGTGTGCCTAAAGGCAAGGCCTGCACAGGAGGATGTTTCACCAGGTCTATTGTGTCCCTTTACATTCCATTTTTCACTCTACTAATATTTAACCAGTTTCCCTATTAGGAAGTCTCAATGCCTTGTTACCACTTAGCTGAAATTGTTCAATTCAAATATTTAAGTAAAAGAATCAGGAATTATGAGCCCAGGCTGCTGCTGCTCACATTTTAAGTTGCTGGGGAGGTGGCTCAGCCATTAAAGGCATTCACTTGTAAAATCCCAGCCACCCTTACAAAGCATTCATCTGCAGTGGCAAGAGACCCTGGTGCACCTCACAAACACACACTCATTCACACACACACACACACACACGAAAACATTTTAAAGTTGTTTTATTAGTTAACACTTTTCTGCTTTATAGGTTTTCTTTCAAAAGTTATGAGTTACAAGAAACTGAAATTCATTGACTCATGTCAATACTCTATGATTAAGTATTGATCACAACATTTTTTATCTTTAATTTGTAATCCTTTGAGTGACCTATTAGATATGACTTCATCTGACTGATAATATAAGGATAATGGGATACTTTCCAATAGATCTGTAGAATCTTAATTTGTAGAATATTAGTATGTAGTCTCCTAAAATGTTAAAAATGTTCAAAGGGTAAAAGCTCAGTAAAAAGAAACTGTGACTATTCTATACTTCTACCACTTGAATATCTACAGTTCTAGTTCTTATTCATGTGTCTGCTGATGCCTTATCACAGATATCAGGTTGCTGGTAAAACTGTTTTGCTCATCTCATTTGTCAACATTCAGTGAAGAGATGATTTATTTGGCTCCTAGTGAAGGTCTGGACACAAACTCATATTCCATTAGTGTGAGCTTTTATAGATAGACTTTTAAACCCACCCATGTGCACATGCAGTAGATAATATACCATTATGTATTTGTTCTATACTAAATAAAATTTTATACTCATTCATACTAAAGAATTAAAAGACTCACAATTAATATAAGGTCAAACTCACCTTTCACAATGATCAGTTTAATTTTTATTGTCATGGAATCACTGAATGAGAAGCATTGTATACCATAAGCAAACAGTGAGCAAAGTGAATTGTGAAAGAGATTCTCTCTCTCTCTCTCTCTCTCTTTCTCCCTCCCTCACTTCCTCCCAGCTCTTTGCACAATACTCACATACATATGACTATCTTTTATAGCCAACTCATTTGGTACTATTTCAGGAATTTTAAGTTCAGTTTGGCTTTTTTATTTATGTGAATTGATTTAATTACTCAGTGTAGCCAAAACCACTGACTTTTTCTTGGTGTCTACACAAAACTCTAATTCAAATCTAGTATTCTTCCAAATTCAGTCCAGGTGCTAAAATAGTCCCCTTGTTTTCTAAGGAAGAGACTTTCTTTCATCTATTTTCATATTCATACAATATCTCTGAACATTCAATTTTTTATTTTCTATATTAAAATAGGACCACAGTAAAATTTTAAGTCATCAAATTCATAGATATTAATTTATAGATGCATGTTTTTCTTTCTTTCAGAAACCAGAAATTACAGCTTTAGGATCTTGGTTTTCAATATTTGCAAACTTTTGAAATTTTTGTGAAGAGATATGTGTATTTTAAATTAGCAATAAAAAGAATAATCAAAACAAATAATCTATCATTTCTTTACAAAGAATTTAATTACTCAATGTAGTAATTCATGTTCATGGTAAATTATGTAATTTTTGGCTTTTATGTCCTTTAATTTATAGAATTAGAATTTGGGATGTTTCTTTGGGTTGGTTTTTGGTGAAAAATTAGTATATTTAATTTTTATTAGCTTTCAAATATAAAATATAAACAGAGCACCTTCATCTACTATCCTTCTTCCTCAGGCAAACACTTAAATGCTGATCAAAAACATACTTCTTATATTCACACATTGTTTTTGAAAGTAAACTACACCGTAGCAGAGAATGTAGGAGAGGCACTATAACACCAATATGTCTGAAGTAGAAAGTCCTATAATCAATTTTAAGCCATAATGTTGGTACAAAGGATGTATAATTCATTTACAAGAAGTGTCTAGACCTCACTGACTAGACACTCTTGCTGTACAACTTGACGAACTTTTGAAATCATAAAAATAAGTCATCAGTTTTAGCAATGGCAATGTATAATAATAATTTCAGCAAGATCTAATATTTTCTCAGGATGAGTGATTTCTTAAACATACTGTTATATTTGATTTAGGGAAAATGTTAAATTACAGCTAAGCAGTCATAAAAGTTATTGTGTACAAGTGCTAAAAATGTTTTGAAATTGTTTTTGAAACAGGGTCACACAATGTAGCCTTCTTCCTGCTTCAGCCTCCCTAGTGCTGAGACCACCATGCCAGGCTTCATGGTTTCTTAAGTGGTTTAAAAATGCAGACTTTGATTTTATGATGGGACTCAACTCGCAGCTTTTATTTTTAAATTTTAGTTAGGATACAAAGTACTGGATTTCCTGATGGTATTTTCAGGCATGCTTGGTTATTTGTTCTCTTATTTCCACTCCCTCCCCTATCAGTGCCCACACTTCCATCCTGACACTTCTCTTATAGCCTCCACCTTCTTTCAAGTCGTGGGTGCTTTATCCACCCACACTTCAATTAAAGTCATGTCTTCTACATTTGTGTTTCCCTTTCTCATATCATGAGAGATTTACATTTCTAACAATTTCCCAGATGACAGTGGTAGAGTTGGTTCATGTGTCTATTTAATTGGCTATGATCTATATGAATACCTAGTAGCCATTAAAGTGAAAAATTTACATATATCATTGTTACTAGAAATAAAACATCCTAAGTCACTTGATAACTCAAGACTATCTCATGACCTATTTTTCATGGTCTTGTTGCCATGCAAGAGTTCCAACAGATGTCCATATTATATCCCTAAGGCCATACCTTAAGTGAGTATCTTAGGTACTTGGTTCTCATACGCCAGCTACATCATTTGATGCTATCTTCAATAAATATTATTGAATTCCCACCCCAAGATTTCTGACTCAATAGCTCCAAGTTGGAACTTGGACATTTTCAGTTCTAACAAGTTCCCACATGTTGTTTACACTGTGTGACCATACACCACACTTTTTAGCATGCACTCTCTGTAACAAGCACTGTCTTAGAGAGTTCATAGATTCTTAACAGTTCTCTTGGATCATCAATAGAGTATACTATCTGTGTGTCCAGTGGGAAGAACTTTATCAGCTTTGCTTTGCATTGCCATCTGTGCTACTATGATACCACATGTGTTAAAACTTGCTCACCGAATCAGTAGAACAAGAAAACTATATCATCACCTCTTTTTTTTTTTCTCCTCCACAATAAAGCACTGTAGTTTCAACAGGAAGAGAGGCACAAGTTTTGATTAAAGAATAGCAAGGTAATCTCTGTTTTTGTTAAGTACAAACTGTGAATATATTCCAGATGCATTGACTTCAAAATCAGCTTATGATAAACATGAAAAAGTACCATTTATGGGCTGGAAAGATAACTTAGCAGAGAAGGTACTTGCCTGCAAAGCTTAAGAACTCATGTTCGATTTTCCAGGTCCCACTCAAGATGCACAAGGTGACATGAGCGCCCAAGGTCCCCCATGCGCACAAGGTGGTGCAAGCAGCTGGAATTTGATTGCAGTGGCTCCTGGCATGCCAATTTTCTCTCTCTTTCTCTCATACACACACACACACACACACACACACACACACACACACACACACACACACATACAGATAGGCCAGTCTGCTGGGCTTGCTTCAAAAGAAAAAGAAAACAAAGAGCAGTACAGTTTATGAGTTAAAGAATTATGCTTGACTCCACTGATCTAATGGATGCCAGTCAAGGTCAGGAGACAAAAGTGTCACCAGCTAAGTGTCACCTAACAATGTTTAGAAAGTCATACCAAATCGCTTCCCAGGCTAAAACTGGGCTTGTTGGAGAAGTGCACCCATTAGCTTGATCAAGTTACATGCTTGAACATCAAAACAAACCCTGAGTGTATTTGACTATGCTGTACTTTCCATGGTGACATTTACAACCTGAGGTGATGCCTTGGTCCTGATGGTTATAAATTGCATTAGAACATTATAACAAATATAAAGACAGCCAAGAATATTTCCAGTTAAAGATTATGCTAAAGAAGCCCAACATCATTTCTCTCTTTGCCTTTATAAAAATATTCAGCTTTTTAGTAATCTAGATTGAGGTTTGAAGTACAGGGAGGTATGTCAATTGTGAGAGTTCCTTTTGTTGCTTAGTTTTCCAAATTATAAAAGGCTTTCTAAGCACTGCAACTCATTGTTATCATAAGACATGTTTCTTTGCTTCTACTACTTATATATTTAAGTCTATGACCTTGTACGTGTTTTAAACAAGGAGCACAATAATTTCCACCTACAACGTATTTCAATTACAAGGAGTTCGCCACCTACAAACTCCAAAAAGGTAGCCATTTTTTTTTGCCACTTTGACAAGCACTATTGTGTATATGTGTGAATTCACATAAATGTGGGTAAACCTCTTCTTGGCTTTTGCTTTTGTAAGTACATGTGTATAGGAAATGTCTCAATTTGGATAACTCCAAGTTAGGTTGCAGAAGCAAAGTTTCTTCTTATCTCTGAAGATTTTCCCAAGAGTGTCAGTGTCTTTGGTTTTTCTTTCTACTTCTTCTTTTTTTTTTTTTTTTTTTTTTTTTAGATAAAATTCGAAACAGATACTCTAAGGAACTATCTGTCAGGTTTTTCTCTTAGTAACTTTAAAAATTCAACAGTCTCTCATGAGAAGAGTGATAGCAACAGGGAAGATAACCCCTAAAGATGTAGCCTGTTCCAGGGCACACAAATGTTGGCTTTATATTCACTGCTAGGTTTCCCTGCACACAAAAGTTCCCAATAAAATCCAGCTGGTTCAAATTTTGTCTGCAGATCTGAAACCGAGAAACACAGCGAATTTGGCTTGGTGTTTTATTTTTCAGAAAATGTTTCACACTGCTGAAATCTGGAAACACTGACGTGTACAAACCTTCAGCAGATACAACAGGAGAGTAACTGTCTCCTGCCTTGACTCTCCCAGCTCTGCTCTTCAGGGCCTCTGTATGTAGTTAAGGGAGAACAAAAGTCTGCTACCAAGCATGAAATGCATGAACCATCCAGAACTACCTACATCATTTGCTCTAAGCCAAAAACGCAAGATTAAAGAGGTACCACTGATGAGTGAGACAATTCACATTTTGGCATCACTATAGAAGAAAGTAACACTTAAGATGATGGAGGGAAATGAAACAACAAAACAATGTTGCTATAATTTGAACAATAGCAGGCTTTTGTGGAAATATTGTGTTATCTTTTCCAGTTTCCAACTCTGTGCTTTCATTGGCTTCATGTAGTCTCATTGCCTATGATTGGGGCTGAAGCCCATGCCAAGGCTGCATAAAACAAACAGTCTTTCCTTTATACTCTTTGTACATCAGGATTGTGTATGTGGAGTCATAAAAGCCATTTATTATGAACATATGTATTCCTGGCTGAAAAGTCAACTCTTCTTGTGACAACAATGTAATAGCATCAGTTGTAGTCCCATAAAATACCACATGTGGGCATTTAATAGTTACTACCCTGGCACCTACACTCTGGGACGTTATATTGAGGACAGACTTCTTAGAAAAAAGAAGGAATGCTTGGCACTTGGACAAATAAAGTCCCTTTGATGAGATAGGTGAGCATCGAGTAAGGCTTTGTGAAGAATGCATTGGTAATGTCAAGTGCTTTATCTTCCCTTTAGCATCAGATTTCTCAAACTTCCCAGTAGAGTTCTTTTCATGGGTTCATGAAAATCCTTTCAGCACTGTGAACATTAGCAAATATGCTTTCAGTCTAATGGTTGCAGGAGTGCTCTGAAGTCATATTGCAATCTAGTGAACGATAAAACATTTTCATATTCCTCAGGCATTACTTTTCAGAAAACAAATGTTTAGTACATGTATAAATTGAGGAAGCAAATTTTATTTCAAACTAGATAAAATTAGAAAGCTGCTCTTTGTCCATGTGAGTGTTTAGTGACGTCTTCTTGACAGAGTCCCTCCCTGACAATCTCTTTCTCTTGGTCTCTTTCCTTTTGCTTCTGCTTCAGGGTTCAGAGACTTGTTTTGGTTTGGCTTTGCCTTGTTTTATTTTGCTTGCCATCAGGGATGCACACATTTTCTCTAATGCTAATATGCTTTGAGTTTATAACAGTGGTGCCGATTGCATTAGTACCTGCGTTTGGTGGGCAGAAATTCCCTTCAGACATGTGATAGTGACTCAGTTGTAAAAACGGCTTAGAGAGTTCATTAGTTTCTGATTACACATCCATTTTAGTTGGGAAGCAAAGTTCGCTGAAAGTTTGGAAGCCACTTAAATCAACTGGACTTGTTTTCAAAGGGTGATGTGTCTTCTGATACAATGTGTTGTGTTATTGGGGTCTGAAAATGAAGAGTCTACTCACGTGCTTTAAGCATCCAAGACAGCCATGATTCAGTACATGCATCTCTAGTCACTCATTTTTCCTAGTGAAACACACAGTCTAAACCTTGCAATGGTTTGAGCTACATATGGTAGTTATTAACTTGAAAATACACAGTAAGCATATGTCTACAACCTTAATAGCTACTTCCAACACTTTTCTATGCCTGCTTTGATCCAGCCAATTTTTCTCACTGTTCTTTGGCCCAGACTTTTAATCCAGCACCCCTATAATACAATGGAAATATTGTTGCTTCTAATTGTTTTTTTCTTTTTCTTTTAATAGTGAGAGGTAGCTGGCTGTAAAGGAACTTTCCAAGTAGGAATATATCTTACTCATCCATTTTTTAAATTCATAAAGCTGTCTTAGTAGTCACCATTCCTATGTCAAATTAATATTCATCAATTACCCCTTAAACAATGTCTTCTTTCCCTCATGTTTCTCCTACTACCTCTCTCTTATTAACAACTTTTATTTCACTAGCTTACTATAGTGAGTGTGTTACAAGGTTTCAGGAAACAGGAAGCTTTTGCCCTTGGCCTGTGAATCCAATTTTCAGATTCTTGTCCATTTCAACAATACATTAAGGAAACACATTCTTTAAAAAGTTAAATTATAAGGTTTATTTGGAATAATTACACACACACACACACACACACACACACACACTCACACACACACAGGACCTGAGAGCCCCTGAGGGAAGCAGAGCATGGGAGTAAAGAGAAGACTTGGAAGGATTTAAAAGGGCCTGATCTCACAGGAGATTGACTAAATAATGGAAGAAATTCTCCTTCCCTCAGCTTAAAGGAGCACAAACACACCCACTGGGAAGTGGGGCATGAGGGTGTAAGCCCTCCACCTTCACATTAGAAGAAAAACTAGGAGATCAGTTAGGAAAGGTCCCATAGCTTACAACAGATGAGCAAAGCAGGAAAGAAGAAACGTTCCTTCCCCCACCCCGGCTATTGGGATGGTGGGGGCTCACCAGAGGATGTTCAGACATGAGGAGAATGAACAGCAAGACAAAGACCCCCATGGCCACATGGCAAGTTTGATAGCTTGTTGAGGTAGGCTTTATTGTCAGGCTCAGGTGAGTAAGGAAGAGAGCAGATTGCTTTTGTTGGACTAAGGGGCTGTCCCAAGAGGGGCCAGCATATCTACATTTGTCTGATCATGGAAGAACTAAGGGGCGCTGTCACTGAAGAATTGTGCATAGCCATTGTGGATGAGAACAGGTCAGATGCTGGGTTCCAGCTTTTCCAGGACAAGCTAGGAGGCATCTCCTTGTTCTCTCTCTTTTCGGGCCTTTGTCCCTGACGACCTGGTTAAAAAGAACTAACTGCCTTGCTCCTATTTCTCCATCAAGTGGTTTGTATGTGAGGTTTACAGGCTGATTTCTCTTTCACTACCCAACAATATGTTTCCTTCTCTCAGCCCTGTGCTTCTCCATCCTGACTGTGTATTTAGAGTCTGGGAAGAAGATGGGATGGGATAGATTAGTGGTTTAGGCACTTGTCTGTGAAGCCTAAGCACCCAGGTTTGATTCTCCAGAACCCCCGCAAGCCAGATGCACATGGTGATGTATGCATCTGGAGTTATTTTGCAGTGGCTGGAGGCTCTGAGACACCCATTCTCTCTTTCTCTCTCTCTTCTCATAGACAGATAGGTAAATAAATAAGTAGAGTCTGCGAAGACTATGAAATTCCAGTACTTTTCCTCCACTTCGCTCTCCTACTGCTAAGCCAAGTTCTGTATTGGTAGGACCTAGGAATATTTAATTTTAAATGTTCCATAATTAATACTAGTATGTAACCACTGCCAAAACATTCATAGCTGCTTTTGTAATTCTGAACTCTGCAAGACATTTTACATGGTTGTCTCTGTTAATCTTCATTACTAGCCATATATTTTTAAGCTTGATTTAGTAGAATGGGAAACTGGGACACAGATAATTGAAAATAAAAGCAAAAAAAAAAAAAAAAAAAAAAAAAAAAGACCAAGCCAAACATTTAGAAAATTTTTGCACAGAATCTTAATTCCATGGCTGGTAGTCAAAGGCTGGCTTCTTCCCATTTGCTGACCTATGTCACATAACTCTACTGTGTATAGTGCTATTAACGTTTTTCAACTTATAAATATCTTTGTAAATACCTTGCAAGAGCTGTCCTTGTAAGTCTTTAGGGCCACCAGATATCCTGGCTGAACCACTTTGTAATGACATCCAGGTCAGGGCCTGACTGGTGAAAAAAATGCTGACCCTAATCAGGTTGTTCTTCTGGCAACGAGAGATCCAGTTTGATGAAGTTCCCAAAAGCCTTACTTAATCCATGGATCCAAATATTTCCCTCAAGGGGAGGATGGTCAATCAGACGCCATGTTCCTTGCATGTCCTGAAGGGCTACTTCCTTACAGGTTAGGCTGAATGAGAGAATGTGGAGGTTGGGGTCGAGCACTGCAGAGTGGACGAGATACATTATTAAACTTGCTGTCAATTATTTCCTTTGGAAAATCAGAATTTGGACACAGACAAGAATCATCTAATATATAAAAGGTTTGCCATTTTACCTTTTCCCTTATATAGCCTTTCTTAGTAGTTCCATAAAGGCCTGAACCTAAGGCACTGTAGGCCATTTTTCTTGATTCTTGTAAAATAGGTCTAGCTATAAAAATGGTATTACAGTTGAAAATTCCATCCTTGGGTCAGATTTCCCATCACTCAGCTTGTATTGAGGCAGGCTGTGATAGTAGAATACTAGCCTCCTTTTCTTTTTCTCTGAATCAAATGTATTTCACTCTTGAGGCTATTTCTTAGCAGTGAATCCAAGGAAACTGAAAGCAAATTACTTATGGTGACCCTAAGGATAGACAGACAAGCACTAGGGCTCTAGAGTAGAAAAGATAACCCTTTTCTTTCACCGAGTCTTCACACAAGACAAGTAGAATGCCCTGCCTGACTCCTGCCAGAGTGTCCTCATATAGGAATTAGAAGTAAGGACGCCTTCTCTTTGCATGTAGTAAATAAGGGTTACAGGTCCCCAGATAATATCACTAATGGCAAGTCCAGAGGACAAAGTCCAGGACTGAACTCTAAAAGTTCTGACACACCAGAACACACCAAGGGCAGACGACTAGGCTTTAAGCCCTATTCCTCTTTTTTTTTTCTTAATTATCAAGAGCTTCAGCGTAAGAAGGTGGGACAAGCCACACTTGAATGAAGAGGAAGGTGAAGTCACAGAAACAGTTTCCAGGGCACCATCTGTCCAACCAAACCATGGGTGCCAACTCCAAGACCACAAGAGGATAACTGTATATGGGAAGAACTCTTGCCTTAGATGCTGCTGTGCTGAACCTGGAAACTCACTGCTCTAAACAGAGAACAGAGACTGTCTGGGGATCAAGGAGGAAATGTCCAAAGTCCATTCCTCCTCATAGTCTGACCTGAGGCTCCTCTAGTTGTCTATCCCAAGGTCTCCCTAGCAAAAGCAAGCCAAAGAGCTCACACCCTTAGCAAGGATGCTCCAAGCACCAGCCCTGCAGCTTCTCCAAAGATCCTTCCCAGCAAACTTCTCAGGCCCAGATCATCCATCCCCACAGCTGTGTGATGATCCCCTCTGCAGTTCTATAGCGGATGTCTGATCAACGTGAGGCTGAGGGGGCTTAGATCTTCAGAGATTCGTGCTAGTGCTAGGTACACTGTCTGGAGCCACACAGGATGACCCTTCAGCTGGCAAAACCACCTCATGCCTACAGCCTATAAAAGTTTTCAGTGGTTAAGCGCTTGCCTGTGAAGCCTAAGGACCCCGGTTCGAGGCTTGATTCCCCAGGACCCACGTTAGCCAGATGCACAAGGGGGCGCACGCGTCTGGAGTTCATTTGCAGTGGCTGGAGGCCCTGGCGCACCCATTCTCTCTCTCTCTCTCTCTCTCTCTCTCTCTCGGCCTCATTCTCTCTCTGTCTGTCACTCTCAAATAAATCAATAAAACAGAAAAATTTAAAAAAATACATAGACACTGTAAAAGTAAATCAAAGCGGATACTACACAATGGAAAAACCTTCATGATCCTGATTTGCAGAATCAATACAGTGAAAATGACACTCCTACTAAAAGAAATCTACAGATTCAATGCAATTGCCTCAAAATTCCAATGATGTTTTCCTCTGAGCTAGAAAAAAAATTCAAGAATTCATATGGAACCACCAACGATCACAGATGGCCAAGAAAGAAAAAGAAAAAGAAAAAAATCCCAAGGAGAAAGAACACAGCTGGAAGTATCACAGTTCACAATATCAAATTATGCCACAGGGCAATACTGATAAAGACAGCATGAAACTGGCACTGAGACAGACATGCAGAACAATGGGTAAGAGAAAGGACCCAGAAAAAATCCACACTTCTTTAGCCAACTAGTCTTTCACAAGCACACTGAGCTATAACTTGTTCTTTCCCCTCTCATAATACCCTAAAGGACATTCCCCTTATTTTGGATCTGGGAAATATTATTCCCAATGTATGGAAATAATTTCCCAGGGCTAGAGAGAGATGGCTCAGTGTTTAAGGTGCTTGCCTGCAAAGCCTAACGGACTGGGGTTCAATTCCCCAGTACCCATTTAAAGCCAGATGTACAAGGTACACATGTCTGGAGTTTGTTTGCAGTGGCTAGAGGCCCTGGCACACCCATTCTCCCTCTCATACCTCATTCTCTCTCAAATAAATAAATATAAAAAAGAACAATATCCCCATTCAAAAATGAAAGTGATTCCCTTAATATACTTAATATACTTAATATACTTAATATACTTAATTCCAAAGGAGAAAAACAAAAGAAAGTATCTATTTATACTTAAAGCTAAACGTAATGGCAATTGGAGACAAAAGGGCAAAGCCATTCATAGAACCAAATCTCTTCTCTTGACCTAAAGGACTAATAGTTTAGAGTTTTTCTTTCCTTTTCTTTCTTCATTTTTAAAATTTTTTCAGAACTTCTGAAGAAAGAGAGCTTATTCTACTGAGGTAAAAGAAACTCCTGAGACATGCTTATAGAAGGGATTTAGGCTCAAAATTTCAGTATTTATTCATGAGAAAGACAACTGAAACAGAGGTGTTTAACCGTCCTCTGAGGCTAGGTAAGCCTACAAGACGTTGTAATGCAAATCATTGCTTCTGATTCTACTGTGGCTATGTCATTTGTCAGTGTTGCAAGTTTTGAGAGCAATAGAGCCTTCCTTGGCTCTGTATTGCCTTAGTTTAGGAGTTAGACTACTGAACACTCAAAACTCCCCAATCTAGTGGTTTGAATTAAATTTCTTTTGATCTGCAAAGAAATGGCAGGTGCAGGCAACAGGAAGGGCAAGTTAAGGAAGATTTTACTATAGAAAGGGGAAAAAAAGGAAAAAAAAAAAAAAAAAAAACGGAAGGATACCAAGCTAAGAGAGATCCCAAGTGTGTAACCCATGTGGTGGCTTGGATCAGGGGTTTCTATGCCCTTAGGGATGTAAATGAAGTATCAAATTAGGGTTGGTTAGCTTGGTTACTTTGAATATACATGGAAGTTCCACCCTTGGGAATTTAAGTTAAGTATCAGGTTGGGGTGGATGGCTTTGTTATCATGAATGCATATAGTAATTCTTTTTCCTTTTAAATTATTTATTTATAATTGGAGTACAGAGAAATATTTAGGTATGATTCACCGGGGCATTTAAAAATACTATTTGTTTTTGTTGATTCCCTCCCTTCCCTTTCCCACCTGCCCTTCTTCCCTCCAAGTCCCCTCGCCCTTGTGTCACATTATAGCTTTACACTTCTCTCCGCATTCTTCCAGCTCATCACTTTTGGCTATGGTTCTATCTTTATAGATTTAATTCTCATTTCCCTGTATATTCATACTTGTAGATTTTACAAGCTAAGACCTACATATCAGAGGGGTCATACAGTTTTGTTCTTTCTGAGTTTGAGTAGCTTCATTTAATATTCTTTCCACATCCAGCTATTTTGCTGCAAATTTCATAATTTCCTTTTTGCTGTACTACAAATAGAATTGCATTGCATCTTTGGCAAGTTTCCTTGATCATTGGAGGGGTGATTTGGAAGTTCGCTAGCTACGTGCCTCTGCACTATCAACTTCCCATTGAGATAAGAAACTCCTGTGATATAATTGAGGATTCAAGCAGTACTGATATATGGGAACAAATATAGATATTTAGAAAGCAGTTTGAAATGCTTTCTGTTTAGCATAATTACAATAATAGGTTTCCTCTAGGGCTTATGTCCCTAGCCATAAGCTTTTTTGTCAGGTTTACAGTAGCAGGCATGGATTTCCTCCTCTGGAGTGGACTTCAAACCTAATCACAAAGCAGTTGGCCTCTCCCACAACATTCATGCCACTATCTATATGTGGGCATATTTTGCCTAGAAGGTAGGCTATAGAATACACAGCGTCCACAGCTAAACAGTACTTGTGATAAAATTTCCCCATCAGCAGATTGCATAGCACTTTCTAGTACAAAGAAATCTAACCCAAAGCAAGATGTTTCCCACTCATTTCCAGCTTGGTTTCTCTGTCTTGATAGAAAAATGTGTGGTGTCTTTAGCAATACCATCTAGTTTTACTAGACAATCAAGAGCAATGGAAGTGGCCGATTCTGCCTCCTGAGTGTTGGGATTAAAAACGTGTGGTACCATGCCTGACTTCTGTATTTCTCTTTTGATAACTCTCAGTTCAATTTATCACCCAATTTCTGATTGGTTGTTTGTTTCTTAATATTCGTTTTTGAGGTCTTTGTGTATTCTAAATACTGATCCTCCATAGATGTGTGGCTGGCAAAGGTGCTCTTCCATTCTAGAGACTGTCTCTTTACTCTATTGAAAATTTTCTGTGGCCCTCACCATGCCAGACACCACCTACACAAGACCTTCCTAATAGGAGGAAAAGATGACATCAAAATAAAAGAAAGACTAACTGAAAAGGGGAGGGGAGTTGATTGGATTTGAAAGGGTGGTAATGGGGAGGGAAGTAGGATGGTTTATTGTCTATAATTATGGAAGCTGTTAATAAGATTTTTTTTTCAAAAGGGGGGCTATAGAGATAGCTTAGCAGTTAAGGTGCTTGTCTGTGAAGGCTAAGGACCCAGGTTTGATTCCCCAGTACCCACGTAAGCCAGATGCACAAAGTGGTAAGTCTCCACAGTAGATGTTGAAGATCTGGCTGGTGAAGTGTGGCAGGGGATGAAGGTGGAAACAGAGCAGTGTAAATAGAAAGAATGAGAGTGGTGGCACATACCTTTAATCCCAGCACTCAGGAGGCAGAGGTAGGAGGATTTCTGTGAGTTAGAGGTCACCCTGAGACTACATAGTGAATTCTGGGTCAGCCTGGGCTAGAGTGAAACCCTACCTCAAAAGGCAAACAAACAAACAAACAAACAATAATGGGCAGATACTATAGTGCCTGATCAGAAGGATACCCAGAGTATTTAGTTTAGAGATTTTTTAGAAATTCGTTTACATAGTGGGTTGAAGGAAGACGAGATAACCTGTATATATAAAATAATTGTTGCTACAAAGAAGGAATCATTTTTAGTATTAAAGTTGGTAGCCTAAAATTATTGTCTTTTGATCTCCCACTCTGTCTGTAAGCTACAATGAGTTAGTCTATGAAATGTATTTTTTTTTAGCCAAGCATCATGTGTAAGTAAAAAGTAAAGTTGCTATAAGGAAATGCTCTCATTAAAGTGGGAGGAAAAAGCTATAAAATTTTAACTGTTCCTCCATCATGTACATTGAGCACATGTATTGAAATTGCATCCTATAAATAGATTATTGCCTTTTACTACTATGTAAAGCAAATTACTACCCATTTGATCAAGATAGTACATTATATTCAAATATATTCATTTCACTTTTATAATTTTTTGTTCATTTTTATTTATTTATTTGAGAGCATCAGACAGAAAGAGAAAGAGGCAGATAGAGAGAGAGAGAATGGGGGCACCAGGGCCTCCAGCCGCTGCAAACTAACTCCAGACGTGTGCACCCCCTTGTGCATCTGGCTAACCTGGGTCCTGGGGAACTGAGCCTTGAACTGGGGTCCTTAGGAGTTACAGGCAAGCACTTAACTGCTAAGCCATCTCTCCAGAGCATCATCTCATTTTTATTATTTTCTTTCAGATTATTCCAGTGTCAAAGGCATTTCATTACAGAAAAGAGCACATGCAAAGAAAATTACTCTAGAAGGATTTCATTCTCCCCTCCATGGTCAGTTCAACATTCTCTGTCATATTCTTATTGCTTATTGCCTCCTTAAATGCAGTGAATTTTGTGAATTGTCTCTTCCTAGGAGAAGTGCTCTATGCTGTCATGTGCATGGCAGTGGCCTGTGGCGTCATGCTCATGGTGACGCTCATGCTGAGGTAAGTGCATGTAACTCAGAAGAGAAGAGCTGGGGGAGTCCCTCAGCTATGTTAAGGCACATTTTACAATGGCCAAGGGTCTAAGGGTGAATGAAGAAAGAGAAGGCTCCCTTATGAAGATGTACCAAGTCAAGGTTTTGGGGAAGGCAGGTCTATGGCAACATTCTTCTTCACGTGGAAAGGGGATGCCATCACCGGGGATTCTTTTATAGGCACATCCATCTTGTATGTTCCTTTCCATTTAAATGTCATATTTTTGTTCTAGTTTTCTCTACAACATCCAGCTGAGCTGTGCTCTGTTAATTGTCCAAATTATAAGCAAGATTCATCAGCTCACATTGCTGATGTACCCATAATTCACATTTATATTTCCTCTGAAGATTTGTTATTCTCTGTGACTTTTTTTCTAAATTGCATTCGAGTTTTACTATACAGTTATTGGAAGATTCATCTAACTAATGTTCTCAGTGTGGTAGCTAAATACCTGACAAGAAACAACTGAATCTATCAAGGATTTTCTAGATTATAGATGAACATAATCCATCATGGCAAAGAAGTATGAAAATAGGAGCACAAGCAGCTTAGCACATTCAGTTACAATTAGCAAGTTGACAGCAATGAATGCTGAAGTTCAGCTAGTGTATTAAGTGTTAGACAATAGCCACTGGGATGGTGCTACTAGCTGCATTTAGAGTCAGACTTCCCACTTCAATCACTCTAATTTAGAAATTCCTTCACAGATATGCTTAGAGATTTGTCACCTAGATGTAGACCCAGGTAAGTTGACAACTCTGATTAATTATCTCAAGGCCTTCCATCACTTACATCACACCCTAAGGAAGACAGTATCATTGTCTGATATCATTTTACTCTTTGAAAATTCTTCTTCATTCGTGCCTTCAGCACTTGAATGCAGGCTTTCAAAATATATTAATCTCTATATTTCAAAATTGTCCAAGAATTCAAACCTGTTAACATATTAGAATAACATCAGAAGAGGTGTGTGATTCCTGGGTATTTGTAGCTTACATAGCAAAGTAGAGTAGAAAACTTTTCACAGCAAGAAAGAAAGCTCAGCTTCTATTCTGAAGGGTTGGGTTTGTCTGGGGAGCTTCCTAGTCCTATTGAGGGATCATCTACAGCAGACTGCAGAAGGTACAAAGCACTTAGAGATTGGCACTTGGTACCAGGCACTGTACTGACCAGTGGCATGTTGCTATTTCAAAAATATTCCTACTGTATCTGCTGCTTAGCTATCCAAGATGCTCTGTGAACATACTTTTTGGAAATAGGACTGTGTATTGAAACCTGGCCAGGAGACAAATACTGCCATTACTCCACAGATAAAACTGAATCAAAACTGCAATATTATGTGACCTGGAAGCTTAGTCAGAGCCAGAGGCTGGAGAGAAACTTTCACACAAGCTCAAAGCAGCATACTGCACACAGAAATGTTCCACATAGGGGCAGTGCCTATATTCACAACTACATTCTAGAAGGACCCCAAGAAGGGTAACCAGCACCCAAGAACCCCCTCACAAGCACAAAACCCCTACCTGTGAAGCATTACCCATTGAACCAACTAGGATTTGTAACCCATACTTAATCCTGAAGGAAGCCCCACATACACGGTAGTGCTCATGGATATGATTAGTACCTGATATTCAACATCACCAAGAAATTGTTAGGGGTCAGACAGGTTGCTGTGAGCCAGAGAATAAACTCTGAGAGGCTGAAGAATAAACCCAGCCATTTTTGCCAGACAGCATTCATGTGCTATATCCCCATCCAGCTGTCTCTCCCATTCATATTTATTCTCCTTTTATTTAATTCACAATGCTGAATTAGTAAGCTGGCAGTATTTTGTTCTTTTTCTCATCTCTCCGCTTTCCTATTTCACTTTCTTCTGCCAAAGAACGTAATATACTGGCCTGGTTTACAGGGTTTCTGTATCTCAGCTTCCCGACAGCTGGACCTGTTATATGTCGTCTAATAATATTTCCTTACCTCTCTCTTTTCAGTCCATCTTTGGCCAACACTCTGTCATTTCTTCCCACTTTTGTCCCTAGTTCCTCTCCTTAAGTCCCCCTCCTCTACTTTTCCTCTGTTAGTGTAATCCTTGATACTCTGGCATTACTTTACCATCTTCTACCTTTTCAAGCATATCTATAGTAACTGATATATTGGTGTGTGCAATACTGTCAGTGCTGTTTCAAGTTGGTGCTTAAGGTGTGATTGTTTCATAACTTGACTCTCACTGTGTTTTCATAGGAGGCTTGTCAGATGATGATTGTGCTTACAGATGGTATTTTACTCTTAGGAGAACACTGGGACTTGTGTCTGGTGTCTTAAATACCAGCCAAACAGAGGAAAATTAAATGTTTAACCTTACTAGTCCCTCTTGAACATAGCAAACACATCTATTGAATGAAAAAGGTTAAAACTTAAGTAACAAAAAAGATTACCAAATGACCTAATGCCAGGTGTTAAAGTCACAACTCAAAAAAGTACGAAACATGAAGAAAGAGGCAACGTGTCTCCTTTAAAAATTACTGATCTTCCAATAATGCTCCCAATTGATTTAGACAAGATTCTGGACAACCAATTTAAAAGAATGATTATAAATATCATTTAGTTCAAAGAACTAAAGAGAGCAGTAAAACTCTTGAATGAATTCCAAGAAAACAAAAATAAACATTTGAATGAAATAAGGAATTCAATATAGTATATGGAAATAGAATTCAATAAAGAGGTAGAAATACTGGAGAAAAACAAACAAACTGAACCACAGGAAATGAAATATTCAATAAAAATAAAACATCTCTATGGAACTCCTCACCATTAGAAAGGATCACAAGGACAGAGTATCAAGGCCACTGAAGAGAAGGTAAAAGGATTGGAAAATTCAGTCAAAGACAAAGATAAATTTTGAAAACATATTAATAGATCATGTGAGATGTGTGGCATGCTATGGAAAGACCAAATTTATGAAAGATTTCCATAAAAGGAGGGGATTTTCACACCAAAGTCATAAAAATGAGTACAATACAGATGGTATCAGAAAGTTCTCTAAATCTGGGGAGATACCCATCTGGGTACAAGAGGCATTTAAATACTAGGAAAGGGCAGAAAAGAAATGTCCCATATCATATACAAAGGAAGCATATTGAAAGCTGAAAGAGAGAAACACCCAGTCACAAATAATGGCCCACCCATAAGGCAGATATCTCAACCAAATCTTTAACCCAAAATCAGGATAAAGAATTCTTGACTACTAGTGGGCTGGGGATTCAGTGGCTAAAGGCACTTACTTCTGAAGCCTGCCCAAGTTTCAATTTCCCAGCCACCCAGTGTAAAGCCAAACAGGTATTCATATATAGCAACAAGAGACCTGGTGTGTACACACAAAGAAATAAATATGTAAATAAATATCATCTCCCCTCATGGACCCTATCTAGATTCCTGGTATCTATATATTCTCACTTCCATAATGACACACAAATGTAATGGTTCTAAGCTAAATTATGCGTAAGAGAAAACTGATGTGATGTTTTTCCTTAGGGTTAACCTAAAAATATAGTATTTTCTAATTCTATCCATTTTCTATAACAATTATTTATCCTTATGGGTGAATCAAATTCATATGCATATGTGTGTGTATGAATATATATATATATATATATATATATATATATATATATATATATATATATATTATTATCCATGCCACAGTTGCTGGGTATGTAGGCTTGTTCCATTTACTTTCCACTGTGAAGACTTTAATAGTTATTACCTCTGTAGTAAGGTGTAAAATCCTTAGGATATATGCCTAGTAGTTGTATAGCTATGTCACATGGCAAATCTATTTTTACCTATTTTAGAATCCTCCACCCTGATTCCCGTAATGACTCCACCAGTTCACACTCGTACCTCTTTCCCCACACCCTGGCAGCATTTGATCTTGTCTGTTTTCTGGATGACAGTCATTTTGACAATGGTACGATTGAAGTTCAGAGTAGCTTTAATTTGTATGCTCCTGATTGCTAAAAGTCTTGAACATTTTTAAAAACATTTGTTGGCCATTTGTATTTTTTTCATTTTATACCTCTCAATTCATTAGTCTATGGTTGGTTCATTTGCTTGTTTAGTTTTTTTTTTTTTTTTTTGGGGGGGGCGTCTTTCTGCAGTGTAGATATAAATCCTGTGGCATATTATAGCAGACAAACATTTTCTTCCTTTCTGCAGGCCATCTTGTCTCTGAGTTAACTATATACTTTGTTGTAGAAAAGCTTTTTTATTTCATGAAGTTCCATTCATCAATTGTTGATCATATTCCTGAGCAACTGAAAAGCTATTCAGAAAGTTCTTACCTATAAGTATACAAGGTGGGGGTTTTCCTGAATTTTTCCATGGTGGTTTCTGTTTCAGGTCTCACATTAAGGTCATTGATCCATTTGGAGTTGATTTTTTGGACAGTGTAAGAGATAAAGATCTAGCTTCATTCATGTGCATATGGCTATCAATTTTCCTAGCACCATTTGTAAAAGAGGTTGTCTTTTTTTCCAATGAGTAATTTGGGCCCTTTGTCAACAATCAGATATCTGTAGCTGTGTGGATTAATGTCATTATTATGTCTGATATAATTATCTGTTTATTTTATGCCAGTGTAATGCTGGGGTTTTTTTTTGGGGGGGGGGTTGTTTTGTTTTTCCATTTTGGCCCTGCAATATGGCTTGAAATCAGGTATGATGAGTACTTCCAAAATATTACTTTTGTTCAGGACTGTTTTGGTTATTGAAGGTCTTTTGTGCCTATAATGAATGTTAAGGTTGTTGTGAAGAATGTTCTTTGAAGGTTGGTTAGTTTCTGTGTAGCTGAGTTTTAATAAGGATTGTATCGAAACTGTAAATTGCTTTTGGCAAGGAGCCATTTTCACACGATTGATCCTTCCATCCATAAGTCCAGGAGAGTGTTCCATTTTCTGATGTTGTTCTGATGTTATTTGGAGATCATACATCTATAAATTGTTAAATTGATCTTAGATTTTCTAATTTAATGAAATATGTTTTTAAGGTATGTCCTAATGATTTTCTTAAGTTTATTAGTATCTCTCATCATGGTACCATCTTATCTCTGATTTTATTAATTTGGGTGTTTATCTCTTTCTTTTGGTTAGATTGGCTAGCAGTTTATCAAACTTGAAAAAATTTTAAAGAGCCCATGTGTTTTGATGATTTATTGTATTGTGTTTTTCATTAATTTTTGTCTTGATATGGATTATTACTTTCTACATACTTATTATGGATTTTTTTTCACGAAAGGGTCTCACTCTAGCCCAGGCTGACCTGGAATTCACTATAGTCTCAGGCTGGCCTTGAACTCATGGTGATCCTCCTACCTCTGCTTCCCAATCTTTCTCGGATTAAAGGCATGCTCCACCATGCCCAGCTCTATTTTTTTTTTTTTTATTTGAGAGCGACAGAGAGAAGGAGGCAGAGAGAGAGAAAGAGAGAGAGAGAGAGAATGGGCGCGCCAGAGCTTCCAGCCTCTGTAAACGAACTCCAGACGCATGCACCCCCTTGTGCATCTGGCTAACGTGGGTCCTGGGGAATTGAGCCTCGAACCGGGGTCCTTAGGCTTCACAGGCAAGCACTTAACCGCTAAGCCATCTCTCCAGCCCTATTTTGGGTTTTGATTGCTTATAATTCTCGCTTTTATAAATGAATCACTAAGTGATTCATTTGAGATCTCACAGAATTTTTAATGTACATGCTTAGAACTATGACCTTCCCTATTAGTACTGCCTTCAATCATTGTATCCCATATGTTTTGGAATGTTTTCATTTTCATTCATTTCTGAGAATTTGGTAGATTTTCTTTTTTATTTTTTCAGTGTTTCATTTAACATTCAGTGGTGTATTGCTTAATATTTATGATTCTATGTATATTTTATAGTTTTTCTTGCTGTTGATTTGTAGTTTTACAACAGCATAGTCAGATATGCTACAAAGAATTATTTTATTTTTTATATTTATTAATACTTGATTTGCATTCTAATCATATTCTGTTTTATAGAATCTTACAAGAAGAATTTTTTTTCAGTGACTGGGTGGAATGGTTTATAGATTCTTGTTGATTTAATTTGCTATGATATCATTCTATTCAGACCTTTCTCTGTTTATATTTTTGCCTGCATTACCTATAAAATGGTGAGAATAGGCTATTGAAATCACCCACCATTAATATGTTAGGGTTGGGCTGTGAATTTATATCTAATAATATTTGTTTTATGTAATTGTAATTTCATGTTCTAGTATTTGGTAGAGAATATATTTAGAATTTCAGTGTCCTCTCAAAGGAGTCTTCCTTTAGTTAGTATGAAGTAAAATTGTTTCTTCTGATAGTTTTGGCCTAATTTTACCAGTGACACCTACTTTTTTCCTAATTATGACTATGTGAGAAATGTTTTCCATCCTATCACACTGTCTTTTATGTTGAGATAGATACTACCCTTTCAATAAAAGGGCTCATATATGTAACTGGCTCAAGTCTGGAAACTGGTTAAGAGGCTTTGATTTTCTCTGTTGCTATAATTCAATGCGTCCTTTTGTTCCTTTGCCTTGGAACTTTTCTGTGTATACAGATCAAGCAGGAACTTAGTAGTCTTCTTATCTATTTCACTTCTAGGAACACCATGATTAATCATCCAGTACCAAAGGTCTAAAGGATTTTTAGAGTCATATTGTTATGAGCATTGTTTTAGCTATGCTATCCATTATGGTAAACATGCTCACCTCACCTTTGGCAATTCAGCGCTGCCACTTGGCCCTCATTACTCAGAGATCCAGTAAGAACCATCACATCTAAGTCATACAATGAAGCAACCGTGGCTACCACAGTATGGTATTCTTTACATAAAGACCAATAATTGGGCCCTTTAAGTGTGCTAGGGCTCCACTCACAAATATGTTTCTTAAGCTCTTAATGAAGGGCACATCTTCTGTATGCTCCCATTGTGGGGTCAAAGACGAGTTTACATGGCAAATTCACTCCAGCATTCCAAGTTCTTTGAGCCATCTAATCCCTTAATAGTTTATCCAGAGGTGCTAGAAGCAAACAACTAGCATCATCGTTTATCTTACTTTTCCACAAATATTCACAAGTTTTAGATACAGAGTCAGTAAATTCCTTCCTATTCATAAGATATGTCTCAGGATCACCAAATACATCAATCTCATGGAGTTCTTTAAATAGTTCACACCATGGATTATCAGTGCCTCCTTATTACCAGTAAAAGTGCTCTCCTTATTACCAGTAAAGCCTTTAAAAGTATTGAAGTTGAAGAGCTAACCCCAGATAGCACCAAGCCCACTAGAGAAATCCGTCCTTACAATTCTGTTTCTCTAGAACCACTTCTGCTACCACAATCTGTATTTTCATGGTTTGCTAGAGGAACAGAAACAATAAAATGAATTATATTGTAAGGGAATTTATTGAATTAGTTTATGGCAGTCCAGAGAGCAGTTTGCAGGCCTGAGAGTCAATCAAACTGGGAGGTAGCTTCTCAGTCCACAAGTCTGGACAACTCAGCAGTCCTAATCCTGCACTGAAGGCCAAGAGACTTCCTGGAGAGCTGCTGGTCTTCAGTCCATGCTAGTCTTCGGTCTGCACTGGAAGGCCAGCCAGCAGCACTCGCAGCCAGGTGGGAGGAAGGGATTTTTTTCTCCCAAGGCTTCCTTAAATAAAGCCCCAACTCTAAGAAGGGCCACCCACTATGGGAAAGTGCTCACTCTGGGGTTAGGACTTCCACTTTCAGTCAATCCTTCCTGGAAGCACCATCAGAGAGCCACTCAAAAGAATGTCTGTGGATTGCTAAACAGATCAAGTTGACCACAAACCTTAACCATCACAGTATCTTAGAGACAACAAATTGATGGATCTTCCTTTAAATCCAATTAGCTAGACTATGTTTTTGAATGGGGAAATGAGATCATTAACATCCAAGCTTATTATTGAAATATATGTATTATTTACCATATTTTTATTGATTTCGTAGTTTTGGGGGACTTCCTATTCCCTTCTTATTCTGGCTTATTCTTCCCTGGGCTTTCCTGGATGTTTGTGCTTTTCTTCAGTATGGAGAATTCTTTCAAGGTTCTGCTGTAGAGTTGGCTTAGTGGTCATAACTTACTTTAACTTGTTTTTAATCATTCAAAGTTTTTCTTCCTCCTCAATTATGAAGGAATTTCTTTCTGGGTATAGTATGCTGGGTTAATCATTCAAAGTTTTTCTTCCTCCTCAATTATGAAGGAATTTCTTTCTGGGTATAGTATGCTGGGTTAACAGTTGCCTTTTAGAATTTGAAATACATCATTCCCAGCCTTTCTAAATTTTAACATTTCTGTTGTGAAAGCCACCACCATCATCACAGACCTTCTTTTATACATATCTTGGTATTTCTGTATTGCTTTTTCTAATGTACTTTATTTTTATGTATGTTTAGTGGCTTAATTATGATATTATGCGAGGGAGTTCTTTCTGATGTTGTTTATTTGATTTTCTAAATGCCTCTCTATACGGATTGGCATTTCTTTTCCTAAATTAAGGCACTATTGTGATGTGATTTAATTGAAAATAATTTTATACTTTTATAATGTAATTCTTCACTTCCAAAAAAAGTACCCATGATTCTTGAATTTGGTCTTTTCATAATGTTCCAAATATCTTAAGAGTTTCACTCAAGGATGTCCCAGTACTATCACTTTGTCTTTCAGCTCAGATATTCTGTCCTCCTCTTGATGCATTCTACTGATAAGACCTTCCACAGCACTCTTTACTGTGCTGAACATGATTTTCATTTCCTGTATTCCATTTTTATTTTTCTTTACTGGTTTTCTCCATTACTCTTTCACATCTTTTGTTTCTTCTTATTTCAATCTACCAGTAGCTTATTTCTTCTAAGGGCTTCCTGAGATTTTTTCAGAAGTTTATTTTCTTCTTTAAAAAATATTTGTAATCATTCCTTTGGATTCTTTTCTGAGATTTCTTTACATTCCATCTTAGAGTTAATTTTGGAGAAATTATGTTGCCTTCGTTGTTCAGGTAATATGTGTTCTTATCTAGTAACTTATGAATCTGGAGCTGTGTGGTTGATTAAATTTATACTTTTAAATCTTATTATTTATTTGTTTGTTTTAGCTCACCCTACTCTTTCAAAGTGAAGCCTTGCACTGATCAAGAGGGTCTAAATTGTTATTCAGTTAGAGCACCATTTCCTTTTCCTTACTTAGTGTTCAGGACACCAAATCTGAACCCAAATATTCTCCATGTTACTTTTCACCATCCACCTGAAGAGGCTGACAGCTCTTGCATGGACAGAGATTGCCAGAGATGAAACACAGGCCAAAGGTTTCGAGTATGCCCAGCTCACCAGAGATGAGGGAGCAGGCTGCTGGCTCTTGGTACTTAGGTATCCCCAGGGAAGATAGACTGATTGAAGGCTCTCAAATACATAGAACTCTTCAGAGGTGAAAAATGAGCTAAAGGTTTTCAGATAGATAAAATTCACCAGAGATTAAGTTCAGGCTGAAGTGGCTGGGAGCACAGATATCCCTGGAGATCACACTAATGATCATTACTTCACAGTCACAGATATTAATTCATAGACACTCACACATAATGTATAATGTTCACATCTGCCCCATGGGCTCAACAAAGTTTTGCATGTGAAACCGCCCCAGATAAATGATGTGCTATCTATTCACAATTCCCCATGAGTCAACTCTGCAAAAGACATGTTCATTTTCTAGATGACAATAAGATTGTTAGCATTGTAAACAAAATATTTAATGTCCTCTATATTGTTTTTGTTTTTCTTGTGGTACTATGCCATGAACTGGGGACACAGTGTATGTTAGGCAAGTGCCCTATCACTGAACCATATCCCTAATTGTAATATGTATTAAATAAAATTATTCATATTTGCTAAATAAAATTCATTTACTATAATTTATTATCTATTTAGTATAAAATTGTGTAGTATAATCTGAAAGTTCCAGACCCAAGTTGGACTAGTGACAAAATAAAAGTCATGAAAAGAATGAAATTAGCATTTTGAACAGCCTAAGCCTACTTTATCTAACATCTGGAGATATGTCTAGTGAATTTTTTTTGTTTTGTTTTGTTTTTTGGTTTTTTAGAGGTAGGGTCTCACTCTAGCCCAGGCTGACCTGGAATTCACTATAGAGTCTCAGGGTGGCCTCGAACTCACAGTGATCCTCCTACCTCTGCCTCCCAAGTGCTGGGATTAAAGGCGTGTGCCACCACGCCCAGCTGTCTAGTGAATTTTAAGCACTGATAGGCAGGCCTAATTCATATAAATATATATTATTACTTAAGATTAAATATTTTTAAATAAAAAAGAGTTTAAAAAATTGATACTCATACAAAATGAAAATAGCTTATCCTAAAAATAAATTTGTGAGAAACAACTTAAAACTTGGATATTTGAGAATTTTTTTTTTATTTGTAAATCATTATTAAATGCATAATACTTCTTAGAAATACCTTAGAATATTCCACTGTAGATACTTTATATTCACTGTTGTATTTAATTTTGTGCTGCTGGGACAAAGCACCTAACCAAAAGCAGCTGATAGGAGGCAAGGTTTTCATTTTGGCTTACAATCTTAAAGGGGAGTTTCTTGATGGTAGGAGAAAGCATGGCAGGAGCAGAGGCTGGACATCAGTTATGCCACAGCAGGTACAAAATAGCAGCAAACTAACTGGCAAGCTAGGGCTAATAAACCTCAAGGTCCACCCCCTCAACATATCTCCTACAGCAAGGCTCCACCTCCCAAATTTCCATCAGTGTGGGATGAAGCATTCAAAACACATGAATTTATGAGGGACACCTGATTCAAACCATAGTATTCAGGAACTTGATTATCCTGATTTCTCAGGCACAGATTTCATCCCAAATAATATACAACACATTTTCAGAAGACTTAAATTGGTATTTTGTTAACTTTTTATTGTACTTTTATACAGAATATCTAGAATATCAAGTCAGAAAAGAGATCCTTCATCCACCCAAATGTCTGGAGTTATCAGCATTCATTGAGTCATGGATCACCAGCAGGTACATTCTTTATAGTAAGCCTTTCTATTCAGTCAATGGAGTACTGCATTTGTCATTAATCAGGAAATTGTAAAGGTGGATTCATTATTTATTAATATGTCTTAATTTATTAATGCTACTGAGACTTTAAATGTAATAATATGAGCTGCTATGATATGGCATGATACTGTTTCTTCAGAATATATTGGAGTAAACACAACTAGTGGTATCACTTTATAAATCTATTAGATAAAGTTTCCCTCAAAGGCAAAGTGTTATCCAAAAACACATTTTGATTTACACGTCAGGAATACATATGATATTAACAACTTAGTTCATAGTATGATTCGTCATACTTAGCAGTGTACTTTTCTAATCAATTTTGTAGGTTCCCATTAACTTGGTATAGTTGAAATGTTAATAAGGATGTTTAACACAATTGTTATTTGCATATTCTTAACTATTTTCAAAACATTAGCATTTCCTTTAAGTTCCTAAATGTGTTTTGTTAGATGGTGATTGTAAAAACCAAAAATAATAACTTGGGACAGGTATAATTTAAATGGTATCCAATTTTATTTTTTAACATGGCATCTTCATACCCACATATGTATAAAGCAACCACAGTGCTAAGAACAGTTCATTTCAATAATATTCTCAATTTAAATTTTGAATTTAATTTTATGCTAGTTGTTATAAACTCCTGTATCAATAGGTGACATCTAAAATTGCTATTTTCCATACTATTACTTTGTATTTGTTTGTCGTTAATACAACTTTGGTTAGAAAGTTCTTTCAAATGTGTTTGTCAATTAAATATTAATAAAAATGTACTTATAAGTGCTTATAATCATTTTAAAAGCTATGAAGTTGCTTTGTATATAGTAACAAAAAGAATGGATATTTAATGGCTTTACATTAAAATAATGGAGAGGATGCCTGCGGAAAGACTTTCATAGAAATGCAAACTCTTTTGGGAAGAGTTGACTGGAGAAGGAACCTGCTTTTCAAGGTTATGATTTATTTCATTCCTGAATTAAGAATATGGCTGTGTTTGCACACCTGGTATTGGTTTCAGAAGCATGAAAAATGTGAGGAGTGATTGTGAATTGCATATGGTTCCAGGAGTTGCTGCTGAGATGCAGCATGAGGCAGGGCCTGATGCCCTGATAGGCTGAAAGAGCCTTTGGAAGATGTACTGTGGTTTGCATGAAGACCTGAAGACATTTTGGATATACCAGGTCTGTATAAGGGCTACCATAGAGTGCACTGTTGGCCTGTGATGGAAGTGTTCCCTGGCTGCTCTGCCCAGCTGGAGGGGTGGAATTGAAAAATCTGGATACTGTCAGTCTCTGCTTGTATTGGACTTGAACTGCAGAAGTTTGATGTTTGCTTGATGGTGGTTAAGTTTACATTGTTTTAGTCTCTGCTATGCATTATACCAGTTGAAAATGTTTACTCTGTGCCTTTATATGTTGAAAGTATTTAACTTGTTTGATTTTACAGGACTCACTATCTTAAGTTGGTCAAGACTGTAGGGACCTTTGAAATTGGAATGAATACAATTTCCAATGTGTGATGGTTTTGAATCTACTGGGGGCCAGGGGCGGAATGCGATAGTTTGAATAGATGGCCCCCAATATATTCAGTGTTTTTTTAGCATTCAGTATGGATCTGCAGCTACTGGTTGGAGGCAGTGTCACTTGGTGGATCTTAGGGTCCAGCCCTAAGGTGTGGGTGGGTTTGAAATTTCAATCTAAGATTTGCAAAGTGTGCCAAGCTGGAGTTGCTGAACTGTGCTGTACTGTGTGGCTTTTTTTGGCTTTTGGTTTGTGCTTCTCTCTTTCTGCCTGGTCCTGTAAGAGTAGGCCAGCATCTTCTGCCATTATGGAACTTCCCCTGCATCTGTAAGCTTCAATAAATACCCCTTGCTCCATAACTGTGCCTGGTCTGGAAGTTCATCTCAGCGAACCTGAAGCTGTCTGCTACAATATGCTAATAAATAAAGATACATTCACAATCAAAAGTCAAATGTTTCTGCTTTCTTTCTTTTATTTTTGTTGTGCTCATGAAATTTCAGATAATGCTGTGTACGCAGAGAAGTAGAAAATCAATCTTTCACTTTTAAAACAAGCTAGGTCAATTTGGTAAGACACACTTCCTTCCCCACTTGACAAGGAATTCAATATGTTCCAGTGGCTCTTTGGAGAGTTACTGTGACTAGAATGCAAGAACTTCTACCTCTAGACAATTTCTATGAAGTGCAGGTTTGCTAATGTCTGAAAAAGTGAGACTTCTCAAGCCAGGCGTGGTGGCACATGCCTTTAAACCCAGCACTCAGGAGGCAGAGGTAGGAGGATCACCATGAGTTCAAGGCCACCCTGAGATGACAGAGTTAATTCCAGGTCAGCCTGGATCAGAGTGAGACCCTACCTCGAAAAACCAAAAAGAAAAACAAAAGTGAAAAAGTGAGACTTCTCTATGAAAGGAAACATGACTGAAGAAAGATGGTTAGCAGAGAAGGAAGACAGAATGGCACATACACGAACCAAATGACAAACAAAGTCTTGTCTTTTTGTGTGCGTGCCAAACAACTAAGAAAAAAATTTTTTTTGATCATCCTTTTATGAGGTGCTATTGAGAAGGAAAGGCAGCCAGATAACTGTGTCTGGATGTCTCTTTCTATGCTTTCAACTCTTACAATCCTGCCTGTTTATTGCAACACAAATGGCCACATTCTCAGGACCAGATAAAAGCTGGCTAGATGCCTGAGATCATGCCCTGCCTCCTGCCCCTGCATGCTGTTAACATTAAGTAATCTTGCCTAATCCTTACACTAGCCAACTGACTGCATGGCCTCCTTGACACAGCCAGCAGTGACCCTTATTTTCGCCTTCATTCCCTACAGTCTCACTCCTGTGGCACTGATGCTAGATTTGGGCTTGAGGATAACCACAGGCCTATGAACTCCAATGTTTAGGTTCTTACCCATTTTAACAAAGAATTAAGCAAACAAACTCTGAGAAGGGTAATTTATGAACTAAGAGGCTTATCTCAGGAAGAATTAGTGTCCAGAGGAAGGCTAGAAAACCCTAACCCAAAAGTAAATTCTCCTTCTTGCCCAGCTGAAAGGGGAGGAGAGTGGAGAGGTAATGGATCCTGGGGTTGGGAGGGTGAGGGGAGAAGCCCAAGGCAAGATCTGGGGGAAGGCTAGAAAGACTCGGAGAGCATGGGAATTCCCCTCCTTTCCGGGCTGGAAGCTGGAAGCAGAGATGGAAAAGACCTCCTTTACAGATAAACCTCCCTGGAAAAGCCTCTGGTGCCCCCCGCCCCCCACTCCCAACACGTACACACAAGGTGGAGCAAAGGCGTGCAAGTCCTTCAACTTTACATAGAAGGAAACTAAGAGATTAGATAGTAAAGGGCAGAGAGCATAGAGGAAAATCATGTAACAAATTGAGAAAGCATCCAAAACAAGACAGGAAAGTGGTTCAAATGAAAACAACTTCCCTCCCTCCTCCCCAGCCAGGGGGAACAGTTTACCAAAACAGGAATCGGGAGAGTCCAGTTCCAGGAGAATTCAGCCAAGAGACAGATTACGCACATGACAGGCCTATGTACATGGGGCAGACATCCAATTTGGATGAACGTGACTCCAGACGAGGGAGTATAACAGAGAGATCCGATTGGTTCCTAGACTCAGGAGGGGCCACCCCACCCAAGTGTGCAGGACCAACCGACCAAGAAGTGTAAAGAGCTGTTGCTAAGGAATTGCTTGTGGCCATCTTGGCTGAGAAGGTATCAGACATGGGTTCTAGTTCTGCCAAGGCAGGCCAAGGTGGCATCTTTTTATTCTCTTTGGGCCTCTGCTTATAAAAAGCTACTTTGCTCCTGTTTCTCTTTCAACACAGCCAATGGAAATTTTCCAGGTACCCAGAGACTAAGGTACCCAGGGCTTGGGTCTGGGGCTCAGCTTTTGGAGGCGCCTCTGCAGTGCCAACACCAGTGTGCAATAGTTTTCTCTTGTGATCCTTTGAGTGCATTTTGTCAGCCACTTCCTGCCAACCTAGTTTAGTCCAATAGCACTTCCTAGTCATTATGTACTAAAACATTTTACCTATAACAAAAGATCTTAAGCAATAAAGAATGCATTTCATTTTCTGTAACAAGAAGTTCAAAGCAGAAATTTCTACTATTGATTCAATGATGTCTTCAAATCCTCATTTTTTTCTGCCATAATGAGAGTCAATGGGTAGAATAATATAGGATTGAGTTAAAAGCATAGAAATTCAAGTTACCATAATTAATCTGGTATAATCAGAATTGACTTGGAGTCACCTGGATGGATAATAGTGCACTCTCCCCAGAATAATGTTAGCAATAAATAGAAAGTGCTCTCAGGTAAGTCATGATCAGTTTATGCTACAGCCCATTTAGATTATCTTTACGATGAGCTAAAGGATACATAAAATGACCTCAAACAAATAAAGTGGATCATTTAGGATTTAGGTTTTATTTTTTATTTGGTTATTTGAAACCAAATAGCCTACACCTAAGACTGTCTCTCAGCCTACTATTTTTACCAAAACTTTTTTGAGAAATGGGACTCATTCCTTCCCAGGAAGAGGAGAACTTTAAGGCTGTGTTATTAACAGTTAAATTCCAGAATACAGTGAGTAGTAGAAGGCTGATTTCTTGCTAGGTTTATACTCTTTCTGGAAGTTGCATGTCACATGAAGATTCTCGGTAGAAGAAGATTCATCTACTGGCTATCCCACCTAGGTAACGTGCTAGACTGGGGAAGCAGCAGGGGGCGCTGCAGCCTGTATGGATGAGACAAGATCAGCCCCTGAATTCAAGCTCTGTCAAAACTGATTCTTTGCTCTCCTGCCCCTAACTGCCTGAAAGAAGCTAGCCTTCTCTTGTCTTCAGTTTCACAAACAGTAAATTCAAAAGTATAGATGTCTACCAGGAGCAAGCTTCAGAGACATTCTATCTTGTGGATTATGTACTCAAAAATTAGTCTAAATAAGTACAAGGTGACAGAACTAAATATCGCAATTGAAAGTTAGTATAACAAAGGAAAGAAAACATATTAATGTTCTTGGTTTCTCAATAATAAAGATATAATTTAGATAAAAGTTTTTAAAAGGTTCAGAGTGAAAGGATTGACAGGAATATGAAGATTTAACTAGCATTTCCATGTTTATTTTGAATCTTAATGGAACTGGTAGAGGGGAGAGATATTGGATATCAGAAGTGAAGACAACTGAGATTCCACAGTATTCATAGTAGCAGTATTGAAATACAGGAAGATTGTTCATTGCATAATGGAATATATATATTTTTAATTTTTGTTTGTTATTTATTTATTTACTTATTTATTTGAGAATGACAGACAGACAGAGAGAGAAAGAGGCAGATAGATAGAGAAAGAATGGGTGTGCCAGGGCCTCCAGCCACTGCAAATGAACTTCAGATGCATGTGCCTCCTTCTGTACCTGGCTTATATAGGTCCTAGGTAATGGAGCCTCAAACCGGGGTCCTTAGGCTTCACAGGCAAGCACCTAACCGCTAAGCCATCTCTCCAGCCCGGTATAATGGAATATTTTGTATAAGAAGTTTTGGATATCTACCGAATTGTACTGGTTCTTATTTTAATCATGTGTTGTAAGGTTCAGAATGTAGAAAACCACTGGGGCAATTTCTTTGTGGGCCCATGGTTTTATTAATGCCAACAAGCGGTTGGTGGGGATCAGAGCAAAGAAAGTGGAAAGAGAGCTCAGAAACATCTACTAAGAGAAAAAGAACGTTTTAAAGTCTTCTTGTGGGAAGCTTGGAAGGGATCTTACACTGCGTTGTGGAGTGTGGGCTTCACATAGGGGAGGGGATTCTGCTGGAGCCATGCCCTCCCAAAACTTTGTAAAGTGGGCTTTTCATCTTGTTTGGGGTGCACCAGTGCTAGCTCTGGAGGAACTGTTTCCTCCTACTCAGGTACAGAAGGGCCTAGTAATTAGCGTAACAGAAGGTGATGACCCCAGACCCTGCCAGAGTTTGCTTCAAGGAGAGGTAGAAACAGCTCTGCAACACTTCAATTTCCATACTAGAGGATAGCTTCCTCTGGGAGTTAGAGCTGGGCCAGAAGTACTAAGGGAGGTAATTAAAGGAATCTGTAATCTTTACATGTACATGGACAGACTAAAAAACACTATTCTATGCAATTGTTCACACAAGTAACTCATGAGGATGGCAAATTTCTTTTATCCAAAGTGTCAATTTGGTGCTGGAGAAACACCTTAGCAGTTAAGGTGCTTGCCTGCAAAGCCTAAGTACCTACTACCCATGTAAACCAGATTCACAAGGTGGCATGTCTGGAGTTCCTTTGTAGTGGCTAGAGTCCCTGGCAGGACCAGTCTCTCTCTCCCTCCACCTGTCTCAAATAAATAGATAAAATATTTAAAAATATTTTTTAAAGTGTCAGTTTTATTCCCTGAATCTTTTCCCAACCCCATTTTTTTAAATCTCTTTGTTCTAGTTATAGAAAGAAACGAAAGCTTAAGAATGAGGAAATCAGGGCTGGGGAGATGGCTCAGTGGATACAAGGTTTGCTGTGCACGTGTAAGGACTGGAGTCCGATTTTTCAGTACCCACTTAAATGTTGAGTGGGCACAGTCTTCTTCCTGTAATTCCACTATTTGGGATGTAGAGATAGAAGATTCCAGGGCAAGCTGGCCAACTAGATTAGCTGAACAGATAGACCCCATCCAAGTGAAATACGCTGAGACTCTATCTCAATAATTAAGATGCAGTTCAATTAAGGAAGATATCCAATGTCAACATCTGGCCTCCATATACACTTGCATACATGTGTGCCCAAGGCCATTCAAACACACAAAAACACATACATACATGCATAACAGAGAGAATGAGGAAATTAATACACGTGCACGCACACACACACATAGCCCCTTTTGTAATACTTAAATAAAGGTAAACAATATATTCTCAAACATTTAGCATTTCTTTATGGTGAAACTTTCAAAATCCTTTCTTCTAGCTTTACAATATAAACTATGCCATTGTGATCTGTAGTCACTTTATAGTACAATATACACCAGAACATTTTATTCCAAATTTAATTTAGTAGAAATTGCTGAACTTTTTCTATCCATCTTTCTTCCTTTATCTGACCAATTTCTGGTAACCACCATTCTACTCTCAACCTTGTGAGTTCAACATTTTTCAGTTTCCACATATGAGTGACATCATTAGGCACATGTTCTTCTATGTCTGGTTTATTTCAGTTAACTAATGATGTCTACTTCTATTTATGTGGTTGCAAACAACAAAATTTCAGAGTTTTATGCCAGGATAGTATCCCCTTGTGTATATGTACTACATATTCATTATTCATTCTTCAGTTGGTGAACACTTAATTTGTTTTCATTTATTGGCTAATATGGACAGTGAACATGGGAGTGCAGTTTTTACTTTGGCATATACATTTAATTTACCTCAAATATATAACTAGAGTAAGATTTCTGGGTAATATAGCAATTTTATTTTTAAATTTTCTAGGAAGCCATAGCTCTTTTCCCTAATGGTTGTAACTAGTTTAATTCTCACCCTTTACAGTGTGTTACGCTTTCTCCACATTCTCACCAGCATATATTATCTTTTGTATATTTGATAAACCTTCCTATTGAGAAAAGGTGCTGAATATCAATGTTGTTTTGATTTGCACTGCCCTGATATTCAATGATGTATAGCATGTTTTCATATATATGTTGGTCATTTGTATGGCTTCTTTTGAGAAATCTCTAGTTCGGTCCTTTGTCATTTCTAATTGTGTTTCTAATATTTTGTCATTGAAAAAAAGTTTTTTTGTTTTTTTGAGGTAGGAACTCACACTTGCCCAGACTGACCTAGAATTCACTATGTAGTCTCAGGGTGGCTTCAAACTTATTATCTGCCTCTTGAGTGATGGGATTAATGGCATGTGCCACCACACCCAACATGTAATTGAACACACACAAGCACACACACACACACACACACACACACACACACACATATATATATATATATATATATATATATGTGTGTGTGTGTGTGTGTGTGTATATATATGTATATATATATATAATATTATCCCCTTGTTAAATGTAGTTTGCATTTAAAAAAAATAGCTGGCAGGTTGCCTCTTCACTCTATAATTTGTTTGTTCTCCAGTAGTTTTGTAGCTTAATGTAATCCAATTAGTCTTCCATTGCTTTTGTTTCTTATGTTTTGAGAGTTAGATTTAATCTTTTTAAAATTATTTTTATTAAGTACATATATTGTATGGTTACCTCATGTGTTGATACCATTTTTTTCTCTCTCACTGTCCCCATTCCACGGGGTGGGGGGCTCCTCAGTTTTGTGGTTTTTTTCCCCTTACTCTTCCTTTCTCCTTCTCTTAAACCCATCCATCCCTATTATCTGGGCTTCAAGTTGCCTATCCAGTATGCAAGCAACTCAAGGTGATCCAAGTTAGGAGCCACAGATGAGTGAGAACATGCAACAATTGTCTTTCTGTGATTGTATGTGTTCACTGAATATGATCTGTTCTAAGTCCATTCATTTTCCTACTAATTTCATTGTATCATTTTTTTTTTCTTACTGCTGAGTAGAATTCCATTGTATATATCTACCACAACTTCGTCATGTATTTGTTCAGTGATGTGAACCTGGGTTGATTCCAGTTCTTAGCTATTATGAACTGAGCAGCTATAAATATGGTTGAGCAAGTATCTCTGTAGTGAAGCATGGAGAATTAGGGTAAATACCCAGAAAGGGAATAAGTGGCTCTATTTGTAGTTCTATATTTATCTTTTTCAGGAATCTCCATATTTATTTCTATAGTGGTTGTACAAGTCTGCATTCTCACCAATGGTGAATGAGGATTCCTCTTTCTTCACTTCCTCAACAATATTTGTTGTCCTTTGTTGTTTTATTATGATTGCCATCCTTACGGGAGTAAGGTGGAATCTCATACTTCTTTTAATTTGCATTTCTTTGATGGTTAGAGATGTTGACCATATTCTTATCTAAAAACATACCAAGCTATATGACCCTGATCAAGAGATTTGCTGAACTGGAAGCAAATGATCAAAAAAACCAACAATTGCATAAATGAAATTTAGCAAAATAGTTTCTTAGAGCACTCATCTTTTATCATTAGGCTTAACTTAATTGAAGAAAACCAGAGAAGCCTAAAAATAGAGATAAATGAATTGAAGGTGAATCAACAAATAGAGAATCTCAACAACCAGCAGATTGAGCATAATGAAGACATGAACAAATGCAACAATGAATTCCAAGAAGCATAAAAAAATCATACTTTGAACTGAAATAGTACATTAAAAGAGAGATGGACACAAGACAAAATAACACAACTGAAAACAAAAATCAAATCGAGCTTTAAAAAACCTCTCTAGAACTCTGAACTAACAGAGTAATGCATGTGGAAGACAGAACACTGGGCTTGAAGACAAGACAGAAGAAATTTATTGGGAGTCCAAAAACTTTACAAAGTTCAAAAAATCATGTGAACACACACAACATAAGGGATACCCTAAAACACCTAAACAACTTGATCATAGGTACACCAGAAGTGGAATAAATCCAGACCAAAGGCATAGAGAACATATTCAACAAAATTATTGAAGAAAAGTTTCCCAATCTCACAAAGGAGAGGCCCATACAAGAAGCTCACAGACTACTAAACAGGGCCGAAGAAGAAACTCCCAAGGCACATCATAGTTAAAACTCTTAACATTGAAAACAAAGAAAGAGTGCTAAAAGCAGAAAAAGAGAGAAAAAAACCATTACATACACATGCAATCTTATCAGAATTACCTCAGATTTCTCAGATGAACCACTGAAAGCCAGAAGGGCCTGAAATGGGACCTTTCAAAGTCTAAAAAAATATGGCTTCTATCCCATACTACTGTACCCCACAAAAGTATCCCTCATAATAGATGGTAAAAGGAAAACTCAATGAAAAAAGTCAGGTCTATGATAATATGAACAGAAACCTAAGCCCTGCAGAGAATACTTCAGGGATTAATTCACAGAGAAGAGTCAAACAACCATTCTCAAGAGCTTACAAGAAAAAGTTATGATAACTAAAACTAGAGAAGGGTCAAAAAGCATAAAACACAAGAAAGCAACAAACCCTATAAAGCACCCCATTATGGCAGGGATTAAGTTCAACCTCACAGTTATAACCTTAAGTATTAATGATCTTAACTCACCTATCAAAAGACACAAGTTAAAAGTTTGGACCAAAAAAAAAAAAAATGGGTTCTTCTATCTGCTGTTTTCAAGAAGCCCACCTCATCACTAAAGACAGACACCCCTCAGAGTGAAAGGATGGAAAATGATATTCCAAGCAAATGGAAATAACAAACAAGCAGGTATTGCTTTTATTAGTATCAGATAAGATAGACTTCAAACCAAAAGTAATCAAAAAGCACCTTTTTAAGAAAAGAAGATGGTTATTTCTTTCTAATCAAGGAAACACACCATCATAATCAAAGTCTTCAATACTCCATCATCATCATTAGGCAGATCATCCAAGCAGAAAACCAACAGGGAAATAATAGAGCTCAATAACACCATAGATCAACTATACCTAATGGACATCTACAGAACTTTCCACCCCAACTCTACAGAATACACATTCTTCACAGCAGCCCATGGAACCTTCTCCAAAATAGACCGTATATTAGGCCATAAAGCATGCCTCCATCCAAGAAAATTAAAGTAACTTCCTGTGTCATATCAGATCACAATCTTTTAAAGCTAGACATTAACAACAAGAGATATATCAGGTACTCTGTCAGCTCATGGAGACTGAACATACACTTTTAGACAATGAATGATTATGAAAGAAATAAAAAAAAAGAAATTTTAGTATTCCTGGAATTGAATGATAATTAAAACACAACTTACCAAAACTTATGAAACACAATGAAGGCAGTCCTAAGGGGAAAACCCATAGTGCTAAATGCATCCATAAGAAACACAGAGAGATTCCAAATTAATAACCTAACTGTCCACCTAAAGGCATTGAAAAAACAAAGAAAATCCAACCCTAAGGGCTCCAGATGAAAAAATTAATCAAGATCAGACCAGAAATTAATGAATTGGAACTATTAAAACAATTTTAAAAATCAATGAAACAAAGAGCTGGTTCTTTGGAAAAATAAACAAGATTGATAAACCACTGGCCAATTTGATCAAGAAAAAAAAAGAGAAGTCTGAAATTAACAAAGGCAGAAATGAAAAATGAGAGTTCACAACAGACATCAATGAAATTGGAAGAATCATCAGGGCATACTTCCAAAACCTCTACTCCATAAAATTTGATAATCTGGAAGAAATGGATGAATTACTGGCAACATAACACCTACCAAAAACTAAACTCACAGCAGATTAATCTCCAAAAGAAACCTACCACACCCATGGAGATTCAAAAATAATAAAAACCTGCCCCAAAAGAAAAGTCCAGGAACAGATGGCTTCTCTGCCAAATTCTAAACCTTCATTGAAGAACTGAAACCACTTTTTTCTCAAACAGTTTCACATAGCCAGAGACCAGAGTCCTCCCCAATTTTCTTTTATGAAGGCTAGCATCACCCTAAGACCAAAACTAGACAGACAAAATCAGAAAAGAAAACTATAGGCCTATATCTCTGATGAATTTAGATACAATGATCTTAAGCAAAATCCTTGCAAACAGAATTCAGCAACATATCAAAAGCATTATTTCCACTTTGATCAAGTAGGCTTCATCCCAGGTATGTAGGGATGGTTCAACATATGGAAATCAGGCAATGTAATACGCCACATAAATAAACTTAACCATAAGAACCACATGATCATCTCAATTGATACAGAGGTCTTTGACAAAATATAATACCACTTAATGATCAAAATGCTGGAAAGAATAGGTATGGGGGGTTCATATTTCAAAACAATAAAGGCTGTATACAAAGCACCTAAAGCCCAAATAATATGTAATGGGGAAAGACTCCAGGAGTTTCCATTAAGATTGGGAACAAGACAGTGGTGTCCCCTCTCACCACTGCTCTTCAACACAGAACTAAAAGTCTTAGCCCAAGCAATAAGACAGGAGGAAAAACAATAAAAGGCATACAAATTATAAAGGAAGAAGTTAAGTTAGCCCTATTTGCAAGTGACATGATCCTGTATATAGTGACCTGAAGTTCTCCATCTCAAAGCATTTAAAGGTGATTAATTCTTTCAGTAAAGTGGCAAGATACAAAATCAACACAGAAAAATTAGTAGCCTTTCTATATGCAAAGGACAAATATATGGGGAAAGAAATCAGCAAGGCTGTCCTATTTTCAATAGCACAAAAGAATTACATACCTTGGAATAACACTAGCCAAGGATGTGAAAGACCTATATAATGAAAATATTAAAAAAAAAAACAACTCAAGAGATAAATTGAGGAGGACTTGAGAAGATGGAAAGACTTCCCATGGTCTTGGATATGTAGGATTAATGTTGTGAAGATGGCAATTCTGCCAAAGACAATATACAGATTTACTACAATACCAATAAAAATTCTAGCATCATTTTTACAGAGATAGAGGGAATGATCTCAAAATTCATATAGAATGGGAACAGGTCTCAGATATGTGAACATATCCTCAGCAAAAGAAACACCTCTGGAGGTATCACCTCACATGATGTAAAGTTATATTACAAAGCCAGATTAACAAAAACAGCATGGCACTGGCATAAAAACAGAAATGTAGACCAATGGAACACAATTGAACACCTGGACCTTAGGTCAAGTAACTACAGCTGGTTGATCTTGGACAAAGATGCCATTAAAGTAGATTGAAGAAAAGATTGCATCTTCAACAAATAGTGTTAGACAAATTGTATAGCCATATGTATAAAAAAACAAATTAGACCCTTTCATTTCACCACACACAAAAATCAAGTCAAAATGGGGAAACGACCTCAATATAAGTCCTGGAAAATCTTCTCCTAATGGTAGAAAAAAATAGGAGGAATGCCCCATGATAGAGGAGTGGGGAAAGACTTCCTGAACAAAACCCTAATAGCCCAGGAAATTAAAAATTACTCAACCAGAAAGATCTCATGAAGCCAAAAAGCTTTTACACAGACTAACATACCATAAGTAGAGCCAATACATTACCCAATGAATGGGAGAATATCTTCACCAGCTATACCACTGACAGAAGCCTAATATCTTGAATCTACAAAAAACTAAACAGTAAAAAAACCAAACCCACTCCATCTATGGGGCAGATAACTGAATAAGGAGTTCTCAGAGGAAAAAATACAAATGGCTAACACACACTTAAGAAGATGTTCAACATCCCTAACCAACACGGAAATGCAAATTTAAACAACCATGAGATTCCACTCCAGTAAGATTGGCACTCATTAAAAAAACAAACATAGTGAATTCCAGGTCAGCCTGGGCTAGAGTGAGACCCTACCTTGATAAACAAAAAACAAAACAAAACAAAAAAATCTAACAACAACAAATGTTGGCAAGGATGTATGAAAAGAGGAACTCTCACCCACTGTTGTGGGAATATAAACTTGTGCAACCACTATAGAAATCAATATGGAAATTCCTGAATATGATAAACCTAGAGCTACCAGCAGAGCAGGTTATCACCTTACTGGGCATTTATCCTAAATGCTCCATGCATCACTACAGAGATATTTGCTCAACCATGTTTATTGCTACTCAATTCGTTTTACTTAAGAGCTGGAATGAACCAAGGCATCCATCATTGAATGAATGGATAACTACGTTGTGGTACATTTACACAATGGAATTCTACTCAGCAGTAAGGAAAGAATGATAGAATGAAATTTGTAGAAAGCTGGGTAGACTTGGAACAGACCATACTCAGCTAACTCACAGAAGCACAGAAAGACAAAGGCTGCATGGTCAGTCTCACTTTTCTGTGGTGCCTAACTTGGGCCTGCTCAGTTGCTGACATACCTGATGCACAACTCAAGACAAGACAATAGGGATGGAAGAGTTTGGGGGGAGGGGAAGTTAAGAGGAGTATCAAACACAAAACTAAATCCAATATAAACTGGTCTTTGGAGATAGACTAAATGATATAACCCTTAAAAAGAGTAAGGGGGGAACACCTGAAAAAGGGGGCCCTGGAGAGAGTTGGATGAAGCCTATACTTAAAAGAAAGCTTTTTTTTGTCTCTGGATTGTAACTCCCAGTTCCAGAAATTGGTTGCTACCCACAGTAATCAAAGAGACATATAAGGTCCCCAAATCAAGACAGCTTTCTGTCAAAGCACTTTATTAGCCACCTGAGGCAAAAGGTAAGGTCCTATTGCTGAAGACACCATATGATGCTGACACAGAACACGGAAAGACCTGGCTGACATCTGGAAGAAGACCAGTCCCCAGAAAGTTAGCCTGTCTAGTGTTGTAAAGTACTACATGAATTACTGGGGGAAAGTGGCCAGCAGCTGTCTGAGAAACCAGAGGTTGAAGCTACTCAAAAGCAAACACCTTGTCAGGATGTATACCCAGGACAATAGTGGCACACAGCCCTGGTGCGGAACCAATAGCTTTCTGATTGGCTAAGAGATCTGCTCAGCTTAAAGGAACCCATATTTGGATTTGGAAACCCAGTCAGAAACCTATGGGGACAAAGATTATGCTCTCCAATGTCAAGCTCTCATTAGCCTTTGGCTAAAACAGGGGTTATACACATCAAATTAATAATGCTTATCCCATTTAAACTATGCTGATTCCACTGTCTGCTAGAGAATCTATTCTTATTTTTCATAAAGCAGCAAGACCCAAAGAGATAAACTACCCCTTGAACTTCAGCCAAGCCACAGCTGACACCACAGAGGAACTAGGGAGACTAACAGGAGAGCTGCTTCCATGCTGAACCTGATAATCAGTGCCAGGGTTAAGGAGACTGACCCAGAGGATACTCAGCACTTACCTAAGCAGAGATCCAGAGGCTTCTAAGAGCTCATCACTGAAGTAGAATCAAAACTCACCCACAGTGGCTCATGGAATTTTGCAGAAGAGGGGTAGGAAAGATTGTAAGAGCCACATATTGAGATATCATGTCCAAAAGCATTCTACCCTCCCCCCGCAAAAAAAAAAAAAATCTGACTGCTGCTCCTACAGGGCATAAACCACAACCCCATAGGGAATAACTGCATTCCTACTGTGGAGAGTCCCCAGTGGAATGGGGGCAGGGACAAGGGAAAAGAGGGAGGGGGAGAACAACCAATCTCTCAAGAGTCTACAAGAAGAAGATAACCAAAACTAGATCAGGCTCAAAATGTACAAAGCCCAACCTCATAAAGCACCCCAACATGGCAGGGATTAAATCAAACCTCACAGTTATAACCTTAAATATTAATGGTCTTAATGCACCTATCAAAAGACACAAGTTAATAGGGTAGATCAAAAAAATGGACCCTTCCATTTACTGTCTTCAAGAGGCCCACCTCACCACTAGACAGACACCTCCTCAGGGTGAAAGGATGGAAAATGATGTTTTGAGCAAATGGAAATAATAAACAAACAGGTGTTGCTATATTAATATCTTATAAATTAGACTTCAAACCAAAAATAATCAAAAAGTACTCTTTGAAGAAAATAAGGCCACTTCTTTCTCATCAAGGGAATGATCCAGTATGAGGATGTCACAGTCATAAACCTATATGTGCCAAACACAGGTACACCATAGTTTATAAATAAAACCTATTTGACCACAAAACAGAAACAAACACCAACACCACCATAGTGGGTTACTTCAACACTCCACTATTATCAATAGACAGATCATCCAAGCAGAAAATCCACAGAGAAATAATAGAGCTCAACAACCCATAGATCAATTAGACCTAATGGATATCTACAGAACATTCCACCCCAATTGTATAGAACACACATTCTTTTCAGCGACCCAGGGAACCTTCTCCAAAATAGATTTACTATTTAATCATTTTAAACTCAAGATGTGGTGTGAGTTATGGGAAGAACTTACTAAATCTGGTGTAGTTGGCCATGTGCAGTGGTTCTTAAACTCCAGACCTTATCAGATCACTGGAAGGGCTGTTAAACAGATGCCTAGACTTTGTCTCCAAAATTTATGATTTAGTTGATTTGGAAGGAAGTGAAAATTTTCATTTCCCACATGTCCCATATTACATCAACACCATTGGTCATGCTTTAAGACCTGCTAGTTTAGTGGCATTCAACTCCATATGCTTACATTATTATTATTATTATTATTATTATTATTATTTATTTATTTATTTATTTTATCCCTATAACTTTCCAGATGTTCTGATGAAATTGATGTGGCATGGTTCAACATATTGACATTTTAATGTTGATTATTATTAGTAACAAGATGTTTCATATGGATACCTTATGTGTTGGTGCCCTCTTTTCCCTCATCCCTGCCCTCATTCCATTGGTGACACTCTTCAGTGGGGTTGTAAGTATTCCCCATGAGGTTGCAGTTTATGCATTGTGGGAGCAACAGTCAGTTATTCTGGTGGGCAGGGAATGTCTCTGGGCATGATGTCTCAACCTGTGCCTCTTGCAATCTTTCCGCCCCCTCTTCCAAAAAATTCCCTGAGCTGTGGTGGGTGAGTTTTAAGTCTACTTTAGTGATGAGTTCTTAGGAGCCTCTGGAGCTCTACTTTGGTAGGTGCTGAGCATCCTCAGGGCTGACATATTTTATGTCTAGTCTTTTATTTTATATTTCTTATGCTCTGCTGGCTCTCTAGGGCATGCCACAGGGGCTTTGCTTTCCTCTGGGAGGTAAAACCACCAGTTACATCCTCTGTATGTTGCCATTTTGTACATTACTTGGTTGAAACCAGCTTCAATGTCCTTGCTGAGTTTTGGCTTCCAGCTTGTTAAAGTCATAGTGCCATGTTGATTTGAGAACATGATCAAAGCACAGCTTCTTGCTGAGAAGCAAGAAATAATATAGTCTTACACTGGAGTGTTTTCCAAATTTATCTACATGTGAATGTTTCTTCCCCATTATTTCCTTGAACCTAAACCCATGGTAGGATCAACTGGGTGTGTGTGGACTGCTGACTAGAGGAGAAGAATTAGTTATTGGAAGGAGAAGAGGCAGGGTATCCATGCTAGACCTTTGACCTGTCTTTATTATCCCCTATCTCTCAAGGGTAAAATATTCCCATGCAATTTCAATGTTTCTTGCATCATATCCTCCGTAGCCTTTTGACTATTCCTTTTAATACAGCTTTGCAACTCAAACCTGCCACAGTTAAATCTTGAGAGGTATAAGGAGGTTCTGAAATTTGTAAAACATTGCTCTCTTTCAACAAAACCTGGCTTTTAATTCGGTTGCTTTTATATACACTTGAAAAGACCAGCTTTAAGCTCAAGCCAAACAATAACTTCTTTGTTCTAAGACTGAACCTAACCTGTCTCTTGGGTAATGAATACTATTGCTTCACTGAATTTGGAGCTGTAGAGCATCATGACTTCAGGAAAATAACAAAAAAATTATAAAATAATAGCTGTTTAAGAGCTTCCATTATTTTCCTATTACATGCACACAACGGTTCAACTTTTACATTGGTTAAACTGAAAACCAATTCAAGTAAAAGTTAATAAAAAGAAAGAGGTTATAAAGACAAGGAAAATTTAGAGGAAAAGTAATTAAGGGTTAAAAGTAAATCAGAAGATAGAATGCATCCAAGAAATAGGTGCTCCAAGGTAACCAAAAATTGTTCCTCCTTGTACTTTTCATTTATTATATTGTCTCCATTGCATGTAGAAGACAAGTGAGTTCTTGTTATCATAGAGAGCATAACAAATTCAAAAATACCTGCATGGCAGTGATTCAGTGGTCCTTTTTGTGACTGTGGGCACCTCAGTATTGGCAAGTTATCTCTTTATTATTGCCAAGTCCTATCATTTTCCCACATTGGGTTCCATTTCTAGACAAATAAAATATGTTCATGGGAAAAGGTTCTCTCAGGTCTCTCAACACAAAGTAGTTTAGTTCATTTTAGTAAATGATTTATGGGTATATCATGGACGTGGAATTTATTATCTAAAGACAGTATGCTTTCTTATATAGCTGGCAGAAACATGAGAGCTCTATTTGTACCTAACCTTCAAGTAGTCTTGATTATACATCTTGCATACTTTAATCTTCCAACATATGTATGTATTTACCTTAATTTATCCATAATACAAAATAATAACCTTGGTAATGCATCAAACAACATAAAGAAGGTTAATAAACAATGTTGAAATCCCAATAATTTCAGTAATTACTTCTTTTTATTACTATCACTTACTTTTTTTTTTAATTTGCGAACAGAAGTTATACAGCTTCCTAAATCAGTGAAGATAGAACATAGACACCAGTGAAGCCAGAGAATACTGGTTGATAATGTCACAGTTTAACAAAATGGGTTATATTTGTTTAAGTAATTACCCAACATAGTATTCTTCTAACACCTCTCATGTAATATAGATCTTAATTCTGTTTGGTATGCACACTTTACAGATGAACATGAATAAGTTTAGAGAAACTAAGAAATCTGTTCAAAATTGTACAGTTGATAGGGGACTGAGGTGGGACTTTAACTTGACTTATTGCTCAAAATCAAGTCTCTATTGTTTATTTTACTGTATATGCTTTATCACTTCTCCTGGGGTAAGAAAGAGAACACATCTTTAACTACAAGGAACCAATAAAAATCTGAATGATTTGCATTACTACTTCAGGATTAAGAAAATCCAATTTTGATGGCAGTGAGTTTCCTCTCACTCTACCTAAGAAATCAATTTCCCATGACTCAAATTTGCTACTCATTGAGTAATGGTCTCTCATTGGAAGTTAACCTTTGGCCTATGACCCTCATTTTACAAGTTTTCTTAGCCACTAACCAATAAGTTCTCAAACTGGAGTAACTCAAAGAGTTCAGTGATTTTTGGAATATAAAAATGATGTACTTAAATTTATTATATGTGTAAAAGAAAAGAAAAACTGAGGCCAAACCTATGAATTATTTTGCTAGAAAATAGAGTGACAGTCTTATATTCAGCCTGAAGTATTCTAATACAGCCCACCATTGATTCCAATATTATGGATTTATTGCAAGGGCAATTTTATAGTTTTATGGATGTGACTTATTTTGCATGAGACTTATCTTACTTTCACACGGTTATTTAGTGTGATCAGTGGTATCACTGATCACTTCAACATGTTTCCAAACACTTTAATTTCTTATTTCTCAGGACCTGAATATGAAAGACACCTTGTTTTTACATAGTTCAAAGGCAAAAGATCATGATTTTAAAAAATGGTATGAATACTCTTGAAAATTAGCACCTACCATAGTAGCATTAATGCATTTTGGCAGTATATTTAATTTGAGTTCTGATTATTTGGTGTCTTGAATTGGACAGAAAACCACAGGTAAATTTAGTCATTTTAACCATGACAAAATGCAATATAACAAATGTGACAAGATTAACTCATTCTCTATATTACAAGTTAACTTGTAACTTGACATCTTGACAATAACTCCTTATGTCAGCAAGAATTTGAAAACATTTTAATCAAGAATAAAAGTTATATTTGGGGGCTGGAGAGATTGCTTAGTGGTCAATGCATTTTCCTGCAAAGTCTAAGGACCCAGGTTCAATTTCCCAGTACCCATGTAAGCCAGATGCACAAGGTGGCACATGCATCTGGAGTTTGTTTGCAGTGGCAGGAGGCCCTGGCATGCCCATTCTCCATTTGCATTTCTCTCTCTCTCTTCAATGAGTAAATAAATAAAATATTTTTAAATCTTATATTTTGAAGAATGTCATTTCTGAAAACTTAAAATAAAACTTTCCTTATAAAGTTGGTATTAAGTAATTAAAGTATGTCAACATTCAAGAGTTATATCAGATATATTTACAAATATACAGTAATGCAGGAAATTATCTTTGTTGGTTAATTTTTTCTCTCTTATCAGAACTAAATTTGTTTAATTTGTTAATATGTATTTTAAAATTCTACAAATGAGAGTATATAAATAGTCTTATATATCCAACTTTCATAAGTAACTTTAATTTTTTAAAAATATACAACCATATATTAAACTCATCTTTGGATATTTGAAGTATAACATTTAGCTTAGCATAAAGTTAACAGACCCTCAAACAGGTGGATAACATAATGCTGTTTTTTCTAATGTACACCAAAATCTAAATTGCATCTTGCTTTCATTTGAAACCCAAGTATTCAGTTATAGTAGAATGACTTGATGGTAAGTTTATCTTAAGGCTTATGTAATCTTTGTCCCCTGTGTATCATGATATTGGGGGATATATTTTCTGGGGAGAACATGTGGTGGAATAATCTTTTAGGTTACCTGTTATGACCTGAGTTTGCATCATAGGGAGAAAATATGCTTTCAATTAAAATTGCCCTCTGGGGATGCTATTCTTTATGAATTCAGGGTGAAGAATAGCTGTAGAGTCTGGTCTGTGTCTGACAGCTGGTGCAAAGCACCTCGAATCAATAAAATTCTTATTAATTCTATCCTAAGTATTTGCTATTGGTTCCCATGGTCATGCTTCCACCAAAAAAATCACCTGCAGATTTGCTAGCTTCTCAAGCAGATTAATGCACAGAAAAGTGCCTAGAATTCCTAAAAGTGGCCTATATACTGACTGAAGTAATTCCAAGTAAATAAATAGTTTCCCACCAGAAGTTTGTACACTTCATTTTAAGTGCATTAAGGTAATAAGAAATTTAAAGTCGTAATTTCCTCCCCTAAGTAATGTTTGCAGAAAGTGAGACATCAAACTTTAACATAAAGGCATGTAAACTGGGAGAGGGACATCCTCAAATACATGAATTCATTCTCAAGTCTGATCTATTTGACTGTAGAGTCAAGTAAATTGGCTTAATCTCAGAGCCTCTGAATTCTTCTCTTTTGATCACTCAGTGAAGAACGAGATAGTGCAAAATCACCATAATTATTTGTGATGCTTTGTCCCAATCTCGTGTGTTACTACACAGTTTTCTGTATTATTCTTTTACCTTCATTTTCCCATTCACATTGATTACAAAGATTCAACTCGCTACAAGTATGGCAGTCACTGGCTCTAACTAGAAAAACAAAATCATTGGGAAAGGTTGATATTCACACTTTTTCTTTCATGCCAATTCTCAACATAATTGTTATGTTTGTATATGGTTTGTGTGGGACACTAAAAGCTTCAGATATTGAAATGTAATCCTAACTGTGAAGTAATAAGAGTGAGAAAACTTATTCCACCTAAGAGTTGAAAATTAGGGCTCTGGGTCAGGATTAGGAAAAAGTGTTTATGTTTACCCCATGATTGAATCTACTGTGTATATACTAATAGGCAAAGAAAAGAGAGAAGACATATGTGCAAATTTATTCTCCCTGTCACAAAGCATTTGATGCTCTGACACTCTTGATGACTCTGCCAACCAGCAGGAAGGTATCAGAAGTGACCCCTGCAAACTAGAGCCCCTAAACCAGAAGACCATTATTAGATATGACCTATCAAATTAGGACCCCAAACCAGAAGAGCATTATTAGATGTGATCCCTCAAACTAGGGCCCACAAAACAAGAAGGCCAGTATTATATGTGACCACTCAAACTAAGACACGCAAACTGCTAGATAAAATAAACGTTTGCTCATTGAAGTGTTCGATCTGTAGTATTGTATATTTATTTGCAATGGAAATTGACTACTGTGATAACTGATGTGAAAAATATTTAGTTCTCATTTCAGGTGCTCATTAGCAGCTAATCAATGGGAACAAGCTAACATCATCTCTTTTTTATATTTGTTAAGTCCCACAGAACACATGTATTGAGAATTATTTATTAGAATGATGGTGTACATCACATGGCAAATCAATTCCTGTTAGGGAATGTCTTATTTATCCCTTTCACTCAGGACATGTGTGTCACCACCACATGACACATCTTCCTCTTCTTTTCTGTAATTCAGTGCCTCATTCTCTAGATTTCATACGAGTCATGGACAGGCATACTTGGAAAGATCACACTCTATATCATGTTAAAAACAAATAAATGTCTTCATAGCACTTATTGCAAATGTAGTTTTCATTTGGTGATAGTTTCTGTGGTTTCTTGATTTTTAGCTTCCTAAAGATTGACCGGTTACTCTAACAGCTCTAGCTGAATCACATGCTAAAACTTGGCCACTATTTGTCAGTCATTTCTAACTTAGTTGTTATGCCAAGGACCAAACTCACCCACTCCACACATTTTAGTCTAGGAAGATCTAGAACTCACCTACTCCATACATTTTGCTCCATGAAAGACCTAGAATGCACCCACTCCATGAAAGACCAAGAAATGAAGTGTTGATTCTTCTCAATAAATATTTGATAAAATAATGAATAAAATGAACTATCTAAAAATTCTAGCCAAATAAGGGTTCTATTTTGTACTTGAACTTTTTCAGTTATCATAAGGAGAATGTTCACTTTCACCTGCAGCTTCTTGACTTTCATGTGAGATACATCTAACAATAGTGGTCGGAACATCAGACACAGAGGCTTAAACTAGTAAGTGAAATGCAATGTGCCATGTACAAGACTCTCCAAAATAAAGCAGCCTTAATCAACTAAAGGTATGGCTTTTATTTTTCAATATACATCTCAATAAAATGTATAGCATCTGCAAAATATATTTCAGAAGCTGACAGTCACATTCCAAAGGTTCAAAAATAATCCCATTGGAGACTTTAGAGGAATGAATAATGCCATATTAACATGCTAGATAAGCTCCAACTCCTTGAAGGAAAGGAGAGCAGAGGGGAACAAATGAGAATGAGGAAAGCAAAGATTAAAATGTAGTGACATCTTTTGAGGGGTGAATAGAAATTATGGAGCACAGGGTAGAAGAGGGCAGCAGGCAGTTATGCTAGGCGGTAGATTAAATCCATATAAGCAATGACCTTGTGGCTATGAGCCATGTGTGAAGTAGGAAGTAAGTTATTTTTGACTTAGAGCAATTCTGACCAAGCAATGGTGCCCCCTGATTTTTTTATTTTTTATTTTTTGGATTTTTGAGGTAGGGTCTCATTCTAGCTCAGGTTGACCTGGAATTGACTATATAGACTCAGGATGGCCTCGAACTCACACCAATCCTCCTACCACTGCCTCCCAAGTGCCGGGATTAAAGGCCCAGCTGTTTGTTTGTTTTTTAGACAGTCTTTGCTCTGTTGCTCAGGCTGATCTTGAACATGGTAGCTAAAGTGGTCTTACTATCTTGACCTTATAATTAAGGAATGTTTAAGTTTATGTATTTGGCAAGTAAAGTGGAAACACTACTTACATAGGAATTATCTATTCTCAATAGTCTGTTTTTAATTTATCCAGATAAATTATGAGTTATAAAATTAATTAAAATATAAAATAAAAATATGTAAACACATAGCTCATTTAAAATTGTTGTCTTGAGGGCTAGAAAGATGGCTCAGTGATTAAAGACATTTGCTTGCAAAGCCTGACAGCCTGGGTTCAACTCCCCAGCACCCATTTACAGCCAGATGCACCAAGTGGTGCTGGCATCTGGAGTTCATTTGCAGTGACAGGAGGCCCTGGTGTACCCATTCCCTCCCACTCTCTTTATCATTCTCTCTTACTCCCTCCTTCTTCCTGCAGATAATAAAATAATATATTTTTTCAAATGTTGCCTTGAGGGGATGGGCAGATGACCCCATGAGTAAGAGAAGTTGCTACACAAGTATGAGGACCTGAGATCAGACCACCAGTTCCCACATAAAAGGGCAGGTATGCCTGTAACTGCAACACTGTGGGCACTGGGGACAGGAGGATCATTAAGACTCACTGGTCAGCTAGTCTAGCAGTATATTTGGCATGATCCAGGCTCAGTTTGAGACCCTTTCTCAAGGAAACAAGGCCCAAGAACCACAGAAGAGAGTACCCAATGTCCTCTCCTGGCCTCTGCATGCATGCAAAAGGGCATTAGGGGATGCACACATGTATGTACACACATACATTGTCCACCTAGACACCTATCTATGTCACCTACACTAACATCACATACATGCACACTGAAAATTGTTGCTTTGAATTTCTAAACAGAGATTTTAAAATTATGCTTACTTATCACTCAAAGATGTTTCAGAAACATTTAATTATTTCTTAACTTGCCTAGAAAGTTTCACCTGTATCAGCATGGTCTGATTCTGAAAACTTACTGAAAAAAAAAATCAAATGGATAATGTGGATAAATAATTGACCTGTGTCTTCTCAGTTAACAATATCAACAAATCAGAAAACTATATGGTCATTACTATGTTTGATGTTGGTGGCACAATACCAAAACAAATTAGTGTAGTAATAAAATTTATTTTTTATGACAGAGTCTTAATTTAATCCTTTTTATGTAAGATAACACCATACACAAGAGTGACTCCCCAAAATCATAACATTGAAGGTCAATCTTACCTGCACACATGTAAAATATACTTAATTTGGGGGCTCTGGGAGATGACTTAGCATTTAACAATGCTTGCTTGTAAGGATACATAATGCTAGTGGTGTATCCTTTCAGAATCTGGTGAGTCAAGGCATAGCCACTCACAACATCAGTGGTAAGGAAAACATATCCAGGCAGAGAAAGAGGACTAAGAACGGCCTTTCATGGTCTTTTCACACAGTATTGTTTTGCTCGCATGTGTAAATCTCTTATGGAGAGCACTCAAGATTCTTGGGTTAATCATATTGTTCTCCATCTTGGTGAGTACTGTTCTCACCTACACTCCTCTGATCCTCCACATGGGTAATTTTTTTAACTTTTTGTTGGTTTATTTATTTATTTCTTTGAGAGCAACAGACAGCAAAAGAAAGAGGCAGAGAGAGAGAGAGAGAGAGAGAGAGAGAGAGAGAGAGAGAATGTGTGCACCAGGGCCTCCAGCCACTGCAAACAAACTCCAGACGCGTGTGCCCCCTTGTGCATCTGGCTAACGTGGGTCCTGGGGAATCGAGTCTCGAACCGGGGTCCTTAGGCTTCACAGGCAAGCGCTTAACCGCTAAGCCATCTCTCCAGCCCACATGGATAATTTTTTAAGGAGAGCACTCTTGCTGCTATGGTTGGCCATCAGATGGTGCTCCAACCTTGAGCACCATTCTCACATGCACTCTTCTGATACTTGACATCAGTGACTCTTAGAGTTAACAAATCTAAGATATGCTGGGTTTTGCTTCAAAAAAAGTCTATATTTGTTTATTTCTTTATGCCACTGTAATAAGTATGGAGTGTAGAGGCCTATAAAACAAACAAACAAAAGATTGGGCTGGGGAGATGTCTTGTAGTTAAGGCGCTTGGCTGCCAAGCCAAAGGACCCAGGTTCAGTTCTCTAGGACCCACATAAGCCAGATGCAAAAGGTAACACATGTGTCTGGAGTTTGTCTGCAGTGGTTGAAAGCCCTGGCATGCCAATTCTTTCTCTCCCTCTCCCTCTCCCCCCCCCCTTTCTCTCTCTCCCTCTCTCTCAAATAAATAAATACAATATTTAAAACACACACACACACACACACACACACACACACACACACAAACACACACATAAACACACACACAGCCAGCTATGGTATTCTATTGATTTCCCTGCCTTTGGAGACTATGTGTGGTTTTTTTGAATTAGTTATTTCCCGTAAACCCATGTGTTCTTTTTTTAAATTCTTTTTCTGAGATTTATTTTTATTCATTCATTCATTTATTTATTTATTAGAGAGCAAGAGAGGAAGAGAGAGAGAGAGAATGGGTGCACTAGGGACTCTAGCTTCTGCAAACAAACCCCAGATGCATGTACCGCCATGTGCATCTGGCTTATGGGGACATGGAGAATCAAATCTGGGTCCTTAGGCTTTGCAGGCATGCACCTTAACAGCTAAGCCATTTCTCCAGGCCAGCTCATGTGTTCTTAAAGCTCATTTTCTAGCTGATGGCAATTTGGGAGGTGGAGCCTTGCTGGACAAGGTGTGCTAAAGGGGTGGGCCTTGGTGATTTATTAGCCATTAGCTTGCCTGAGTTAGTTCAGCCCACTCTCTCACTGATATTGTCCACCTGATGTTAGCCAGGAGATAAAATTCAGCCTCTATTCATACCATGTTTTTCCCTGCCATCATGGAGTTTCCTCTCCAGTCTATAAGCCAAAATAAGCCCTTTCCTCTCACAAGCTTCTTTTGGTAAGGAGGTTTGTGTCAGCAATAAGAAGTTAACTGCAACAATATACATGCACAGTATCAATTTTGTGAGCTGAATCTAAATAACCTACCCAATTTCATCTGGATGAAACTCCCAGGAAGAGAAGGCATTCTTTTCTTGCAATGCCATCGGCCTCTCAATATCTTCAGGCCACCTAATACACTAGCATTTGTGTATAAATAAAGACAGGGCACTGTGAAAGCTGTCTGATTCAGAGACATATATTTTTAAGACTCATATAATATATGACATTAGTGTGGCTATCTGGAACATGTGGTCTACATTACTAATGATAGAGACTTTAATGGCTAACTGATGGAAGGGAGTTTAGATGAGCTTTCCAAGGTTTATTAAGGTACTTCCTTCTAACTCAGGAAAGCCTTGTCAGAATTTTAATTTTTTATTTTATTTATTTATTTATTTTGAAAGAAAGGGAAAGATAGAGAAAAAGAGAATGGGCATGCCAGGGCCTCTAGTCACTGCACACAAACTCCAGACACATGTGCCCCTTGTGCATCTGGCTCACATGGGTAGAGGAGAGCCACACCTGGGTCGGTCCTTAGACTTCGCAGGCAAACACTTTAACAGCTAAGCCATTGGGAAAGTCCTTTCATAAGTGACATAAGCTTGAGGCTATGACATATTAGAGAAAAGGTGAACCCCATTCAAGCAAAGAATAGTACTCTTTAAGCACACAACTTTATAACAGGTCCAGATAGAACAAGGAAAAAGCATAAACCTGTGTTTTCCCCCAAGTAGGGGTTGGCAATTCATGTAACAACCAAGAGCAAAATCACCTGTGCACGTGTCCATCTCCAATAAGAGTAAGACATTTTCCCAATGTTCATGAAATTTCTAACTTTAGGTGACATAGCCTGTAAAGGTTGAGTCTTATGACTGATACACATTTAATCAACAAATGTAGCATAAATCCCTGAAGCAAACTGCATTCAGGGAATTGTGTGTTTGATACACATTTAATCAACAATTGTCTCATAAATCCCCGAGGAAAACATTCTACATATAAATGCAGAAAAGAACAGCTCAGAACACAGAGCTCAGTGATGCAGAATCATAAGGAAAGCATGCCAATTTAGAACTACATCACTGGAGGTTTGATGATAACTTGTCTGTAGGGGGACCATGGCAGGGCTTTTTAAACAACAAGGCCTTTACATAGAACAGAATGGAGGATATTTTTTTTTATAACTGTCTCTCTGGGGATTAACAACTCATAGTGAGGTAAAAAGTTCCACTCCAGGGCATGGCCATGGGAAAGGATAGTAAAAATAATGATAGTTAACATTTATTGATCACTTACTAAGTGCTGGGCACTTTGCCAAATACACAAACATTATTTCATGAAATGCCTCCAACAGCTATATAAATAAGGGCTAGTATTATATGTGTTTTACAGGTGAAGGAAGTGAGGCTTAAAACCATTAGACAAATTCAACAAGGTTGCATAGATATTGAGCAACAGAATCAAGACTCAGCATCAGGCTGCCTGTCTCTTGAGTCCAAGATTAGGTGGTGACAAAGAAATACATTCAGTCCATTAATCCTCCTCTCTCACTAGGGTGAAATTGTGTGGTGACCATTTGTATGTTACTTTCTTCTTACTGTGAACAAATACCTGACCAGGAGCAGCTTACAGAATGAACGGTCTTTAACTTGGCTTGCAATTTTGAGGGGAATGAGAATGTAGAGCTGGGCGATAATAACTCAAATCCCCTAATTACACATGCCCTCCAACAATGAGGCTCCACCTCCTAAAGATTTCCCTATCTTTGTAAACAGCATCACAGCTAGGGATCAAGTATTCAAACACATTAAACTATGAGGGACATTTGTACATTCAAAGAACCATACCCTTTCTCCTTCCTTCCACTGACAGATTCTCCTTCTCCACCTCCTCCTGCTCTTCCTCCTCCTTTTTCTTCTTCCCCTGTGGCTGTCCCTCATATTCTACTATAGTTTACCTTTAAAATGAGCTTGGTGGATACCAGGTATACACATTTGATGAAATTTACCTCAGCCAAATCTTTTGGAATGACACTGATGATAAGTGTATATACATAATTCTCATGGATTATAATGCTGGGGAACAGTCAAGGGAGGGAATGTTGCTTTGCACTCCTGACATTGGAAATGTGAAATGACTTGGATGCTTAAATTATATGAATGCCAGTTTGAAATGATGTTTTGGCTATAGGCCATTCAATAAACTGAGTCTTGTCAATATTTCTTCTGAGTTCATTGGAAGTAAGGTAATTGTTTTGGAAGGTAATTCACCCTCTGAAAGGGAATCTTCAACATCAGGAGAATCTCATAAAATACATATTACTGGGGCTGGAGAGATGGCTTAGTGGTTAAGACACTTGCCTATAAAGGCAAAGGACCCAGATTTGGCTACCCAGGACCCATATTAGCCAGATGCACAAGGTGGCACATGTGTCTGGAGTCATTTTCAGTGGGGGAAGGCCATGGCATGCCCATTCTCTCTCTCTCTCTCTCTCTCTCTCTCTCTCTCTCTCTCTCTCTCTCCCTCCCTCTCAAATACAGTACAATACAATACAATACAATACAATACAATACAATAAACTGAAAACATATTACTGGGCCTTAACTTAAACCTTCTGACTTATTAGATCTGGTTGTCACTTGAGAATTTGAATTTTTAGTTGAATCAGAAGTGTAATTGTATTCTCTTCTTTCCCTATTTACTTAGGCAAATTCTGAATTTCATGAGAAAATTCCCAAGAAATGCATTTTGTCTAAAGGAAGCTCCTAGAAAGAGAAGATTATGTTGCTTATGCTGCTAGGCCTAGGTCACCTTTGAGAAGCCATTGCTATAGCAAGGAAAGCTTCTTACACTGCACCTGAGGACACCAGAGCATTTTCAAAAGAGGACACAAGAGTACTTTGACATGAGGAGAACTGAGTACTTCATATGAAGATACCAGATAACTTTGACATGAGGATGGACATGGGGACATCAGACCTCTTCATATGAGGAAGCTAGAGTACTTAACATGAGGACGCCAGGGGGCTTCACATGAGGAGGCCAGAGTAGTTTACATGAGGACACCTGAGTGCTTCCCATAACTATAACTGAGTGCTTCACCTGAGGAAAAGAGAGCACTACACATGAGGATGCCAGAGTGCTTCACACAAGAACACCTGAATACTTCACATGAGGACACAAAGGACTTCACATGAGGACACCTGAGTGCTTCACACAAGAACACCTGAGTACTTCACATGAGGACACAAAGGACTTCACATGAGGACACCTGAGTGCTTCACACAAGGACACCTGAGTACTTCACATGAGGACACAAAGGACTTCACATGAGGACACCTGAGTGCTTCACATGAGGACACCTGAATACTTCACATGAGGACACAAAGGACTTCACATGAGGACACAAAGGACTTCACATGAGGACACCTGAGTGCTTCACGTGAGGACACCTGAGTACTTCACATGAGGACACAAAGGACTTCACATGAGGACACCTGAGTGCTTCACATGAGGACACATGAGTACTTCACATGAGGACACAAAGGACTTCACATGAGGACACCTGAGTGCTTCACATGAGGACACCTGAGTGCTTCACATGAGGACACAAAGGACTTCACATGAGGACACATGAGTGCTTCACATGAGGACACATGAGTACTTCACATGAGGACACAAAGGACTTCACATGAGGACACCTGAGTGCTTCACATGAGGACACCTGAGTACTTCACATGAGGACACCTAAGTGCTTCACACAAGGACACCTGAGTACTTCACATGAGGACACAAAGGACTTCACATGAGGACACCTGAGTGCTACACATGAGGACACAAAGGACTTCACATGAGGACACCTGAGTACTTCACATGAGGACACCTGAGTGCTTCACATGAGGACACCTAAGTGCTTCACATGAGGACACCTGAGTGCTTCACACAAGGACACCTGAGTGCTTCACACAAGGACACCTGAGTGCTTCACACAAGGACACCTGAGTACTTCACACAAGGACACCTGAGTGCTTCACACAGGACACCTGAGTTCTTCACACAAGGACACCTGAGTGCTTCACACAGGACACCTGAGTGCTTCACACAAGGACACCTGAGTGCTTCACACAAGGACACCTGAGTACTTCACGCAAGGACACCTGAGTGCTTCACGCAAGGACACCTGAGTGCTTCACACAAGGACATCTGAGTGCTTCACACAAGGACACCTGAGTGCTTCACACAGGACACCTGAGTTCTTCACACAAGGACACCTGAGTACTTCACGTGAGGTTGCCAGAGTGCTGTCAACTGCTGGTGCTATAAGCTTCACTCCACTTAAACGGAAGCAGAGTCTTGGGTGCTTGATGTAGTTAGTTATCTTCTTATTTCTGGAACAAACACCTGACCAGAAGCAGCTTATGAGAGAAAGGGTGTATTTTAGACTTATTGATTGCAGAGGAATCTTCACTGTGGTAGAAAAAGATTGCTCACTCCATCATACACCCACAGCAGAGAGAGATATCACTAGCAAGCACAAATAGCCAGAGCTCGAGCTTCCTCTCTTCACACCTAGTAGGGCTGGATTCAAGATCTACCTCCAGTGACATACCTCCTCTGTTGGGGCTCCACCTGCTAAAGACAAGTAATAACCTAAACAGCAATCAAAAAAAAAACATATCTGAGGCTATGTGGGGGATGTACATTTTCATTGAAACAACCCTAGGCCTGAACCCCAGCATCATTGTTGTCACTTGCCCACCTGCCACTGATGAGTTTTACGTACAGTGTGAAATGGGACTCAAAGTAAACTTGTTTGTGTATTAGTCACATAGAATTAAGAGTTATGTTTGTAATGAAATTTGATTCTGAACTATCCATAAATGAAAACTATTGAATGAATGTTGAATTAACCAAGCCTGGTTATCAAATCCTTATAGGCTTTTTCTAATTTTTTTTTCCCAAGGTAGTGTCTCATTCTAGCCCAGGCTGATCTGGAATTCACTATGTAGTCTCAGGGTGGCTTCAAACTCACAGCAATCCTCCTACCTCTGCCTCCTGAATGCTGGGATTAAAAGCAAGTGCTACCATGCCCAGCTGAGTTTTTTTTTTTTTTTTTTTAATGTACCTTTTTTTTTTTAAATATTTTATTTTTATTTCTTTATTTGACAGAGAAAGAGAGAGAGAGAGACAGAGAGTGAGAGAATGGGTGCTCCAGGGCCTCCAGCCACTGCAAACGAACTCCAGACGTGTGGACCCCCTTGTGCACCTGGCTAACGTGGGTCCTGGGTAAATTGAGCCTGGGTCCTTTGGCTTTGCAGGCAAATGCCTTAACCACTAAGTCATTCCTCCAGCCTTTTTATATATATTTTTTGTTATTTTATTTATTTGAGAGCAACAGACAGAGAGAGAAAGAGGCAGAGATAAAGAGAGAATGGGTGCATCAGGGCCTCCAGCCACTGCAAATGAACTCCAGAGGCCTGCACCCCCTGGGGAATCGAGCCTTGAACCTGGGTCCTTAGGCTTCACAGGCAAGTGCTAAACCTCTAAGCCATCTCTCCAGCCCTCCAGCCTTGTTTTAAATTTATCTTAATCACACAGATGATTGACTTTTCCCAAATAGGACATTACAGTGGACATTTGAGTAGATGATTCAGTTCAGGCTCCAGAAAAGAGAAGAAGCAGAGAACAAAGCTTGACATGGAAGCTGCTTAGTTACAATTGCATCCTTTGTATCGTCTTTACTTCAGAAAGCATTTTTATCAGCGATCAAGTCCACAGTTAGCTTCTGTTGGACTTGCTTCCTGCTTAACAAGAGATTGTCTTACATTCTGAATGCTCTGAGACCCCTTGCATTCGTTTGCTTTATTAATTTTATAGGTTAGTTTTGTTAGATCTGTGCTGAGCACAGAACCCAATACATGCTAGGCAGGTACTCTATCACTGTGCTCTATCTCCAGACTGTAATTAATACTTTTCTTTTATTTTAAATGCATTTAAAAAAATTTTTTTCCTGCCGGGTGTGGTGGTGCACGCCTTTAATCCCAGCACTAGGGAGGCAGAGGTAGGAGGATCCCCATGAGTTCAAGGCCACCCTGAGACTACATAGTGAATTCCAGGAGAGCCTGAGCTAGAGAGAAACCCTACCTCAAAAAACTAAAAAATATATATATATATATTTTTTTCCTCACTATTAATGTGTGAATATGGGCAGGGGAGAGGGGCACAGCAGGGTCTCTTGCTACTGCAAACCAATCCTAGAAGCTTGCACCACTTTATGCACCTGATGTATGAATGTATATGTGTGTGTATGTATATGATCTATATGTATATGATTTAGCTTGGGAATTGAACCTAGGCCAGCAAAGTTTGCATGCAAGTGCCTTTAAGTGTCGTGCCATGCTGTGCCATTTCCTAACCTCTATCGTTCCTTAAACCTTGTTTGGTGCACATGTGCACCCATTTCCCTCTTTAATCTCCCATTGCCATACATTTGCTCCAAAACTGTTTGCAACAAATAATTCTCAACTATTAAGTCAGAATATCTTTCCTCCAATTAACATTTAGGAAACACAACAACAACAATTTCATGTCCTTGCACTGTGTTTTGGCTGCTAAGGAGGTAAGAGAAATCAGGGTAGGGAACATATAGATGGGGAAAGAAAGTCAACAACTAAGTAAATGAACAAATAAGGAGTCATAATCAGTAATAAGAATCAAGTGAGTTGGGCTGGAGAGATGGCTTAGCAGTTAAGCGCTTGCCTGTGAAGCCTAAGGATCCTGGTTCGAGGCTCAATTCCCCAGGACCCACATTAGCCAGATGCACAAGGAGGCACACGCATCTGGAGTTCGTTTACAGAGACTGGAAGCTCTGGCACGCCCATTCTCTCTCCCTCTCTCTCTCCCTCCTTCTCTATTTAAAAAAAAGAATCAATGAGTTAATATGAAAATAATTGAACACTTCATTTATATTTCTTAAAAGAGATGATATTTATGCTGAAATCTGAATAGCAAGGAGATTAGTCATACCCAGAGAAACAGTATTATAAGAAGGTATAATCACTAGGTTAAAAGACCTGAGTGCTCACTTCAGCAGCATATATATGAAAATCAAAATGATGACAGAAATGATTAGCATGGACCCTGCACAAGGATGACACTCATATTCATGAGGCATTCCACTTTTTTTTTTCCTTAAAAGAATAACCTGGGGCTGGAGAGATGGCTTTGCAGTTAAGCACTTGCCTGTAAAGCCTAAGGACCTCAGTCCAAGGCTGGATTCCCAGGAACCACGTTAGCCAGATGCACAAGGGGGTGCACACATCTGGAGTATGCAATGGCTGAAGGCCCTGGTTTGCCCTCTCTCTCTCTCTCTCTCTCAAATAAATAAATAAAAAGAAACAACAACAAAAAGAACAACCTGGAATGGTTCTAGCCATCTTGTTTGAGGAGCAAAGTAAAGGCTAAGGCTACAGGACATTGCTTGATGGATAAAACGGTGTAAGTTATTTTGCAAACACAAAGCTTTTTTAAATAAAATATTTTATTATTTATTTATTTATTTATTTGACAGAGATAGAGAGAAAGAGAGAGAGAATGGTCATGTCAGGGCCTCTAGCCACTGCAGACGAACTCCAGATACATGCGCCCCCTTGTGCATCTGGCTAATATGGGTCCTGGGGAATTGAACCTGGGTCCTTTGGTTTTGCAGGCAAACCCTTAACCACTAAGCCATCCCTCCAGCTCAACACAAAGCTTTTGACAAGTGTGAGGCACCACAGAGGACGTCTGACACAGGCAAGCACTTATCAAACTCAACATGTGTGTTCAATTGAAGACTATGACGCTGTGAGTGTGCGTTTCTTGGAGATTTCCAGTGGCAGAGATCTTTCTGGGCCTGGACTCCTCATTGTGGACACATACAATTGTGTATTGTGAGTACAGGAAGAAGGAGCATTACCCCACTTGCTGGGAGCACCACCACACTGTTCCTGGGAGCACAGAGCAGAAGAGGTGGGGAGGAGAGAGTCAGGGTAGTAGGGCATGGAGAGAGTCCAATAGCACAGAAAATGCACAAGACATCAATGAGGTGGAGCTGTGTCACTGGCTATGTGGTAAAGGCAGGGAGAGGACAGATACATAGACTCAGATTTCACACACAGCAGCTGTATTTCAGTAAAGTAACTTCTAATGTAGCCCTCAACACACTGTTGTGCAGTCCCTGTACACTTCACTTCATGAGCTCTCCCCCTATGACCATCACTAATAACCCCTCACATCCTAGTTCCCTAAAAAAATAGAGAACAATTAGCAGGAACAAGTACCTCCAAATTAAAGTCCATACTTTTCAAATTAAAAATTATCCCTATTTCCATCCTTTTCACTTGTCTTGAAGAATTGGATGCAGGTTTCTCTCTTGAAAATATTATTATTTTAAAAATATATTTTATTTATTTATATATTTATTTATGAGACAGAAAGAGGCAGAGAAAGTGGGAGAGAGAGAGAGAGAGAGAGAGAATGGGTGGAGCCAGAACCTGTAGCCACTGCAAACAAACTCCAGATGCATGTGCCACGTTGTGCATCTGGTTTCTGGTTTACAGTTTACATGGGTCCTTGGGAATCAAACCTGGGTCCTTTGGGTTTGCAGACAAGTGCCTTAATCACTAAGCCATCTCTCCAGCCCAGAAATATTATGTATATTTAGTTCTCTTTTTTCTTGCAGTAGATTATGCTTCCAGCAGGGTTTCCTCTCCCTCTGCCTTTTCTTTCTATATTAAGTAGAAATTTTGTTTGGACACCTCATGTACTGGTACCATCATGTCCTCCTCCCTGTCCCTGTTCCACTTAGTGCCCTCCTCAGTGGGATTGCTGGTATTCTCCATGGGGTTGTGGGTTACAGCTGTGAGAGCAGCAGTCACTGGAGCATGCTGCACTGGAGCACCACCACATTCTGCCTGGGAGGATCACCACACTCGTTCTGGGAGCACCACCACACTCTCCCTGGGAGGATCTCTACACTGTCCCTGGAAGCACCGCCACACTCTTCCTGGAAGCACTACCACACTCTCCCTGGGAGGATCACCACACTCGTTCTGGGAGCACCACCACACTCTCCCTGGGAACATCACCACACTGTCCCTGGGAGCATCACCACACTCTTCCTGGGAGCACCACCGCACTCTCCCTGGGAGCACCACCACACTAGCACCCACAGAGAGCTGAAGACTGAAGGTGAGCCATCCCCTTAAAGATGCATGAGCAGGAAAGTGGGAAGAACCTGCACTTGAAGCATGCATGAGCCACTGAGTTACACAATGGGCTAAAGCATCATTTCTAAGGTTTTGTCATATGAACATTTTTTACTCCTGCATGAGCTTCTAGTGACTTTTCTGTTTACCTGTAATTTAAAGTGGCCTAGCTAATGTGCCTTATTAGAGCACTGTTTGTCAGAGGTATTCAAGGACAAGAGTTACTTCCTTTCCTCTCCCTCCTCTCTGTATTCTTTTTCATCATTTTGCATGTGTTTTATATGCTGTAGTATGTGCAATGAATATGTATGTATGTGTGTAGATGAATGTGGGCCCTGTGTGTGCTTGTGCAGGGCAGAAGAGAGGTTCTGGAGCCTTTTTTGTAGCTGATCCACACACTTTCTTGACCCTGGCTCCCCCACTGACCTCAGAACAGCACTTCTAGGGTCTCTCCACCTTCATCTTGAAGTCTCAGGCCCTCATGCTTATGGAGAAGGCATTCATAACTGCTGAGCCATTGCTATCTTTCCCACATTTCTCCCTCCCCTTCATTCCTACATCCCTTCCTCACTCTTCTTCCTTTGCCGACCCACGGTTTCTCTCTATTTTTCTGATTATATTCTTTTTTATTTTTATTTTTTTTTACTTTAGGGCCTGCCTCATTTAAGCACAAAACCCATACCATGTAGTTCAAACAAAATGATGATTATTGTTTTATTGTACCATTCCTCTACATATATATTAAGTTCAAATGTCTGCCCATTTCCAAGACTTTATTTGTACTTCTTTACAATTAAAATTGGTATAGTAGTTTTACTTATTTACTCAATGATAAATAATTCTGCGACTCCTATTCAGAGTTGATCATTAAATCAATATGGGATACACATGTAGAGAAATTAAGAACATATATATATGAAGTCCAGAGCCAAATAAGTGTAGCTAAAGTATTTATTACCGTTTATAATGATCAGAATTTTTAAAAATACATCAATAACATTCTGAATTTTCCCAGAATATTACAATTATATTACAATCATATTACATCTATTTGCTTCATAAATTCCATAAATGCAGGACTTTTAAAACTTCAGCTTTTTTTGTTTGTTTGGTTGGTTTTTAAGAAAGATTAGTTCTTTTGGCTTGCTCATCTGCAATGTCAGGGGCTAAAACCCAGGACTTCGTACCTGAGACGTAAGTGCTTTACCCCATCCCAGAAGCCAAGAATTTTCTTTTTGTATTGATTTGCAAGGAAAGGGAGATGAAGGGGAGGTAGAAAGAATGGGCACACCAGGGCCTCCTGTTATTACAAGGGAGCTATAGATGCATGCATCACTTTGTGTATTATTTGGCTTTATGTGGGTCCTGAAGAACCAAATCCACTCAGTCAGGATCCCTTTCAGTAACAGCACCCATGACTAATTACCCATTACACAAGCTGACAAGTCGGAATGTTCCGTAAGAACTGCCTACTTTTTCTGTTTCCTTTGTGACACTTTCCTAATGTGTACCTTTCCAGATAACTTAGTTACAGTAAATATTCCTCTAATTTCTTCTTATTCTAATGAATTTAATGTTTCTTAGAAAATCTTTGGTATGTATTTTCATATATAAATTTATATTACAAAAACTTTAGTCAAAGATAATATCAACCTGGGTTATTGGGGAAGTCTACAAAGATAAGCAGACTGACATTCTAGATTTGCATGTAATGATGTATTCCCCATATGATTTGTATAGAAATATTTTCCTTGACAGTACCCTGTTCCTATTTTCAATCTTTGATAGTTTATTTTTGTTATCCTTGCCAATGCTTTCTAGCATAACAAAATCTTTCCACTTCAACCTTAAAATAACCATCAAAAAGTCAACCATAAATGAACAGACATAATCATAGTACACTGGATCAATAGAAATAGATTTTTATGAGTTAGAATCATATTAACATATTTAAAATCACAATATTTTCTTGGGTGATTCAGAAGTGAACTGAAAATTACAGAAATAAATTGTGACACATTATTACAGCTTATACATTAAAAAAGTATACCTTTTAATTTCCCAATAATTGAGCAACACCAGGATGTTTTTTTCTACAGTTGATGAAAGGTACAGTAGACTATATTGGATGGATGGAACGAACATGGGAGGTCATAATATGTTTCTAGGATATGGCCTCTTGCCATTGACCACAGCCTCTTGGAGCAAGATAAAGTCATTGAAATAGTTAACAGATGTTAGCCATATTTAAAATAAAGAAGTTCTATTGTTAACAATTATGGAGGGTTAGATGAAGATTTGGCTCTTGGTTCATAATTTAACTCACTTGGCAAATGGAAAGCTGGACTCCGGAGTTATAACATATATCAAGCCCACACATTCTGACTATGCCGCAGCTCATAAACTACTAACAATATGTTCCTTCTGGTAAGCTAGCTGGATTAAGGATTAACACAATACTGTGTACTTAGGGAAATCTGAAGTCAATTTTCACATCTACTAAATTCAAAAACTACTTCTATAAGAGCAAATAAGTATACATGTTTTTTCCAAGTTCAAAAAGGCTGTCTACAAGTGTTATGACTTCTCCTGACTTTCAGTTTTCTTGAAGACTGGCATTTCTCCATTCCCTTCAGAGTTTATCGACTGCAACCTTTTTCAAAGCATCTCTCTTTTTTTTTTCCTACTCTTGTGTATTCCTTCTTGTTTCAGAATGCACTGGCACTAATGATTTTCAGATGAATTGGAGCACAAATGGGTTTTCTCAATTTTAAATTGTAAATTCATTCAAATCAAGCTTTGCATTAATTTGGAGTTTGTGACTTTATTCACAGCACTGCAAAAAAAAAGTCTTCAGCTTCTATCACTATGTACAGATTCACACCCTGGTAAGAAAGGATACCAAAAGCACAGGGACTAAGAAAATAAAACAAATCCTTTTAAATTTTATTTGTGGTTGCTTAACTAATTGAAATTATGACACATTGCTTTTCTCATTATCAATTTTGGGTGAGATTTATTTTCATGAAAATATTTTAGAATTCTCTCATTTATTAAAACTTATATTGAATCTTACCCTGTATAATAACATAGACTGGACATATCCAAATAATTCTATAATTTATAAGAATACCTAATATCTAAGGACAGAAATAGAATTGAAGAGAGAATTGGATATCAAACAATAGACAAATGATAATGGTTTGGAGAAGTTTATATTTTTAAAACTTAATTAGAAATAAATGGCATGTGTGTGTATCCATCTGGGTTGTAGGAGAGGTGGGTGTGTTTGCATAGAATCAGTATGTGGTATGCTGGGGAAGGGGTAGCTATACAGCAGATAAAATGAAGTAGTATTTGGTACACATCTGGAACTTCTTTGCCTGATATTTGTACAGTCTGAAAGTATAAATAGGATCAACAGAAGCTTAAGGAAATCCATGGATGACAGATAAACAGTTGGGTATGAAAGCCAAGGTCAAGGCATGCACCTCATTTGTGGACCTTATAATAACAAGAGGTCAGCAACAAAATTTTCCCCCAACACACTTTTACTGTGCCAAGGAAGCATAGTATTCAGTGAATTGACCCCAGATTTGCTATTATGTGGTACTTTATAAATCACTATGTCATAGAAATAATGAAGAGTAAAATTGAGTTTTCCTTGCTATTAAGTAGCAGTTTTTAATATTTATGGAAGTATGATTTTTCCTAAAATAGACCAATATGAGTATTTATAAAGCTTTTTATAGCCATGGTATTTTTATAAATATTGAGGCATTATTATTACTTCTCTAGGAATGTTTTTGCACTTTTTAATAAGAATTATCAAGAAAGTATTTCGGAAAATGATACTTTTAAATAATTTCCATTTGTTCTTTTGATTGGCCGTATTTTTAGGGTAACAGCATTTGCTTTGGTTTGAAAAATTGAATTCTGTCATAGCAATAGCTTCAAATGCAATTTTACATCAGCATCCATGATCTAGTGATATTTAAGTAGCTTGCTATGTGTTTCATTTTCATCTTTTCTTTCTAAGAATTCTATTTGTAACAATCATGTCTGGGATGTGTTGATATCACCTCAAAGAAGAGTTTTGTTTTGGCCTTTCTCATTTTATTTAACTAAGAGATATCACTATGAAATAACATTATTTGTAATTTTGTCGGGGGGCTGGGCGAGTGCATGTGTGCGCATATGCATACATTTACATGTGTATGTTTAGTGTTTAGACCAGAGGACAGCATGGGTGCCATTCCTTAGGAACACCACCCACTTTTTTTTTTTTTTTTGTTGGTGACATGGCATCTTATTGGCCTGGAGCTCACCAAGTAGACTAAATTGGCTAGCCAAGTAACTCCAGGTATCTACCTGTTTTTCCTAACCTCTTAGAGTATAAGCTTGTGTCATAATGCCTAGATTTTCTTTTCTATTTTTATTTTTTTTTTTCAAAGTAGGGCTTCACACTAGCTCAGGCTGACCTAGAATTCACTATGTAGTCTCAGGGTGGCCTTGAATTTATGGTAATCCTCCTACCTCTGCCTCCTGAGTGCTGGGATTAAAGATGTGCGCCACCATGCCTGGCTTCAGTTTTCCTTTTTTAATTAAATGAGTGTTCTAAGTATTGAACTCAGGTCCTCACGTTTACACAATAAGTACTTTGCTTACTGAACAATTTCTATACCCCCTGTATTTAGGCATAAATAATTTACCACTTGCTTTAAAAATACTGTAATTGAGGCTGCATAGATTGTTCACAGTGGTTAAAGACACTCATTTGCAAAGCCTGACATCCCATGTTTGATTCCCGAGTACACATGTAAAGCCAGATTCACAATGGCACATGTGTCTGGAGTTGCTTCATATTGGCAGGAGGCTCTGGACTGCCCAAACTTTCTCTCTCTCTCTCTCTCTCTTGCTCTCTCTCTCTCTCTTTCTGTCTCTCTCCCTCTCTCTGCTTTGTTCCTCTGTATAGAAATAAATAAATGATTATTAAAGTATATATACATATATATGTATATATGTGTGTGTATATATATACTTTAAAAAATTATTATGATGGGTTATGGAGTCTCTATAACCTCACACAGACTATGGTTATTTTGGCAAGAAATTTGTGTGTACATAAATGGTTATAGACCTATAAATATACAATTCTGCACTATTGTTAAGCCTATGTTAAGAGATATTCCCAACTGATTATGTAGTCAGAGGAGCAACAAACCCATTAGGAATAGGTGGAAAATATTTGTTAGGGAAGGCAGCTAAGACAGGTAAACCCTCATCCTTGCAAGTCTTTTTTATAGAGGGTATGAGTCATTCAGAGTAAGTAGGGATTGAGAAGTTCTGTAAGCAGGGAAGAGTTGTGTAAAGCGCCTCAAAAATAATATGGTATTATAAATAGACTTAAGGACAAAAACCACAAGATCTTCTCAATTGATTCAGGAATGGCCTTCAACAAAATAAAATATCCCTTCATAGTGAAAACACTGAGAGACTAAAGATGGAGGTATCCTATTTCAACATAAGAAAGGCTACATACAGCAAACCTGAAGACAATATACCAAATGAGGAAAAAACTTGGAGCATTTTGTGGCAGTTTGAATACAACCTCCCATAGACCCAGGCATTGTTTCTTAAGACTGAGCTTGTGGCTTGAGTCTCCACCTGGTAGAACCCTGCTGGGGAAGGAGTGCGTCACTGAAGGCAGATCTTGTAGTCCAGCCCTCGAGTGTGTTCAGAGCAGTTTGTGATATGGTTGTTTGCGTTGGCTCGTTTTTAGTGTTTGGTGGTGGCGTTTTTTCTGCAAAGAATCAGGATGTAAAAGTAACACACAAAAACAAGTAGCTGTAGTATACCCTAATGACAAACATACTGAGAAAGAAATCAAGGAAGCAGACCCATTTTCAAAAATGACAAAACTTGAATATAATGGAATGCCCCTTTAAAGGGAAGTAGAAGACCCATGCAATGAAAGTATTAAAATACTGAAGAAACTGAGACAGACATGAGAAGAAAGAAATATGTCCCATGCTCATGGTTTAAAGAAATTAAAATACTTAAATGACCATCCTACCAAAATCAGCATATAGATTCAATGCAATTACAAACAAAATTCCAGTGCCATTCATTACAGAAATAGAAAAATAAACTCAAAATACATATGGAAGTACAAAATAGCTCAGAGAGACAATATGTCCTCAGCAAAGAGAATGCTGCTGGTTGTATCACCATGTATTTCAACATAGACTACAAAATCATAGTTATATAGACAGCATAGTAAACCAAGCGTGGTGGTGGTCACCTTCACACCTAGCACTTGGGAGGTAGAGGTCGGAGGTTTGCTGTGACTTTGAAGACAGCATGGGCCAGAATGAGTTCTATTCAGCTATAAATAGAGATGAAATTAGAAAATTTGCACAAAAATTGGTGGGTATGGAAGAATAGTAATGAGGTAACCCAGGATCAGAAGGACAAATATCACATGTCCTCTCTCAGATGCATATTCTACCTTGGAATAGATTTATTTATAAATTGTAGTAAGCATAAACAACACTGGCCAGGAAGCTGGAATGGGGCTTGGGGAGAGTTGAGAAGTGGTGAAGAATCAGGTGAGGGATAACAGATAGGACATAAAGTGGGTCCTAACAAAGGTCTAAGGCCAGGGGAAAAGGAGAGATGGAAGTGAAAGGGTTACACAAAACTGAAGAGAGCATGAATAAGTGTGGGGAGCCCCCGGAGGGTCCCCAAGCGGGATTGTCTACTAGACCCAAAGACACTCACACGGAGAGCTCTCAATGCAAGACGCAAGAGGTTTATTGTGAAGCCGGTGCACCGGGGCTCGACACGAAGTCCTCACGCAGGAGGGGTGAAGAGCCTCGAGCAGCCGGGAGGTAGGGGTTTTAAAGGGAAAGATCGTAAAATATGCGGAAATATCTCAAACATGTTTCAGTTCAGGGATTCTTCAGATGTCGTCAGGGTGTCGCCTCGGCTCAGGGATCGTGACCTTAGGCAGGGAGCTAGGGCCCCTGCGGTTAGGCATTGTTCAATTGTCTCTGAGCGGAGGTTTTCCAGAAATTGGGTAAGGGGGTTACAGTTGAGCAAACAGAGGTTGGGCAAACAAGCACAGGTGGGCAAACAAGCACAGATCTACAAGCACAGATCTCTAGGGCTAAGGTCAGCATTTCAATTAACTAGTTCCTTATCTAGGCCCAGGTGGCTAGTTGCAGAAAGTCACGTACTGCAGAAAGTCACGTACTGCAGAAAGTCACGTACTGCAGAAAGTCACGTATAACATGTTTTTCCTTCATAAAATGGTTGTTCTTATGCCTAGGTAAAGCAAGCAATTATACAGAAGCCAAAGAAGCAGGTTAATTGTATCTATTGGTAATCTTTCATTAGTACTATAGAAACGTACCTCTTAGTTAGCTAATTTGAGGGTATGACTTTCTAAAAACAGAGCACATGAGATTCAGAAAACTTTTTCCTCCCAGTGAGCTATTTTGGAGGCCCATGATGCCATCAAATGAATGAAGGCCAGTGTCAAAGTGCTTGGTTTCCCATAGAACGATGTGGTAAGGCCCTATTGCTGAAGACACTGCGGGGTGGAACTGAGATGGAAGCCTTCTCTGTGCTGGGTAGTTGTCACAGTATTGGAAACCACTTTGTGAGTTGTTGGGGAGCAAAAGTCATTAACAGTCTGAACAAACAGTACAATCTGAAATCTACAAAATCAGGTAACATGCACTTATTGTTGCAGAAGTGGCACATAAGTTACGGGGGCAATCAATTGCTCTCTGATTGGGTTGGAAGTGGTGGCTTAAATGTGAGTGCTGCTGTCATGACTAACCAGAGAACTTTCTCTATGGATATGGTGATAGACACTGGAGAGATTCAAAACTTATCAAATCAGAAAATAATAGGCTGCTACTAGTTCAACATTAAAATATATTTGTAATACAACCTCCAAGGTTCACAGAACATTATAGAAGAGAGGAGTGGAGATTTTAAGAGCCACACTGTAGACAGGTGAACTATGAGCCACTGTTCTACCAACATGAACCCAATAGTACATTCATTCATGACACCACAGAAATTACTGATACCCATACTGAGGAAGGCCTTTAGTGGAATGGGGGTAAAGGAGAGGGGACAAAAAATAATAATCTGATGGGAATAAACCTATTAATAGTATGTCCACATATTAAAGTTCCTAATATCATTTTTTTTCTTGAAATTCACATTTCTAGTTAACTTCTTGTTGCTGGGACAAACAGCAAACCAAAACTAGCTCTTGGGTGGAAACAGTTTATGTGAGGCTTACTGATTTCCATAAGGAGCTTCATCATGGTGAGAGAAATGGGCTCACTTCATCATACATGCACATCAGAGAGACAGAGTGAGTAGCCAGGGTTTAGGCTGGCTCAGACCTACTTTAAGGCTGGGCTCACTATGGGGACATTATACTCACACCACCACAGTCACCATAACAAACAAAAATGTGAAGAAAATAGGGTGTTATATATGAAGGATAATGAACCAAAATGCAATGACACTTGTGGGAAATGATGAGAAAATATATCATGGGCCATATTTATATCTCTTACACTGGAAAAGGTGTTTAGAAGATAGGTTATGTGATACACCACAGCCTTGTTTGAGTTGTTGCCTGTTTCAGCAAATGCAGTGTATATTCATACTTGCATTTTAGACATAACCAGCCTTCTGGTGGTAGCACAGATGCAGAATTCCAAAGCAAATAGTATGCTGTGACGAGTGTAGGTGATGAACACTTAGGGAAGAGATAGAACTTGCACTGAAATAACAGGGATAGTAAGTTAAAAAAAAAAAAAACTAACATATTCTATAAGTCCCATTTGTGGATGCTGGTGATTAAAGGGCTTGTGGAACTTCTTGATATCCTAATTGTCCTTGAATTAAGAAAGTCTTACAACTAGACTTGACTCAGTTGCATTTGGATCCCAAGGTTAGAATGTACTAAGCATCCGTTTTCTTTCTTTCCTTTTTTTAAAAAAAAAAAATATCTATCAGTTTTGAATTAAGTTCAACTCAGGCATCTAAATTCCAAGAATGACGATTTCTCTTCATTTCCTGTCACAATCTCCTATTAGAAATTATTGTTCTGTTATTTAGATAAAATAATGTTCTTGACTAGAGCAGATAAGCAATAGCTTTGCTGTTTATCGACAACAGCTGTTGGTGTTTGGTGCCAGGCGAACTCTCAGTAAATACTTACCGGGTGGCTGTGTGTTTCTGACATTGAGTGTGAAGAAGCTATAATGACTGCTTTCTGGCTGCACAGGAAGTAGGTGAATAAACAGGATCACGATTTGACTTCACAGGACATGGAGATGAAGGATACAGACAGCTGCAGGGAAGCATCAAGGGAGGAAACAACCTTACAGCTTGGCCACAGGACTAGAGGGGAGATGTGAGGAATGGACATTTTAGGTCAGCAGTGTGTCACTTTCAGAAGAAATGGGATATGAAACATCAGGACATTCAGAAAGATTTGGAAGCATAAGAAAGGCAGAACAGTGAGGGACAGGCTGGGGATGACAGGCACATTTGGTGCTGTGGGGACATCAGCATAACTACAGTGAGAAATTAGAGGCAGGAGGGAGACAGGAGAAAAATCTATCTTGCAATCCAGGTGATACTTTTGTAGTTTGGATGACTTATCATTTGTGAATAGTTTTCTTACCTTTCATAGTTTCCTATAATAATGAAATCTGCCCTATCGGCTTATGTATTTTGTTACTAAGTCTGATTTTAAAAAAAATCTTCTGACGTTAGGCTAGGGAGATTTCTCAGTGGTTAAGGACACTTACTTACAAACGTGCAGGTCCAAAACCCTAGTACCAAGGTAAAGCCAGATGCACCAAGTGTCATATGCATCGGGAGGGCCTTTGCAGTGACAAGAGGCCAGTGCAACACATTCTCTCTCCCTCTCCGTCTCCTTATCTCTCCCAGTATTGATTTCAGTAGCTGTGATCAAGAAGTACTCCTGCTTTCAGGCTGTCCTGGAAATGCATGCTTCTTGTCATCAAGTGTCTCACCTCTCATGTTTGATTAAGCTTTTACTCTTAATCAAACTGGCCATTTGAAAAATGCCAGAGGCCTTGGGGTCATTGTGAGACCTCATCAGACTTAGTTTGAAGAGGAACTTTCTTTGTGTAAGGATAACATCTATACAAAGAGCAAAACTTGAAACCTACTCATCATGATCATAGCAAGAAGCTTTAGATCACTAAGTTTATCAAATCAAACCAAATATATGGAAAAATACTTTGGAGTTCACAATGCACTATAAAGTGTCAGCTGATAGCATTATTGGTAATTGAGCCATGGCAATAGTGACTTCCAATCCCTGAGATGATTTTTCATTATATTTTTCTGTCATACATTTTAGCAAATAACAAATGTGAAGTAAATTTTTCACCTCAGAATTACTTCTTAAATTTGGGAAGCATTCCAACTTGAAGCTACAAGGGATGTGTGGCTATCAGAATGTGTTAGGGTAACTTACTATATTGAGCTCTAGATCATCCAACATATACAATACATCCTTGGTAGATATGTCCCCAGAAGCACCTTTTGCAGGACAACTACTTGCACCAGACACTGGAAAATAGACCGCAACACTTGAGGCACATGTTCTTATGGAACACAAACAGCTTATTTCTACTTAAGCTATGGCAAAGAGACAATAAGAAATCAGAACCCATCACCAAACATAGTCATCTACTCACCTGAGAAATTCTTTTTCTGGAACTGCAAATGAACACCAGACACATGTGCTGCTTCATACATCTGGCTTATGTGGGTCTTGGGGAATTGAGCCTAGGTCCTTTGGCTTTGACGGCAAGTGCCTTAACCACTAAGCCTAAAATATGATTTTTTTTTAAATAACAGCACAACTAGAGGTGGTAGAGTTTGAAGAGAAGTTAATCCATTTCTGATTTTGAATATTGTCCAATTTTTATCTTTCCCCTAAAAGTACTAGATGAACATGGATATTTCCAATGCCCTATCTCAAAACCAAGATGTCTTAATAAGTTGGTATATGTATGTTTAGGGAGGGTGGAGTCAATATCTGCAGTGGAGTGTGTGGCCCATTCAATTCACCCAAGCTTTGTTGAGACATTATTTTGTACACAAAGTCTACTTCTCTGGGAGTGAAGAGAGCGTTAAAGACAAGGTGTATACTACTAAGAGTAAACCAGCTTGAACTTACTGTGTTCCCCTTATACACTGTGCTGTGTATTAGTCTCAACAGCTCATGTGTATTAATTAACTCAGAATCCCCCCCCCAAGTGCATGATGAAGATATTCTTGTTATGCTCAAACAATTTGCACAAGATCAACATCTGCTACTGAAGAGTCTGTCTCTAGAGAACTCACATTCCACAAGGATTTGAAGTCTATGGAAACTGTACAGATTGTGTACATGGAGACTGAGGGATACAGAGGAGGATGAGCTCTGTGTGATGGAGACTATAGCAGGCATAAGCACAATGAGGTAAAGGAGAGCCCTTGGCATTAGACATGAATTCTGTAAGAAGATAGGCAGGCATGCCATTCTCCTAGGGAAAGTGTCAGTTTGATACTCAGAAGCTACAAAAAGGCCTAACCCCACCCTTCCCTCCTAAGCATTGAACAGCATGTAACTTGGCCTCATCTAGAAGAGATATTCCTAGGAGTAAAGATCTAGGTGCATGGCTGGAATGAGACTCTGGACCACAGAATCACCATCATAGCTTTCTGCTACATCTGTAAAATTTCTGATCTAGCTTTGGGTAAGTACATGAGATATTATTTATTTTTTAATATTTTATTTATTTGAGAGAGATACAGAAAAAGGCAGGTAACAGAGAGAGAGAGAGAGAGAGAATGAACATGTCAGGGCCTCCAGCCACTTGTGCATCTGGCTTATGTGGGTCCTGGGGAGTCAAATCTGGGTCCTTTGGCTTTACAGGCAAGTGCCTTAACCACTAAGCAGTCTCTCTAGCCCGGTATTTTAACTTTTTTATTATTTATTTGAGAGCGACAGACAGAGAGAAGGAGGGAGAGAGGGAGAGAGAGAGAACATGGGCTTCCAGCCTCTGCAGACGAAGTCCAGAGGAGTGCGCCCCCTTGTGCATCTGGCTAACGTGGGTCCTGGGAAATCAAGTCTCCAAATGTGGTCCTTAGGCTTCACAGGCAAGCGCAAGATTTTTAACTTGTAACGAGATCCCTCACCAGCTGCTGTTACTGACTTTCTTCCCTACCATTTCTTATTTCTTCTTTTGCTTTTTTTTTCTTTTTTTGATAAACTTTCTGATTTAGAATATTTAGATTTCTTTGGAAATTTTGTGAAAACGGTACAGGGAATCCCCATATATAATGTATTCAGGGCCCTCTACTTCATCTACTAATGAAAAAAAAAAATCAATGACATTCATTAAAGTACCATAAGAAAGACTATGTATGGTCAGTGCAAGAACTATAGATACTAGTGCAATATGGCTTTTAAGAGAGAATGAGAGAGTGTGTGTGTATGTGAGAGAGAGTAAATCAATTTCTAATATGGCATGAGTAAATGGGAATTTGCCAAGTGTCAGGCTGAGGGTCAGTGGATAGCAAGTTACTAAGAGGAAACAATAGAAATAGGAACATTCTTTTTTTTCCTTTCAGGAAGATTTCATTATAGCTTAGAGCTTTCGGAGGGATGAGCAGTTAAAGGAGATATGGTATACATACACAATGGCTGGAACTACAAGTCTTTATGTTAAGAGAAGGAAACCAGGCTTAGAAAGCCAAGAGCATACATTCTCACTCCCATGTATATTACATAAAAGCTGGTCTTCCAGAAGTTGAGGGTAGTGGGTGGCAGTAAGGTACAGGAGGCTGGTGAGAGCGGGGATGGGAAGGGAACTGGTCAGTAGGGATAAAGTGCAATCAAGAGCAAGAACCACTAAGCAGTGCTGTAATATTAGAGAACAGTCATCTACTGTACATTTCAAAAAGTTTGAGTAATAAAATAAATAATAACAAATGATAAATGCTTGAGGAGAATGATAATGTCTATTGTGATTGAAACCTTGCACAGTGTGAGGCCATGTGTGGTGACAGACACATGTATTTAGGAGAATGAGGCCACAGAACTGTTTGGGATGAGCTTGAGTTATCTCAAAAAGAAAAGAAAACAGACAAAATTGCACATGTACACACATAGTAAACATTACCCCACAAATACCATTTAATTGATTTTTATGTATCAGATAAAATCAATTTTAAAAATAAAAAAACAGTGGGCTGGAGAGATGGCTTAGTTGTTAAGCACTTGCCTGTGAAGCCTAAGGACCCTGGTTCAAGGCTCGATTCCCCAGGACCCACTTTAGCCAGATGCACAAGGGGGCTCATGCATCTGGAGTTTGTTTGCAGTGGCTGGAGGCCCTGGTGCGCCCATTCTCTCTCTTTCTCTCTCTCTCTCTCTCTCTCTCTCTCTCTCTCTCTGTCGCTCTTAAACAAATACATAAAAATAGAAAAATACTTAAAAAATAAAAAAAACAGTAAATAACTAATGCTCTTCTAGGTGAGTTATTTTGGAAATTTATAATCAGATTTTTCAACATATTTTGATTTTACTACATATATTTTCTTCACATCTAGTTCCTACAATGATCATGTAATCAAGTTATGAGCAGACTAGGAGACAAATCATTATTTATTGTAACTACAGGGAACATATTTGTACTCTTTAACTGAAATTATATCATATCATTATATATTTGAAAATAATAAATGGACCACTTAACTTATTTGTATGAGGGGAAGACTATCAGCATTAGAGGATGATTCTTAGAAAGATTTTTCGTCTGTTTCTCTGCTCTTCAAACAGAAAGCATTGCCTTTGGACAGGGGCCCCTTGTTTGAACGCACGCATGCGCATGTGTGTGCGCACGCGCTCGCGCGCGTGTGTGTGTGTTTACAGCACAAGTTTGGCTTTTTGTTTGTTTGTTTGCAGCACCACATATTACAAAAACAAAGCATTCACTTTCCACTTCTCTTTTTCTTTTGGAAGCAAAACCCTTTTTTGACATAGCAACCACATGGTGGCAATGTAGCACCAAAATCTACCACTGAGTTCCAATGTCAGTGGATGGCAAATACATAAACATTCATCAAATAACTTATAATCTTAACTTTAAAATCAAAAGGAATACTTATACAACAGTGAAGAAAGCGTAAACCCATAGTTAAACATGTTCATTATGTGTTTGCTTACTTCTTCCCCCTTTGATTTAAAGCATGGGTTAAGCCCATTATAGATCCAGCTGCTCTGAACACACTCCTGTAACTCATGGGGCTTACCATTAGGGAATAAAATTATCACTGGGAAGTGACTACTAGTATCAGAGCAGAATCCGAAGAGAAATTTCCTTTGAAAATTTTGAATAGTGACACGGAAAATAAAACCACTCACAGAGCAGAGATGTCCTCAGCTCCCTTTGCTCCTCTTTTCCTACTGACCCAACGGCTCCAGGAGAGGACCATGTGGTCAGCTCAGTTTATGTATTTTACCTGCTTGAGCTCTATATATGTGTGCTTGGGCTTAAGGAGGAGTGAAATGGATAAAATATTAATGGTCAGTTCTGGAAAATAAATCATACTTTGGAGTAGTTTATTTGAAACAATAAGAATATTTCTGATACTGGAAATAATTCATTATTGGATCAAAGTTACTCATAGAAGGCCATACAGGATAAAATATCAAATCAATCCTTATCTGATTCCTCATAGCCAGTGTCCCAGCCATGGAAGACTGGAACCACTGGTATAGGAAGCGTCATTCCCATCCCATTTGCTAGGCAAGCCATCACTAACGGATCATAGCACCATTTTCAGGAAGTGCAGATATTGCCCAGAGAAGCTTCTCAATTAGCAGTCTATCAGTTCTGTGTAGTGAGCCATAGTACTCTCTGAGAGAGAGCCTACATTTGCCATCCAAGTGTATGTAGACCTAGTATCATGCTAGGAAAACCACAGATGAGTAACAGTGTAGATGAACACTGCTCAGTGCTTTAATAAACTAAAGTATATATCAAAATTGCCAAAAACAGTTTGTGTATATGTGTGGCTATGTTCAGTAATTACAAAGATAACTATTGATGGTTTTATGTACCCGTTCTCATCTCTTAAAAGGATCTCCTAAACTCCAACCTCCTTCTTGTCTCACAAAGATATTAGGTTATAACTTACCCTCCTTTGGTGTGTTCATGTTGAACTAGAAATGAGAGCATGTTAACAGAAAGGAGTAATGGGAACACATATAAGAAGGACATTATCTGTTTCAATAAGATGGAGAAAATTATAAAAGAATAAACAAATACTTACTGAACGTGTCTTTTGTGCAACATGCTGCATATGTGGGGAGAGCCACAAAGCCAGTGTGCAGAGGTTAGAAATGCATGCCCATCTGATGGGCAAGGAAACTAAGGCCCGCAGGGGCCTGTGATAAGTGCTGTTGATGGTCAGTATGAGGCAGAGTAAGATGGGGCAAGATGTTCCAGTGTCCAATCTCCATGGTTCATATTTCACAAGTACTGAGAGGCACATTAGTCAACATTGTCCATTCACTTTTTTCATCTGTTCCCAAAAGCAATCCTATAGAATATGGCCACAGAGATAGCCCAGTGGTTAAAGGTGCTTCTTTGCAAAGCCTGCCAGCCTGAGTTCAAACACACAGCACACACAAAAATTGAAGTGGCACATGCATCTGTGATCCTAACATGCCTAAGACAATGAGGGGCAGAGCCAGAGGTCTGAAGCATGCAGGCCAGCTAGTCTGACTTTTGTTTGCAGTTTGTTTATAGTTGCAAGACTCTTTCGCAAAGAAGGTGGAACGCAGACACCTGGAAGTTGTGCTCTGAACTCCATATATGCACTACGGCACACACACACACACACACACACAGAGAGAGAGAGAGAGAGAGAGAGAGAGAGAGAGAGAGAATCTTCATTTTCATCTGAGACTTTCTTTCACTTTGTGAAAGATTTCCATCCAATTTAACAACATTGTCAAGATACCTCAGAAAATAGAGGCCTGTTGTCCTAGTGGTTATTTTTCTAGGAAGTTAACTCAGGAAAATTGTCAGAAATCTATAGACTAAATTGTGCTCAAGAATAGACATTCTTTGCAATACTACTTTTAACAGTGGAAATAAGTTCTTACTATGAATATACAACAAGAAGAAAATAATTGGTAAATTAAGTAAGAACAGCCAAATCAATATCGTTAACAATGTTTTAAAAAACTTTTCAAAGAATATTTAATGGGTTCAAAGATTATTTTTTGTGAAAACAAACAAGATACTATGGTGTAATTCACTTGTGTTTCTAGATGTTTTTAATTGTCTGTAATAAATGTATATTGCTCTTGTATTTAGGACAAATGAAAACTCTTCTTTCATATAGCCCTCCCTTTCTGATAGTACAATGACCTCAAAAATATTGTGATCTATTTCAGGCTTTCAGTTCTTGGATTCAATTCAAATTCTCTAGATGATTACATTCAGTAATACTTATTTTTCAATTTGTGTACATTAATTTTAAGAATAATGAGTTTCATGAGACATTTCATACATGTATAACATACATCTGTCATGTTCAAGCCCCCATTATGCTCTTATAACTGTACTCTAATGAAGCATTATATACTCTTGCTTGTTTGGGGTGGATCCCTCCTCATATCCCTTTATTTTGTTAGCTACCATCTGTGGTTTCTAATATGATGGGATAAAATAACTAGAGCAGTCAGTTCTCCTTACATGTTAATAAGTCACTTGTCACTTGTAAACGGATGACAGTGCTTTCCCTCTGTTTCCCTCACTGTAACATGAAGACACAGGGCTGATTCACAGGCTTGTTAGGAATCAGCATAATCTTTCAGGAAAAGTGTTTTACATGTAAGTCAGCACATAAAACTCAGTTACCTGGATTTTAAAGCATGTTACAAAGACAATGAGACAGTACATGCTAGGACAAAATGAGGCCAAGATTTCTGGAAGGAGCAGAATGGGGATGAGGAGAATGGAAGATAGTAAAATTATGTGTGGCATTTAAACTACAAGCCACAAAGGACGGAGCTAATTGGAAGTAAAGAATGATGCCATACATTGAAAAAGAAAGACAAAGTAAATATGTATGCATGTGTAAGATGTAGAGCAACTAAACAGGGGGATGAGTAAATTATAGTACAAGGTAACATGGGGCACACAAACAGAAGTTCAATTAAGTTGTAGGTGGAACAAGGGCTTAAACTTTTGAGAAAAATGAATGTGCCACCTTCTCTAACACTTGAGTACTTGAATTCATGTATGAAGCAGCCAGACCTGGAGAGATGGATGGTTCAGTGTTCTTCCCAAGCAAGCATGCGGGCCTGAGGAGGCCAGAAACTGCTTTGCACAAGACACTCCTGCCAGTGCAAAGGAAAAGTCCTCAGGCATTTTTCCTTGTCTAAGCCTTCTCCTCTCCTTATCACAGGGCCTAAGGATCTCTGCGAACTGCACTACCCACGCTCCCAGGTCAGCCTCTCCCGGGATAAAGAATGCAGAGCGTTTGCTCCTCAGGGCTTCAGATGGTACCTCCTACACAGCTTGTTTCTTCTGAGGTTTCAGATGACCTCTGCTGTCCCTGGACAGCTGACCATAGCTCCAACTCCCTCCATTCTGACATCTTCACTGACTCATCGGTCCTTGCTCGCCATTTCGCCATTGCTAAGTCCCAGTAGTGCCTCTTGAAAAGTGTGTCACGCAGAGTACAAAGTGTAAGGACCCTGAGACTCAGGTTGACAAGTGCAGGATGAGTTCACATGTATTTGCTTCATTTGATGGCTTATGTGTGCCCTGCTTTCTGGCCACACTGAAATGCTGAACATCTTCCAAGAGAATTCAAGCTTGGAAATATTTTCTAATTAAGCTGTCATCAGAATCAGACTGAAGCCAGGCATGGGTAGCTCATGCCTTTAATCCCAGCACTGGGGAGGCAGAGGTAGGAGGATCATCGCCAGGCCACCCTGAGACTACATAGTGAATTCCAGGCCAGCCTAGACTAAAGACTGAAAGAAGTGACAATGAAGAAAAGCTTTAGGAAGCACCATTCCGTTCTCGCCTAAGTGCTTGGTGGAGTGTTATCCTGATGTCAGTTTAGAAAAAACTTTCCAGAAAAACCTCAGTAGCTAAACTGTCTGTGGTGGTTTGAACAGAATAGATGGCCCCCAATATATTCAGTTGTTTATTTGTTTGTAGTTTGCACCTGCAGTCACCTGGCTGGAGGCAATGTGGGTTTCAGATTTCAATCTAAAGATATGCAAAGTGTGCCTAGCAGGAGTTCCTGAAGTGTGCTGTGGCTTTTGGCTTTAGGCTTGTACTTTTCTCTCTGTCTGTGAAGGCAGGCCAGCTACTTCTGCCATTATGGAACTTCTCTGGATCTGTAAGCTTCAATAAATATCCCTTCCTCCATAAGTGTGCCTGGTCTGAAAGTTCATCTCAGCGAACCTGAAGCTATCTGCTGCACTGTCTGTACATATAACATTTTGGACTCCACCTTTAGAATTTTCTCGTCACTTATTGAAAGTCTTTTTTTTTTTTCAACAAATAAATATCTTTGCAGAATGTTACTGCCACATTTATCTGAAAATCCCTCCGGAGACTTTTTTCCATTGATTTCACTATAGTGTGCTCTATATTTGCTAGGGTAGAATCAGACAAAAAATATGTAAGGGAAGTCGTTGATTCCCTTGTGTGGACTCTGGAAGGAATTTGGTGGCATTGACCTTTGAAAAAATGGGAACCATGAACTCCAACCTCCAGCATTCATATTCATCTCTCTCTCTCTCTCTCCTTTTATTTCCTCCTTGTTCTCCCTCTTTCCATTTCCTTTCTCTGTATTTGCTTAATTTTTCTGTTTTCTATGACAAGTATTACAAATTTTATATAAAAAAGAACTGAATTTCCTAAGCTCCAGAAAGTAAACTCTTGTTAAACATTCTTTTGAGTTTCATGGACCAGTTAGATATTGAAGCATTCTTAATGACGATGGCCACCTGCCCGGGGCTACTGCTACCATGTTAACTAGGAGTTGCACAAGGAATGGGCACGGGCTGACCACTTAGGCCTTCACAAGGACAAAAGGGGAGGAAGATCCTAGAAAAGAGCTGCTATTTTGTACAGACTAAACAGTCTATGTTTGTCCATACCTTTTGTAGAGCCTCAGTTATCTCACATAAAATTAATACCATAGATAAATTAGTATTAATCTTGTATGATCTTTTTATGTCATTTTTTAAGGACTTTGAAGCAACACCTACTAGTGGCAGATGTTGGCTGTATCAATGAGTAGATGCTTATTGAGTTTCTGCTTTGCATGCAGTGGTAGCAAATACTGCATATGTGATCTCTGCTGTCATGCAGCTAATATTACAGTGAAGGAGAAAATATATAAAACATCCAAGCAATAAAACAATAAATAATAGTGCAGGAGGTCACATGAAAAAGGAGCGGTACTGAGTTAGGCTGCTGTCGTGTATTATTTTTCTGATAAAGGAGTATGGGAGCTGAGACCTATATAAAACAGGAAAGGGAGCTATGAAGTGATCTGAAACAATAGTGTTTTAACCAAGTGAACAAGGTCAATACATGTGTTGAAAGTGAAAATGTTTAGAGAGTAGTAAGGAGATATCTGTGTCTGGAGAGAGGAATATGGGGAACTGTTATTAGGAAATGGCATCAGACACACAGTAGGGCTGCACCTCATGAATGAATATTTATTAGTCAGCTTGGCATCATTCATCAGTCAGTCTGGAACCCCAGCTCATTTTTTATAAGAATAAGATAATTTCTTTGTGCACTATAAATGTGTGATATGAAAGAAATGTCACACCACAAACTGCTTTGCTCTCGTGATAGTTTGAATGGATGTCCCACAATAGGTTCAGAGTTTTATTAAAGCTTGTAACTTGGATCTCTGGCTGGAGGTGTCCCTGTCGGGAAATCCTGGGATCCAGCCCTAAGGTGTTATTGGGGGTGGATCTGAATTCCAGTCTAAGGCCTACAGAGTTCTTGAGCTCTGCCTAGGGTTCCTGGAGTGTGCTTGCCTATGGTGCTGGTGGTGGTATTTTTCTTTGTATGGGCCTGTGAAAGGAGGCCAGCTTCTCCCACTATTAAGGAACTTCCCCTGGATATGTAAGCTTAAATCCCATTCCCCCTGTAAACTGTGTCTGGTTTGGAGGTTCATCTCAGAAACATTTATCTGACACAATATTTTATACAAATAAGATATACTTACTAGAGAGGATGCTGTGGGCTAAAGCTCATTAACAGACATTAACAAATAGGGTCATAGCTATACTTTCTTGCCAAATACAATGTATTTTATTTTTTAGTTTCTTACTTTAAAAAATGTGTGTTTTGCAAATTTCTGTAAGTTGAATATGTTTGAATTTCATATGATGTCAAATTTTAGTGTGGAATGATAGTCATATGCTAATATGCAGATTAATGTAAGCTAAATAGTAAATTACATGGTCAGCAAACATATTGTAATTATAGAAGTACAACACATGCAAAGACTCACATGCTATTACTTTTCAGAAAGACTTCGTGACTAAAACACTCCAACTTTAGCACAAAAGATGTAAGAATAATTAGAAGGAAGTTTGTGAGAAGTGTTAATTCTGACTGATTATAAAGTATTTTAACAGTTTAGATGGAATAAAATTATCTCATGCTTGATTAATCAAGGTAGCTTTCCTAAAGGCAACAGCATTTGACCTTAGCCTTGAAGAGCAAAAAAAAAAAAAAAAAAAAAAAAAAAAAAAGTCTCAGGCAGAGATAGGTTTGGGGAGAATACACCAAACAAGTATAAACAAAAATATAGAATCTAATGGAATTTTGTTCAGCTGTAAAGAAATATGGAACTATGAAATTTGCGAGAAAATGAATAGAACTGGAAAATATTGTACTAAGATAACCCAGACTCAAAATGGCATATTCATCTGTGAATGTTAGCTTCAAATTTTCAGATTTGTGTGTTTAACTTGGAGTGTCTGCACATAAGATGCTTCAGCAGAGGAAGCAATTAGCACAAGTGATATGAAAGTACAGGGGGCCATACTGGAGTTGGCCAGGGTTAAGCAGGGCTGAGAGCAGGGATGGGACACAGCAGGCTGAGCTTCTTAATAGCAGTTCCTGTTTACTGACCTTTGACCTGAGCCCCTTCAGCATGCTGGAACCTTTTGCTAAGTGCAAGCATCAGAGTTTAGTAAAAGCATCCTGAAATCCCATCAGCGATTTATTAAACCATACGTATTAAGTAAGTTCTATATATAACTCACTGTGGGGATTATAAACAAGGTGGGTTATGATAAAGAGCTAGGTTCTCACTACAATGAAGTTTTATACACCTTTTATACACCATATATATATATACATATACATACACATTGATGTGGGTCTCTTAAATTTATTTGTGTGTGTGTATGTCCATATGCATGCACACCTCAGAGTGTGGGTGCCTAGGGAGTTGAACTCAGACCAACAAGGTTTGTAAGCAAATGCTTGTAACTGGTGAGATATTTCCCAAGCCTCTAGCAGTGATATGTTTATTTATATAGAGATGTAAATATATAGATTTCTCCATATATATACATATATATCAAACAAATACAAGCAGGCCCTGCTACATGTAGTCATATTTTAGAAAACTCAGAGTTGAAACTCTTGGTCTCTTATTATGTACAATGGGAAACCAAGACTTAATATAAGTTACATATAGTACTGTACATGTATTAATATGTATATGTGTTAATTATTTAAATGTATATAACCTACCTTTATTGTTAAATTGGTTTTAAGTTCTGTACTGAACCATTTATGTATACAAATAACCCATTTCACTTTAGCAGAGGCAAATGACAACTGAAATTCAGAAATCATTGAAGTTTAACTTTGACCATATTTTTCCAATACATACTAACCACATCTTTATAAACATTACTTAAGGCCATTCAGAAGCCTTGCCCTTGGGAAGCTGGAGCACCAGTTGTAAAAGTTAGAGATGAGTATGTTACATGTGAAACTCTGTCTCCTAAATAAATAAATAAATAAACCAATCCTACAGAAGCAAAGCAAAAACATTTTTTTAAAAAAGCATTTAAGGGGATGGAGAGATGGCTGAGTGGTTAAGACACTTGCCTGTAAAGCCAAAGGACCCAGGTTTGGTTATCTAGTATCCATGTAAAGCTGGATGCACATGGTGGTGCACACATCTGGAGTGCATTTACAATGGCTACAGTCCCTGGAGTGCCCATTCTCTTTCTCACTATCTGCCTCTTTTTCTTTCTCTGCCCTCTCTAAAATAAATTAAAATAAATAAAAAATAAAATATTTCTAAAAGTATTTTAAAGAAAACACAAGACAATATTTAGCAGAACAAACAGGAGAGATGACTGATGTTTGCATTTTCAGCTCTTCTCTGAGTGAAAGTGCTTTGCTTCTTTGGACCCTTTCCACATTTAAAGCCCTCACAGGCTCACCTTTCAAGAATATCAAGCTGGTTTTAAGTACATGCAGACTTTATGATTGAGAAATTCTGACAGCAATAAGAGCTGCATCTCAGCTCCCTTTACATTCAGTGTCATGGATTTCAAGTTGTCAAATCTCATACAATTACAGCCAAGCAGTGTAGATGTTCACTGATTAAATTAAACATGCTTATGCTGTGATATATGACTACTGATATATTCTATTGGCAAAACATGTAGACATCTAAGATGGATGTGCAAGACAAAGGCAGTGTTGACTGAGCTATCAGTCCTCAGACTTCTCAAAAATGGTTTCAAAAAAAAGTTTTTGAATGTTTTACAAGTAACAGATCACTCCAAAAGCTGATAAAAGAAAACACACATGCACATAGGCACACTTAAAACTACCCACACTGTTCAGAGCCATGGTACAACACTTTTCTAGATCAAATATATCGAGTTCATCTCACTATCTTCCTTTAAAAATATCAGATCAGAGAAACATAATGTGATTACTTGTGAGTGGAGTAATCCATGCTTCTTAAATGCCTTGTGTTGGCATTTTTAAGGGTTTTGTTTGATTCCTTTTTATAAAATAATTTACTTACATTGTGAAAGAAAGAGGCAGAACGATAGAAAGATACTGAATTCGGGCATGCCAGGGCCTCTGGCAGCTGTAAAGGAACTCCATATGCATGTGCCACTTTGTGCATCTGGTGTCACATGGGTACTGGGTAATCAAGCCTGAGTCCTCAGGCTTTGCAGGCAAGATCCTTTAACACTTGAGCCATCTCTCCAATCCTTGCATGTTTCTTTATGAGGCAAAGTCTCACTCTTGCATTTATCCAGCTTTGAGCTCATGTTGATCCTCCTACCGCAGCCTCTCAAGTGCTAGAATTGTAGGAATGAAGCACCACCAAGCCAGGCTCATGTTGATATTTTTAAAGGAACAAGTTTTGATGTCACCATTGCTACTACATCAGCAGTGTTTAAACATTTACCTATGTAAAATTAGAAAATTTCTATGAAACATGCACAATGCAAAATATGTGTTTTAGTAAGGCTTTTGCAATCATAGTACTGCTTCAGGACATGGAATAAAAAAAAAATCACTTGACTTTTATGCCCTGAATGTTTAAAAAAAACTAATTTGTAAACAAGAACACTGTAAAAATTCTAGAGTTATGTATTTTTAAACTATTTTATTTTATTTATTTATTTATTGGAGAGAGAGGGAAAAAAGAGGCAGATAGAGAGAATGGGCATGCTAGGACCTCTAGCCAATGCAAACTCCACCTTGTGCATGCACTACCTTGTGTATCTGTTTTACGTGGGTACTGGAGAATTGAACCTAGACCCTTAGTCTTTGGAGGCAAGTGCCTTCACCACTAAACTATCTCTCCGGTCCCTGTATTATGTATTTTTGGGTATATAGACATTTTTAGGAAGCAAAGTTTCATTATCTATTTTTCTAGAGTAGATTGCTCTTAAGGATTCAAAGGAAGAGGCATGGGGAAAGCGTTCCTCAGCTTTGCCAAATCTACAGCTCTAAGGGACACTTGTGCTGTCCTTCAGAAGTTCAAGGGAAATCAGACAAGAAAGACAAATCACATTGTAGTTCTCCAAGTAAGATAACCCTATGCGCATTACATATCTTCCTAGTACAGAAGTGTGTCCAGGTTTTCAATGCCTGTAATCCTTCTCAGGGGGCATGGGGAACAGGGGAGCTGAATGGCAGTGTGGATATGAAGGGTGGGTGGACTCAGTCAGATACCGTACACAAAGATGTGGCTGATTTTCAAACATAATAACATTGTGTAGAATACTTGGGATGTAGTCAGAGTAGTCAGAACAACATTATAAATAAGGGCTGGAGATGGCTTAGTGATTAGGGTACTTGCCTGCAAACCAAAGGACCCAGGTTTGATTCACCAGGACCCCTGTAATCCAGATGTACAAGGGGGCACATGAGTCTAGAGTTTGTTTACAGCTGCCAGAATCCCTGGCAAGCCCATTCTCTCTCTCTCTCTCTCTCTCTCTCTCTCTCTCTCTCTCTCTCTCTCTCAAAGAAAAAGAAAAAGAAAAAAATTATAAATAATATTTTCCTTCGGGTTACTTTGACTAGGGACCATTTCCAAGTACTCTTCAAGATGGCTTGCATACGAATGCTCTAGTTTTGTTAGATTTGAAGAAATTATGATTTTCTTAGTGTACTATACATGGAGTGAGTTTTGAAACTTAAACCTCTAGGTGAAATCAAAACTGTGCAGTTGCTCATGCAGGGCTTGAATTCAAACATGAGGCAGACAAATGGATCTTGGAGGACATGGGCAAGGAGAAAAACCTATGATGACAGGTAACTGAGGAAAGGAGAAAAGGGAGAGATATAAGAGGTGACACACGTGAGCAGCCCAGGCAGTTAAGACACTTGTCTATAAAGACTAATGACCCAGGTTTGATTCCCCAGTACCCTAGTAGAGCCAGATGTACAAAGTGGGGCATGCGTTTGGAGCTCATTTGCAATAGCTAGAGGTCCTGATGCACCCATCCTGTCTGTCTCTTTGCTGTATATCTCTCTATGCTTGCAAATAAATGAATAAAATTACTTTAAAACTGTGTGCTATGTTTAGAGCCCATACAATCTTTACCTGAAAAGAGTGATAACTGAAATATAGAACAAGTAACCTTTACAATGTGAAAAAACTTGTAGCTATTTTAAAGTAAATGACAGGATGTTTTAGCCTTTATTTAGTTTTGAAAAACTATTTTATTTATTTATTTGTGGGAGAGAGAGAGAGAAAGAGAGAGATGATAGGTGCACCAGGGCCTCGTGCTACTCCAAACCAATTCCAGATGCATGTACCATTTTGCGTATCTGGCTTTTTGTTGATCCTGGGGACTCGAATTTGGACTGGCAGGTTTCATAAGGAAGTGCCTTTAACCACTTCATCATCTCACTGGTGAGCTATTTAGTTCTATCACTGAGTTTCCTAACTTAAAAACTGCTCAACAGAGTACCTCCACAAAAATTTTGTTCTATCGTCTAAATTTTCAGAGCTTCTGTAGGAACATAAACTGTGTTCTGACACAAGTGCCACAGAATGTAACAAAAACTTGGATCTCTAACAATGCTGGAGCTGCAGGCTTTCAAATATTTCAAACAAATATCTACTTGTTTTCCACTAAATTCAGTAACCTCTGAGCACCCCTCCAGATGGAATCATCCTGAAAATAGTGAACTGTGTCTTTTGTTTTGTTTCGGTTGAGCTATTTGTTTTTCTATTCTGCAAACTCCAGCCTGTGTGAGGGAACATTTGGGACATGCTCTCAGAATAAAACATCTTCAAGTCCTTCGGGGTGTTTTGAATCTCACCTCCAGGGCAAAAGTCCTTTTGTACAGAATAGAAAGGAATAAAGGGGAAAAAGATTAAAAACACGAAAGTGGTGGAAAGCAGGATGTACACAGTTATAGATTAAAATGTGTTATTTTACTCTGAATGTAGCTTGTTTAATTCATTACTTATTTATAAACATCAAATTTTAATATTAAAATACTAATGAAGACCCAGTATGTAAATATATGTATCAGGCTGCAGAGATGGCACAGTTTATAAAGGGCTTATAGACAAACACGAGCACTTGATTTCAGGACCCACGAACCTATATAACAGCCAGATGCTGTAGCATCGAATACATCTATGGTGAGTTGAGAGGTAGAGACAGAAGAATCACTGGAAGCTCGTGGGACCAACTAACCTAATATATGCAGTGATAAACAAAAGACTCAGCCCCAACAAGACAGAAGATAAGGACCACACCTAAGATTCTCCTCTTAACTACATATGAGCAGTGCCACACACATTCCTGAACTTACATAGAAACATGCACACAGATCTCTCTCTCTCTCTCTCTCTCTCTCTCATACGCACACCAAATAAATAAATGACTAAATAAATAAATAATAAATGGTTTAAGATACAGGTATCAAGGGACTATGTATGATATTGACATTAAATTCCTGGAGAATTTATTTGTATTTGCTAATATACAATGCCAACTGAAAACACAAATATGTCTACGTAATTCGATTTTCATGAAGATGATTTACTGTTTTTTCTTAATCTGAAAGATTATGATAAAGAAAAATTATATGTTTCTAGGTCAAAAGTAAAGATGTAAAAGTTTCATCCCACAGCCAAAACATGGACTAACATGACTTTTCAATGATTTAGTTCCTTTCTGACCTTTAGAAAATGTTTCAAATACTAGGATTCTGTGTACACATCTGGATAACCACCCCAAAGATGTTTTTGATAAATATAACTGGCTGCAAAATTTTACAAAGAGGCTTGGGGAGATGGCTCCATGGTTGAAGGTGCTTGCTTGCAAATCCTGCAGCCCAGATTTAGTATCCAGCCCCCATGGAAGGCCAAATGCAAGATAGCTTATACATCTACGAGCCCAGTGCAGCTACCACAATTGGAGAGAGAGTAGAGAGAAGATGAAACTCTTGGGCCAGCTAAGCTTCAGCTCATTTGTAGTGTGGCAGTTTGTTTGCAACCCAGAAGACCCTGTCTCAAGGAAGATGGAGCACAGACACCTTGAAGTTGTCCTCTATTCTTCATGGGCACGCCGTGACACACACACACACGCACACACACATCACATACATTTTTTTTCAGTTCTTCAAAGCACAGCAGAGAATATGGCAATAGACAGGCCCCACATACAAATCTGAAGGTTACTCATTTCATTCAAATTAGATTATTACTGATAGTTGACAGAATGGAGAACATTCTGATTTAAGGACTTTTCAACCACTATCTTCTGTTACCTAGTTACGTTCAATTATATGGCATCATCAATAATGAATACTTTTACTATGATATGTTGTATATTTCACTATGCTGTATATTTTCTTATGGTGTGTTTGCATGAATTTATAGTGTCCTTAATAATGAATACTTTTACTAGAATATGTTGCAGATTTTGCTTCTCTGAAGCCTAACATTGAGGTCCAAAACTATACTCAGCAAACATTTGTGGTAATTAAGGTCAAAATTTGAGTGATATTATCTACTTAATTATTTTGACTGACCTAGAGCAATATCACTAACACTTTCTGGGTGGAGAAACTTCTCTGGGAATCTTGATGGGGAAAGAAGTGTAAAGTAGTCACAATGTGGGAAATTAATGAGGACAAAACCCTAAAGTGGTCACAATGTGGCCCATCAATGAGACAGCAAATCAAGATCCCTGTCAAGTGACATTGGTGACCAAATCCTATGTCGGACACCTAATTCAATAATCTGCCATGATTTTCTCTGCTCTTCTTCATCTATTCCCATTTTCTATGGCATAGTGTATCTGCTCTGAGGAACAGTGACAGCAGTTTAATCAATGGGTCCCTGTGATAATTTTTGTTTACTATCCCACTGGACAGTCAGGCTGTGACCTCAGCAGTCATCTGTTCCCTCTTTCTTACTTTCATATTTAGTCACTCATGAAGTCATACTACTACACTTTAAATGCAACTAACATTGGATTAGAGATGAAAATAAGAGATCAATTACAGAAAATTACCAGACCTAAAATCTCCAAATTTTTAATTTTTTTTACTCTTTTTTCTGATTTATTTTTATTTATTAGATACAGAGAGGACAGAGAGAGAGAGAGAGAGAGAGAGAGAGAGAGAGAGAGAGAGAGAGAGAGAAGACAGAATGGGTGTGCCAGAGCCTCTAGTCAGTGCAAACTCCAGATGCATGTGCCACCATGTGCATCTGGCTTATGTGGGTCCTGGATAACTGAACCTTGGTCCTTACACTTCGCAGGCAAGCACCTTAAACACTAAGCTATCTTCCATCCCAAAGCTCTGAATTCTAAGTCACTTGGAAACACTCTTAGAATTTTAACCTCATCATGTGCATATGTCTGTTTTTACATCCTGAGGTTCTATGAAGTAAAGTAATTACCTACCATTCCAAAAGGATGTCAAATAAGTTAAAAAACCTTTATCTTTGATACAAGAAATAAAGCTTCCTTGACACTATTTTCGTAGCAACTAATCATTCTTGGAAGATATAAACCTTAAGCATATATGATGTGTTGGAATCCGTGGTTGAGGTTAAGACCAGGATGTATAGTCCTTCTCCCCAACAAATGCTGTACTGATGTGTAGGAAAGCAGTAGAGGTTCTGTGTGATCAGTGTGATGAGGGGGTAGGGGTGGCAGGTGATCTGGAAGTTCAGCCTCCTGAAGCATCTGTTCAGGCAGCCTTTTTAAATTGTGATTTGAAAGAGGGATAGATGTTGCTCAGAAGTAGTAAGGGATGGAGGACACCATATGGAGCAGCAGCATTCTGAAAGCCTCCAGTCGAGTCCAGAGGATTTATATGAAGGCCATACCCTAGCCCAAGGAATGGGTAGAGGGAAAAGAAATATGGGGCATGAGGCTGCAATGGCATGCTAAAATAGCCCACCAAGAGTTTTGGAATGTATTTTGAGCATTTGATATTAGTAAGATAATATAATTGAATCATTACAAAGCTTAAGCACAACTTGGATCCTTGTATATAACCACCCATACTATAAAGGCTACAATGAATCCATGTTCAATGATTTTGGCACTGTTTGGAAATGAATTATCTGATTTTTTCACACATGTCACAATAAAGTTGGAAAACAACTACTGCAATTTTGCAGAATGCAAATAAAATAAAATAAAATAAAATAAACATGCCTTGAAGAAGGTGTACCGTAACTGTTGATTTCTTGCAAGGAACAAAGAAAAATATTCTCACACGAATACTGCCAGGTCCAAGCAAATTCTAGTTTAACTTTTATATTTAGTATTGAGATATGAAAGGTGGAGGGACTGAGAGACCACCTGAGTCTGCTTTGGATGTCAAACTGAGTGAGAGCCAAGACACAGACCGTGCAAAAAAAAAAAAAAAAAAAAAAGAAATGCCAACAGTCACAGATGTTGTTATAACTCAGATTTAAAGATGAGGAGGTGTGAGGAACAGAAGAGTTCAGCGATCTTTCCAAGACAGGACAATAAAATCTTGAAGGTTAAGAGTTAGATTCCAGAAGCTCTGCTTGTAAAAAGCTTGTGAAACTGCTTTTCAGAGGGTAACAGAAGGAAAAAGTAATAATTTAGTTTATCAGATGTGATAACTATTCTTTATTTCTATTTATTTGTTTATTTCTCTAACTGTGCATGTATTCTATCTAGAGACCACAAAGAATTCTTGAGAATACAGAAAGCAAACCTCATGCATAGTATCTATCAAATAGGGAACTATGTGAACTTTTATTTAATTACGCAATATTTCCTGAATACTATTAATTTTTTAACATAAATTAAGGTATTGGGTTAGTATTTTGAAAATTTAGCACATATGCAATATATATTCTGGAAAGAAGGCTTCAGTGAAAGGAATAAGAACTGTGAAAAGAGACAAAAAGTTGCTAAGAGGAAAAAGTCACTCTGCAATTGGAAGCAAGAGAACTCTGCATAGTAAGTAGGAGCAGCAGAAAGCCCGAGGCAGTGTGGACAGGTTCACCTGGAAGGCAGGATTTGAAGCTTGCCAGTGCACTTCTCATTCAGATTGTTGACTTGCATCCCCCAGCAGTTCACAACATGCTTTCCAGACCTATGATGGCTAGCCTACAGAGAGATGGTTTCCATCTCAGTTTCAGCTTCGTTTTTCAGTATCTTAAGACCACACCCTGTTATGTCTTCAGCAACAGGGTCTTGCCATCTAGGTCTAGAGGACAGCAGAACAGTTAGACAATGGTATGCATTGTTTTAAGGGCACATAGGGGCCTCCCTGACCAACTGCTCCCTGTGGGAGGAGGATGACACATCTCAAGCAATGGGATTCATCTGCAACACCACGGGCTTCAGGGGAAAGCTTTCTCCACTCCAGCATATTACTTCTGTCCAAACTATCTCTCTCTCTCTCTCTGTCTGTCTGTCTCTCTCTCTGTCTGTCTGTCTTCTGTCTGTCTGTCTGTCTGTCTCTCTCTCTGTCTGTCTGTCTCTCCCTCTCTCTGTCTCTCTCTCCCTCTCTCTCTTTGGGGAGTTATACCTTTTACTTAGCTAACAAAGAGGTAGGTTTCTAGAGTACTTATCATAGTGTTTTTAGTTTTGTGTATCCCTCCTCTTCTCCTCCCTCCCTTTCCCTTGCCCCCCCTTAGTCCTTTGTACCCCCATATTCTGTCCTTCTATTTGCCAGTCTACTATCTCTTCCCCTAGTCACTCCCCATTTTTCCTCTATCCAAAACTCATTATAGCTACCTAACCAGTACTAATAATGCTTACTACCACTAACATAGGTATCTAACTATTGAAGTTATAATCTGCATATGAAAGAGAGCAGGCCGAGTTTGTCTTTCTGAGTCTGGATAACCTCACTTAGTATAATTATTTCTATATCCATCCATTTTTCTGAAAATCCCATAATTTCATTACTCTATACAGCTGAATAGAACTGCATTGTGTAGATGTACCACATCTTCATGTGCCATTCATCAGTTGTTTGGGATTCTGGGCTTATTCCATTTCCTAGTTTCTATGAACAAAGTAGCAACAAACATGGCTGAGCAAACTTCTCTATAGAAAAGACTAGAGTCTTTAAAGTATATGCTCTGAGTGGCATATAGGTGGGTAAAATGGTAGATATTTTTATAGGTTTTTGAGAAATCACCAGACTGATTTTCTTAGTGACTGCCCAAGTTTACACTCTTACCAAGTGAGAATAAGGGTTCCCTGTCCCTCATATCATCCTAAGAATTGGTTTTTATTTAATTTTTTGATGATAGCCAATACTCACCAATGTGACATGAGATCTTAAGGTTGTTTTAATTTTCATTTCCATGATGGCCTAGAGATGTTGAATATGTTTTGATGTTTATTGACCATGTGTACTTTTATTTGGGAACTCACTGCTGAGTTCCCTGCCTAATTTTTGAGCGGGTTGATTGCTATTGCTTATATTTTCGGTTTATTGTATGTTTTAGATATCAAAACTTTGCCAGATATACAGCTATGGAAGATTTTCTCTCATTTTGTAAGTTGTCTCTTGACTCTGTTGATGGTTTGCTTAGTTGTATAATAGATTTTAGTTTCATGAGGTTCCATTTGATGAGCATCCGTTCTGTTTGTTAGGCTGCTGGATTACTGAGAAAGTCTCTTTTCTATACCCATTTTACAGTTTCAGGTTTTATATTGAGTTATTTGATCCATTTGTAGTTGATTTTTGTGCAGAGTAAAAGAAGAGGTTCTAGATTCATTCCTTGACATGTGACTATGTAATTTTTCTAAATCATTGGTTGAAAATGCTGTCTGTTCTCTAATGTGTATATTTTACCTCCTTATCAAAGACTTAGTGGATATAGTTACTAAACCTTTTTTAATGTTCTATTTTATTCCATTGATTATGAGTCTGTTTTGTGCCAGCACCATCCTGATGTTATTACTGTGGCTTTATAGTATCTTCTGAAATCAGGTACTCTGATGCCACCAGTGATATCCTTTTTACCGAGGACATTTATCTATTAGAACCCTTCTGTTCTTTCATGTATTTTGAGATTGTTTTTTCTATTTTTGTGAGAGTGATGCTGGTATTTTGATCAAATCGCATTGCATCTGTGTAATGCTTTTGGTAGGATAGCTACCTTCAGAATATTAACTCCTTTAATCTATAAGCATGGGAGCTCTTTCCATCTACTGCATCTTCCTAAAATTCTTTCTTTAGTGTTTTAGTGGTTTCATTGTATTGGTATTCCAAGATGTTTAACATTTTGTGGCAATGGTAAATGGTACTCTTTTCTTGATTTAATTCTTAGTATGTATGTCATTAGCATATACAAACTACTGGGTTTTTAGTATTAATTTTAAATCCTGGTACTTTGCTGAAAATGTAAATCAGTTCTAAGAGTTTTTTGGTAGAGTGTTTAGGATGTCTTAAATACAGAATCATACCATCTGCAAATAAGGTTTGTTTGACTTACACCATTCCAAGTTGCATTTCTTTTATTTATTTCTCTTATTTAATTCTGAAACCAAGACTTTAAGTACTATGTTAAAAAACAGTGAGATGAGTGGAAACTTCCATCTTGTTTCAGACCATAGAATATTTCAAGTTTGTCCCCACTTAGTATGATATTGGCTTTAATTTTGTCATATATAGCCTTAATTATTTTGAAAGATGATCAGTTCATCCCTAGTCTCTCCAGTGTTTATATCATGAAGCAATGCTGTATTTTGTCAAAGGTCTTTCCTGTATCTATGAGATAATCATGGGATTTCTGTTCTTAAGTCTATTTATATAATGAACTATGTTTATTGATTTCCATATGTTGAACCATCTCTGCATCCCTGTATTGTGACTTAGTTGATTAAGGTGGATAGTATATTATGCATTCTTGAATTTGAATTGTAAGAATTTCATTTAGAAATTTTGAATTTAAGTTTATCAAAAATATGTGTTTATTAACTTGTAAGCAGAGATAGGGAGGAAGGAAGGGAGAGGAGGGGAGAAGAAGGGAGGGAGAGAGAGAGAGAGAAAGAAAGAGAAATTGGCATACCAAGGTCTCTGGCCACTATAAATAAAAATCCAGATTCATGAACCACTTAGTGCATTTGGTACTGAGAAATTGAATCCAGGCCCACAGGCTTTGCAAGCAGGCACCTTAACTACACAGAGCCATCTCCCCAGCCCTGTGATTTCCTTTTTCTGTTGTCTAGCTGTGGTGGTAGTACAATGTTGGCTTCATCAAAGGAGTCAGTGACCACTCCCTCCTCTTCCACCTTGTGAAATAACTTGAGAAAAAGTGCTTATAGTTCTCCTATTAAAGTATATTATTCAGTAGTGAATCAGTCTGAATCTGGACTTTTTTAGCTAGGTGATTTGTCATTACTGCTTCAATTTCCTAATATGATATAGCCCTACTAATTATTTACCTTTAGTGGGTTTAATTTAGTTAATACATATGTTTCAAGCAATTCATCCATTTCTTCCAGAGTTTCCAGTTTGCTGGAAAATAGGTTTTTGAAATATGCTTTTGTGATTCTCTCAATTTCATTGGTATCTGTTGTAAAACTTCCTTTCTCATCTCTAATCTGGTTAATTAGGGTCTTATATCTATTTCTTTTTGTTAATTTGGTGAGTTTATCAATCTTGTTTATGCTTTCAATGAGTCAGCTCTTTCTTTCACCACTTTTAAATTGTTTTGTTTGTAATTTATTAATTTCTGCCCTGATATTGATTATTTCTTTCCATCTGATACTTTGGGGTTTAGATTGTTCTTGTTTTTCCAAAGCATACAGAAGGACCATTAAGTTACTCATTTGAGTTCTTTCTATTCATTTTATTTTATTTATTTAAGAGAGAGAGAGAGAGAGAATGGGTTCACCAGTGCCTCTAGCCATAATAAATGTACTCCAGACACATGAACTATCTTTTGCATCTGGCTTTATGTGGGTGAGTATTGGGAAATTGAACTCAGGTTATTAGGCTCTGCAGGCAAGCTCCTTAACCACTAAACCATCTCTCAAGACCTCAGTTCTGTCTGTTTTCATAATGTAGAAATTTAAAGCCATAAAATCTCTTCCTAGAGCCACTTTGATTGTGCCCCTTAGGATTTGGTATGTTATGTTTTCATTTTTATTCAGTTCTATAACTTTTTAAAATCTTTATCCTTGATTTCTTCAATATCCCATTCATCATTCAATAGCATGTTGTTCAATCTCTAGAAATGTGTGTATTGTCTGTTGTTCATTCTAGCTTTGTTTTAATGTACCTATACAAAAATCAAGAAGATATTTCAGTCTTCCTGAATTTGTGGAGACTTCCTTTGGGTGCTATTACATAATATATTTTAGAGACTGTTCGATGAGCAGTTTAGAAGAATGTATGTTCTATAGAATTTGGGTGGAATGTTCTGTAGACCTCTGTTAAGTCCATGGTGTATTTTAGCTCCATTGTTTCACTGTTTAAGTTTTTGTTGTTGTGTTGTTTTAATTTTTTATTGACAACTTCTATACTTATAGACAGTAAACCATGATAATTCCTTCCTCCTCCACTTTCCCCTTAACAACTCTACTCTTTAGCATATCCCCTCCCTCTCTCCACTAGTCTCTGTTTTATTTTGATGTCATCATCGTTTTCTCGTACCATGAGGGTCTTGTGTAGGTATTGCTAGTCACTGCAAGGTCATGGATATCAAGGCCAATTTCTGTCTGGACAGTTGCATTGTAAAGAGCTGTACCCTTTCTGTGGCTCTTACATTCTTTGTGCCATCTCTTCTGCAATGGACCCTGAGCCTTGGAGGGTGTGATAGACATGTTTCAGTTCTGGACACACCTCTGTCACTTCTCAGCACTATGTTGTCTTCTGGGTCATCCCAGTGGTCAATGTCATTTGAAAAGAGAAGCTTCTCTAAACAAAACTGGGAGTATCATTAATATATGAATATAAACATTAAGTGTAGTGGTTACAGGGCAGGTTGGTGGGAACAAAATATCCATTTATCCAGATAAGATTGGGCTTTATATCCCTAAGGCTCTTTACCACCCCTGCCATAGGCTTTTGATTAGGTTTTCAGTACTAGGCATGTATTCCCTCCCATAGAGTGGGCTTCCAGTCCAATCAGAGAACAGTTGGTTTCCCCCAGAGCAGACATGCCACTGTTGTACCCATTCAGTCATTAGGACAGTCTGACAAAACTTGAGGTTTGCAGTGTCCAGTGTTTTTACCACTGATGACTTCTGTCTCCCATAGGGCTGCATGCAGTGCAGCTTTTGTCAGCTTTCCATTGGCTGGTCTACAGGGAGAAGGTCTTCAGCTCAGTACCAGCTTGATTTCTCAGTGACCTGGCTGCCTGAGCATGTGAAGTCTTCAGGAATAGGACCTTACCATCTGTTACTCATGGAAAACCAAGGGCCTTGGAAATGGCCTGTAATGTTGTGGAGACAAGCGGTACCTTCCTGGCCAAAAACTCACTGGAAAGTATCCCATCCCTGTCATTGAAAAAAATTTTCTGGTAGCAATCTATGGCATATGGATATGCCATTATCAAAAAAGTAGGTTTTCATATGCCTTATTCAGAATATCTTGAGTTTTTATTGATCTTCTTTCCACCCTTCTCCTACTCAATCTCTTCCCCTGGCTTCGCTTAGGCCATTCTGCTCCCTGTAATCTGTTCTTCTGTTTATATATATATACAATACAATCCCCTAACTTCCTTCCCTCTCATCCCTCCCATATAGCCGTTTTCTACCTTACTGGCCTCTGCTACTGATTTTTGGTTCCAGCTCATGCAAAAGTCTAAACATTCATAGCTAGGATACACATATGTGAGAGAACATTGTGACATTTGGCTTTTAAGACCTGGGTTACCTCACATACTATAATCTGTTCCAGATCCATCCATTTCTCTGCAAATTTCAGTTTTCTTTACCACTGAATAGAACTCCATTGTGTAAATGTACCACATCTTTATTATCAGTTCATCTCTTCAGGGACATCTAGGCTGGTTCCATTTCCTAGCTATTGTGAATACAGAAGCAATAAATATAGTTCTACAAGTATCTCTAAGGTAGTGAGAAAAGAGTCATTTGGATATATGACTAGGAGTGCTATATCTGGATAATATTATAAATCTATTTTTAGCTGTCTCAAGAACCTCCACACTGATTTCCACAATGGCTGTTCCAGACTACACTCTAACGAACCTTGTAGAAGGCTTACCCTTTTTCTATGTCCTCACCAACATTTATTGTCATTTGTTTTCTTGATGAAAACCATTCTAACAGGAGTGAGATGGAATCCAAACAAGTTAATTTTTATTTCCCTGATGGCTAGTATGTAGAACACATTTTGAATATTTATATGTCTCTGTATTTCTTCCTTTGAAAAGTCTCTATTTAGTTCCATAGCCCATGTTTTAATTGGGTTGTTTGATTTCTTATGGTTTTGTTTTCTGATTTCTTTGTATAATCTGGATAATAATCCTCTGTCAGATGTACAGCTGGCAAAGATTTTCTCCCATTCTGTAGGTTGTCTCTTCTGTATTCACAGTGCCCTTTCCTGTAAAAAAGCTTTGCAATTTCATGAGATCACTTTGGTTGATAAGGGGTTTTATTTCCTGAGCAATTGGGGATTATATTCAGAAAGTCATTGCCTATGCCAATTTGTTGAAGGGTTTCCCCTACCTTTTCCCTTAGCAGTTTCAGAATTTCAGGTCTGATATTAAGGTCCTTGATCTATTTGGACTTCATTCTTGTGCATGGAGAAGACAAGGATTTATTTTCATCCTTCTACCTATATATACCCAATTTTCCCAACACCACTTGTTGAAGAGGCTCTTTTCTCCAATGAATATTTTAGGCATTTTTGGTTAAATATCAGATTGATGTAGCTCCTGGATAAACATTTGGGTCCTCTATTCTGTTCCATTGATCTACATTGTCTGCCTCTGTGCCAGTACTATGCTATTTTTGTTATTGTGGCATTGTAATACAGCTTAAAATCAGGTATGGTTATGCCACCAGCCTTATTTTTGTTGCTCAAAATTGTTTTGGCTACTCAAGATTTTTTGTGCTTCCAAATGAATTTTAGGATTTTTTTTTCTATTTCTGTGAAGAATGCCACTTGAAGTTTTATGGGGATGCATTAAATGTATAGGTTGCTTTTGGTAAGATTAGCATTTTTACAATATTGATTCTTCCAATAAAAGAACACAAGATGTCTTTCCATTTCCTAGTATCTTCTGCAATTTTTCGCTTGAGTGCTTTAAAGTTCTCATTGTAAAGATCCTTCACTTCCTTGGTTAGGTTTATTCTAAGTTACTTTATTTATTTATTTTTTGAGGCAATTGTGAATGGGAGAGATCCCCTGATTTCATCCTCCACATGTTTGTTGTTAGTATATAGGAAAGCTACTGATATCTGTGTGTTTATTTCTTACGTTGTGTTGCTGGAAGTGTTTATCAACTCTGTTTGCTGATAGAATCCTTAGGGTCCTTTATGTATAGAATTATATCATATGCAAATAATGATAATGTGATCTCTTCCTTTCCAATTTGTAACCTTTTTATGAGTATCTCTTGCCTTATTGCTATAGCTAGGACTTCCAGTATCATATTAAATAAAAGTGGGAACAGTGGACATCCTTGTCTTATTCCTGAATTTAGTGGAAAGGCTTCAAGTTTTTTCCAAATTTAGTATTATGTTGGCTATAGGTTTGTCATAAATAGCTTTTATTATGTTGAGATATGTACCTTCTATTCCCAGTTTCTGTAGGACTTTTACCATAAAGGGATGTTGGGTTTTGTCAAATACCTTTTCTTCACCTATAGAGATGATCATGTGATTTTTGTCCTTTAGTCCATTTATATAGTGTACTACATTTATTGATTTGCATATGTTGAACCATCCCAGCATCTCTGGGATAAAGCCTATGTGTTGTTTTTTTTTTTCTCACCATTCTTGTTTTCTAGTGCTTCCTGTTTCCTTTTACTCTCTTATTTTAACTGTTATTTGAGTATAGTTTATTTTTCCTGTTTCCTCATGTGTGTGCTTTGTTTTCAAGTCAGTGTGAAGGATTCCTTCAAGTAATTTCTGTATAGATAGCTTAGTTATCATAAATTCTTTAGCTTGCTTTTGTTGCAGAAAGTCCTTATTTAACCTTCAGTTTGGACACACGGCTTTGCAGCATAAAGTGTTCTTGGTTGACAGTTGTTATCTTTCAGAACATGGAATATATCATTCCAAGCCCTTCTGGCTTTCAAAGTTTGTGTTCGGTAACCTGTTGTGATGATGATGGGCTTGCCTTTATAGATCACTTGCTTTTTCTCTCTAACTGCTTTCAATATATTTTCTTTGGTTTGCATGTTTAATACTTTTATTATAACATGGTGAGGAGGGGTTCTTTCCAGGTTTTGTCTGTTTGGTATTCGAAAAGCTTCTTGTATCTACATTGGCATTTCTTTCCTAATTTGGGGAAATTTTTCTTACTATGATTTTGTTGAAACTACAAGCTTCTTGATTGAAATTCTTCTGCTGCTGCTATACCCTGAATTCTTATGTTTGACCTTTTCATAGTGTCCTGGATATCTTGAAATTCATACCTTCATATTAGCTTGTCTTTCTCTGTGTTGAACTGTATTAGATCTGATATCTGGCCTTCTAGTTTAGATATTCTGTTCACTCCTTCATCCATTTTATGGGGGAGATGTTCCACAGAGGTTTTTTTTTTTTTTTTTTTCTTGACTGACTGTGTTTTTCACAGTGCTAAAATTTCTGCCTGGTTTTTCTTCAGTATTTCTATTTCCTTACTCATGTCTTCTATTGACCTCCTTATTTCATTAAGCTGGTTTCCTGTGTTCTGGAATTCCTTCAGGCATTTGTTTTCTTCTTTAATTCCTTTGCTTTCTTCTTTGATTACTTTGATTTCTTTCAGTATAGAGAAAATCATTTTTTTTTTGAACTCTTTGACATGCATTTCATCTAAAACAGTCTCATTGGGGGCCATTTCTGATGGATTTATAATTATTTTCTGGGATTGTATTGTCTTGATTCTTTGTTTTTCTTATATTATAATGTTGTAATTTTTGCATCCTGAGTTGATTTGATGTTTGGGTTTTCTAGTAATCTGTGGTGCTTCTAGATTTGGAAATCAAACTTTATGTACCTTCAGAGTAGGAATTTAAGGTGCTATGTGTAGCTCTTGTACTCCAATTCAACCACAGAAGTAATCCTAGGTTTTGAGTTTGCCTATTATTCAAGTATTCTAGTGGGCTTGTTGGAATAATTTACTGACAAATTCCAAAATTCAACTGAATGATATACACATTCAATAAAAACCAGCACAGAGTATGCAAGTTTTGGGATTGAACCAAACAGATAACCTTATAAGGCCACAATCTCTAAGGGTGTGTGTTGCTCTACATCCTTAAACTTCTCAGCTGGGAGGTTGAGATTTCTGTTCTGAAATGGGTTCCAGGTCAGCCTGGGTCTGAATCAGACCCTGCCCCAATAATAACAGCAGCAAAAGACAAAGGCCCTAAGAATCTGAAAGTAGTAAAGGCAACAGTAGTCAACCCCCAAATACAGCTTAATTGAGACTGGTAAAGCCAACCAAGAATATGTAACCCATAACATGTCCTGACATAGAAAGAGATTAGCACTTCCAGTGCAGGCCTATGTACCTGCTTTTTTGTCAGTCAGCCTCATTACCTTTTGGGGTGGCTTCAAATCTCACCAATACTGAGTGCCCACCTCTATCCCTTGGTGTTGTGCTGTGGAGCTGGTGCTATGATCAGCTGTGCTGAATGCCATGCCATTGGGAGCTAAATGTGTTCTCTGGGAGGTTGTAGTTTTATAGGTTGGGGGATCGGACAGTGCAGGAAGCTTAGAGTTGTACTAGAACTGCTCAACTGACCCTACCTGTGCCCTGCTGTCTCCCCTACATATTTCTTTACTTTGACAGGAGGCTGAAGAGGTTGGAAAATCCCCTTGTTTGGTCTTTGCTCCTTCAGCAGGGCACAAGTTGGGCCAGGATATCCATGAAGGTCTGAGCAGGTCTGGGTATACCTGATCCTAGGTGGGATTCTGGGAGATTTCCTCCTTTCTGATAGATCTTAGTCTCTCCTGCTTCTCTGCTATGGTGGATAAAAACCTATAGACCTTCACTTTTCAGACAAAGAGTGCATTTTGCTGTGGTTTTCCTCAAATCCCTCTCTAGGCTGAATTGGTGTGACTTCTATGCAGACATCTTACCCAGAAATCCCCTGTTTTATGTTTTGATGATCTATCTAGTGGTATGCTGAATCACCCACTACTATTGTGTTGGTATTTACGTGTGACTTTATGTCTAGTAGGTTTTGCTTTTTAAAATTTGGTGCATCTTAGTTTTGGTGCAATATGTTTGGGATTATAGCATCCTCTTGTTAACTTGTTCTCTTGATAGGTATAAAATAGCCTTATCTCTTTTGATTGCTTTTGGATTAAAGTCTATTATTTCCAGATATCAGTAGTACCAACACTTGTTTTTTCCTATTTCCATTTGCTTGGAATATTTAAAAAATACATATATTTGTTATGGACTATTCACATTTTTCCATGGAGTATTTTTTTATTACTACTTAGTTTTGTTCTCAGCTAATACAGTCAGTTTGGTACCACTGTTAGGCTCATACATGTCCTACCCCCTCCCCCTGGCCCCTCCTTGTTGACATACATGGGTCATGCATTCTGGAGTTAGCTCACACTTATGGGGCTAACTCATGACCCAACATGTGGCTCTGACATTCTTTCTGCCCCTTTTCTGCAAAATTTCCCTGAGCCATGTTGGGTTCATTTTAGTCTGCTTCAGTGATGAGGTGTTGGGGGCTTCTGGGTCTCTGGATCTCTGATTTGGTAGGAGTTGATTTTTCTACGTGTTGATCTCCTTCACCCTTTTGCTGGTACCCAGTTCACCAAGAAAACAGCACCCTTGCTTGTTTCACCAATTGTTTTTAGTTTCATCCGGGGCCCTTTTGAGGTATGATGGGACGGCTCTCTCCTTAGGATCCACATCTATCTGAAAAAGAGAAACAGATTCTCCAATGGAGATTAAGTTAGCACCAGACAAATGAGATAACCCTTACTTCTTTTATAGAGAATTTAATAAGTGTGGGCCCTCTTGTAGCCCACGATTGGTGGTAGCTTGTTAATGGAGAGTGGGCTTATGTTTGGATATGTTTCTGACTTGTTTCCCAGATCCAGCTATGGGTACCGTACCACTAAGGGGATCAGTTAGCCAAGTCAAGAGCAGTTGGTTTCCCACCATGGCTGTGTGCCACTATTGCACTTGTGTGACCATCACAACAGGTTATTTGCTGCTAAGTAGGTTAGACCATGAGTTGCTTGGACAGATATTGCTCATTTTCCCCCAGTCGCCCATGTAGCACCTTCTGGCACTAGACGCGCTGACTGTCTGGAGACTGACTCTCTTCCAGGTTCCAACCATGCCATTCTATTTTATGTGCCAACCACGTAAGGTGTCTTCATCAGTAGGGTCTTACCACTAACCTTTGGTGGGTCATCAAGTACTCTGACAGAAATCTGCCTTTCTTTTAGGAAACTTTGTAGGTCTCTCTGATCAAAACCTCATTGTGGATGATAGCCACATGCTGGTACTGGGAGTTACAGGTCAGTGCCCACTAAGAAAAGGAGGAAAAAGATAACTAATATACAAAAGTTAGAGAGAAGAGAGAGAAGAGAGAGAGAGAGAGAGAGGGAGGGAAGCTATAGAAGATTAATGTTCGTCTTCATCATACCCTCTCCAGTGTCTTGTGGCTCAGGTGTTCCCTCTCAGGGCCTGGTGAAGGTTGAGCCATTTGGTCTGCCTTTTAGGATGTAGAATTTTATGGTACCATTGCCATTTGGGTCGAGTGTTGTGTTCTCTCCCCCCCCCTCCCCATTGGGCCTAAAGAGGCCTGGACTTGAGGCCAAGTGGAACTTCCTGAGCCTGGCTAGAGTTTGGTGACCTGTCTTTGGCCTATGAGTTCTACATAGGAGTGACTCAGCAAGGCCTGACCTAAAACTGCCTCCACCCAGCTATTACTAATGTGGTGAAATATTATTGGCCCTTAGTCCTCACCCCATCCTAAGACTCCCACCCTCTATCTTGATGCTATATAAGTGCCTGTTTGATACAGTAAAATGACATCCTGCTTCAACCAGTCTCCCGACTCAGTGTGGTTTCTGTCCAGTACCTAGGAGAGGGTCTGGGTCGTCGACACTCACCATCCCACTCAGCCCCAGGGAGAGACCGGCGGGACTGGCTCTTCCACAGCCCTACCTGCCAGAGAACCTGGCAGACTGGTGCCGCATATGAGGAACTCTCTCTCTTTCCTACAGAAGAATGCTGATGGGCCAATAGGTCTGCTGGTGATTGTACCCTCATAAGTTATGAGGCAGTCCTCATATCTAATGTGCTGACCTTTGCTTCTATAACCTGTGCTTGCTTGTCAACATCTCTTTGTTTCCTTTCTCTTTCCTTTCACTTTCGGTTTGCCGGCAAGCTGCATCTGCGGAGTCTTTATTTCTGAACGGGTCATACATCCCTGGTGGACACCCTGTGTGGGCAGACCTGGAGGAAACTCGAGGTGTATTTCCACCTCATTTGAGTGGGGGCTCCGTCCTGGAAGACAGAGCAAACCTGCTGGGGAGATCTCCCATCTGTACCGTGTTTGGTATCATCAAGCCATCCCCCAAGGACACAGACTTGTCTGGCCCTCACTGATCTAAATCCGAACTTAATTCTACAGCACGTTTAGCTATTTTTTGAGTCCTTTGTGATTGTGTTGTACTCTGTGTCTGTGTGTTGCTGTTGCCCTAGGCCTTAATCTTTCTGATAATCAAGCCCTCCAGGCATGGGGCTGTTTACTCAAGATTGCTCCCTGGTTGCCTGAGAGTAATCTTTTTGACTGGGACACCTGGGATCCAGTTGAAGTTCTGATCAGGAGGGCCCAGGTGGAAAAGGGGGAGATCCCCCCTTTAGGTGCCCTCCCAACTGTATCATCCTTAAAAGGCTGTTTTCCACCTAGGCCCCCAAAGGAAAAAAGGAAAACCCAGACCCAGGGGGGACAAAAGACGATGAAAAGCTGAAAGTAAAACCAAAGCCAAGCCCCGAACCCTCAGGCCTGCTTGAGTCTTTGTATCCCTCCTTGGATCCTTTTGGAAGTGCTCCTTGGCCCTCTAAAGTCCCACCACCTCCAGACCCCCCACTAAACCATTCCAGACTCCCTCTATCCCTCCGCCTTATCATGGGAATGACATTGCTGGAGAAGGAATAACCAACCTCTTCCCTGTCAACATTAATCCCAGCGGTAATTGCCCCTCCGCCTGGTACCCCTGGGAAGCTCATGATATAAAACACCTTAAAAAGGCTGGCTCAGAGGATAGACCTAATTCCCCCTGGGGGGAGACCATCCTCCAGGCTTTGGCTCATCATCAGTATACCGCCCAAGATTGGAAAAACCTTGCTAAAGCCATTCTTTCTAGCCCCCTGTACATAAAGTGGTGTGCCTTCTTTCAGGATGAGTGCCATACTCAGGCTGAGAAGAACCAGGTCACTCAGCCCCCAGTCCCAACCACCTTCAGCATGCTCCTGGGCCCCACTGATGCGTTTTCCATGGGCCTCCAGCAAGCTGCCATCCCTGATCCATACCAGGATCAGATGCGGGCTTTGGGAATGGCAGCATGGAGGAAACTAGAGGAAGGCCCATCTGAACCCCCCACCACAGGAATCACATGGAAGGCTAGTGAAGACTTGGCCACCTTCATAGAGAGGGTTGAAAAGAGCCTACAGAGAAAGTTCCCCCCTGGCCCCCTGGAGACCAGTTCATTAAAATGCTGGTCTGGAAGGCATGACGAGTGACCATAAGCTGGCCTGCACTGGGTTAAAAGATCACTCTATGAGTAAATGGATTATTGCCACCAAAGACGTGGGATCCAGCTCCCATCAGGCAAGGGCCATGGCATCAGCCCTACAGGGTGCCCGCCATGAAGATATGGCAGCCCTCGTTTGTGCCCTTCAATAGGCCTCGGGGGAAAAGGGGAGGTCTTGTTTGGGGTGCGGTAAAGAAGGCCATTTTAAAGGAGAGTTCCCTAACCGGGCCAAAGTGCCCCAACAGTCCCTGTGGCCCCTAACGTGCCGCATACTCCCTGCCCCAGGTGCAAGAAAGGTTTTCATTGGGCCAAGGATTACAAATCCAAGTTCAGCCTTCTGGGTGAGCCTTTAAACTCCTTCAGGGGCTATCCCCAACCCCATTACACACTGGACTGTGTCCCTGATTCCAGGACTAAGGCCAAAAATGACACTGGGGTGACTGCACTGTCTCTCTCAAGGAAACAATTTGGCTGATAAAATGGCTTCTATGCCTGCTTCATTGTAATACTAATTAGAAAGGAGGAAGTCCCTACTTCATAGCAGTTAGTCCCTGGTCTGCCTTTTCTTGGTGTGGGCGGACAGTCAACGTCCTGGGAAACAGCCAACTGACAGCCCTGGACTGATCCTGACGGTAACCATAGGGAGGTGCACCGTCTGGGGTGTCCAGCCTAATGGCCAACCTCCTAGGTCAGGATATACTTGGAGAAGCTGAGGCTTATATCACCACTGAAACTATAGGAAGCAATCCTCAAGGGCTCCGCCCTAATCATCTTTGGCAAATTGATGTCACACACTATTCTCCATTTGGAAAGCTTAAATATATTTTTCTTTTAGTTGATACCTTTTCCCGTGCCTGCTGGACATCGACACATGCCGGGAAAAATCTAAACATGCTATTAGCCATATGCTTCAATGCTTTGCCACCCTTGGACTACCTGACCAAGTTAAGACAGATAATGGCCCCTTCTTTGTAAGCAAGGCTTTTGTAAAATTTATCCAGACCTGGAGAATCTCACACTCCCCCGGGGTCAGGCAATCCTTGAAAGATATAATCAAACTCTCAAGTCTCAATTACAAAAACAAAACAGGGAATCCTTACCCCCACACGACCAACTAAAAAAGGCATTATTTACCCTAAATATTTTAAATTTTTCTAAAGAAGATAAACAATTAACCCCAGAAAGCAACAGTGGGTAGATAGCAGGGGATTCTGGACACACTCTTTCTCCCTGCTTTGGCAAACCAGGCAAGGTGGTCTGCTGGGATTATGCCCCGCTACTGGCTATTCAGATGGTGGGAGAGTTCAAGATAAAGTCACAGATAAAACAAATCCATAAAAAGATAGAACAGCTCATTTTGGCCCAGTACCCACAGCTTAATTATCACCCTATTGCCCTTCCTGAAAATTGGGGCAATTTAGCCCTCAACCCCCTACTGAATCCATATTAAAATGGTCTTCACCCTGCTAAACCAAATGGCTCCCTCCCTTGTGGAGGATTGCTGGCTTTGCCTCTAATCTGGGCCTCCCTGGAGGTTTGCAGTAATCATCAATGATACAACTACAGGTGCCCATAGGATCCTAAAAAATTGCTCAGCCACCTTCCCCATCCCCGTCCAGCTTTTCCCAATGTCTCCTTCTGGAAATTGCATTTGGGCCCTGCCTTCCCCTAATACCTCCAATATAGATGTGGCATACATTCATCCTTCCTTCCGTACTTTTAACACAACTGAACCCAGTGCTCAATGCTGACCGCCTTCTGGAATGGTTGTTTGAGGAGGCTGGATGGCCTATGACATAAAGGCCGTGTCCAGCACTACAAAACAGGAGGGGACTAGACCTACTAATGGCTGAAAAGGGAGGCATATGCTTGTTTTTACAGGAAAAATGTTGTTTCTACTCCAATAAATTGGGAATCATTCAAGACAAGATCAAAAGGCTTCAAGAGGACCTGGAGAGGAGGCGGCGGGACCTCCAGGACAACCCACTGTGGAAGGGCTTACATGGCTTCATACCCTACCTTCTCTTTCTACTTGGGCCCCTCCTCCTCCTTCTTCTTATCCTCACTATAGGACCCTGCTTGATTAATAAGATTACACAATTTGTTCAACAATGGCTAGAGGCCATAAAACTTCATCAGGTCAAAATACATTATCACAGACTCCCTACTCAGGAATCAAGCCCATCATATGAATGGCTGTCCTCATATGAGCGTTCCTCCTCCACCCTCCACCTCACCAATGATGGGGAAGTTCTCAGACAGGCTGGGACAACCTAAGACAGGTCATGGAGTGGATTCTCAATGAGCTAAATACATGGTACCCAATGACGGGTAAGATCCCCAGAGGGGGACAACCTAAGAGAGGGGCTATGTTTTCCACCATGCTTACAAAAACAAAATGGGGAGATTTTGGGCAACAAGAGGCCAGAACTCGAGGCCCATTGGAACTCCCTGAGCCTGGCTAGAGTTTGGGGATCTGTCTTGGCCTATGAGTTCCACATAGGAGTGACTCAGCAAGGCCTGACCTAAGACTGCCTCCGCACAGCTAATACTAACATGTTGAAATATTATTGGCCATTAATCCTCACCCTGTACTAAGACTCCCACCCTCTAACTTGATGCTATATAAGTGCCTGCTTGATACAATAAAATGAGATCCTGCTTCAACAAGTCTCCCTATTCAGTGTCTTTCTCTCTGGTGACTAGGAGAGGGTCTGGGTTGTCCACACTCACCATCCCGCTCAGCCCCAGGGAGAGACCGGTGGCACAGCTCTCCTACAGCCCTACCTGCCAGAGAATTTGGCACCCCCTGTTGCCCTCCCCTGCCTCCCCATACTATTGTCTAGTCCACAAGATGCTTGATGGGTATGTAAGGCATCTAGGGTAGATTCAGGGTAGGTGCTATAGATGAGTGAGACTATGTGGCAATTTTTTTTTCTGTGATTGAGTAAGTTCACTGAGAATGATATGTTCCAGGTTCAACCATTTTTCCTCAAATTTCATTGTGTCATTTTTTTCTTACTGCTGTATAGAATTCCATTGTGTAGATATACCACATCTTAGTTATCCATTCTTCTAGTGATGGACATCTGGGTTGATTCTAGCTCATAGCTATTACAAATTGAGCCGCTACAAACATCGCTGAGCAAATCTCTCTGGCCTGTGGTTTCACTGTTTTAGGGTAGATGCCCAGTAAGGGAATAACTGGGTCTGTTGGTATCTCTATAGTCAGCCTTCTCAGGAGTCTCCATATTGCTTTCCAAAGTGGTTGTACCATCCTACATTCCCACCAACAGTGGATGAGTGTTCCTATTCTCCACATCCTCACCAGCATTTATTTTTATTTGATTTTTTGATGTTTGCTATCCTTATTGGGGTAAGGTGGAATCTCAGAGTTGTTTTAATTTGCATTTCTCTGATGATTAGGGATGATGAACATTTTCTTTTTTTATTTATTTTTTATTTTTTTTGTTCATTTTTTTTTATTTATTTATTTGAGAGTGACAGAGAGAGGAAGAGGCAGATAGAGAGAAAGAGAGAGAATGGGCGCGCCAGGGCTTCCAGCCACTGCAAACGAACTCCAGATGCGTGCACCCCCTTGTGCATCTGGCTAACGTGGGTCCTGGAGAATCGAGCCTCGAACCGGGGTCCTCAGGCTTCACAGGCAAGCGCTTAACCGCTAAGCCATCTCTCCAGCCCACATTTTCTTAAGTGTATGTTTTCCATTTCTATTTCTTCCTCTGTAAACTGCCTGTTCAGCTCTTTGCCCCATTTGTGAGTGGGGTGTTTGACTTCTTACTGTTTAGATTTTTGAGTTCTTTGTAGATTCTAGAGATTAGGCCCCTATCAGTTGGATAACCAGCAAAGATTTTCTACCATTCTGTGGGTAATCTATTGCGTTAGTTATTGTGTGCTTGTCTGTAAAGAAACTCTTCAGCTTCATGTGATCCCATTGGTTGAGTGACTGTTTAAGATCATGAGCTACTGGGGTTTTATTCAGGAAGTCTTTTTCCATTCCTATATCATGGAAAGTACTTCCTATATTTTCTTCCAGTAGTAGTCGAGTTTCTGGTCTTTTTGTTGTTGTTGTGTTACTTTTTAAACATTTTTTTTATTTTTTTATTAATTAGTTTTGTATTCAGCAAATACAGCCAGTTTGGTACCATCATTAGGCTCATCTGTGACTGACCCCCTCCCCTTGGCCCCTCCTTGTTGAGGTATATGAGTCATGCATTATGAAGTTAGCCCACAGTTATGGGTAAGATAAATGTCTGCATATCATGACCCAACATGTGGCTCTGACATTCTTTCCACCCCCTCCTTCGCAAAATTTCCCTGAGCCATGTTGGGTTCATTTTTGGTCTGCTTCAGTGATAAGGTGTTGGGGGCCTCTGGGTCTCTGACTCTCTGATTTGGTAGGAGTTGATTTTTCTATGTGTTGATCTCCTTCACGCTTGTGCTGGTACCCAGTTCACCAGGAAAACAGCACCCTTGCTTGTTTCACCAATTTTTCTCTAGTTTCAGCAGGGGCCCTTTTGATGTATGATGGGGTGGCTCTCTCCTTAGGATCTACACCTATCTGAAAAAGAGAAGCAGATTCTCCAATGGAGAGTAAGTTAGCACCAGGACAAATAAGATAACCCTTACTTCTTTTATAGAGAATTTAATAGGTGTAGGCCCTCTTGTATCCCACGATTGATTGTAGCTTGATAATGGAGAGTGGGGTTATGTTTGGATATGGTTCTGACTTGTTTCCCAGCTCCAGCTATGTGTCCTGTACCACTGAGGGGATCAGTTAGCCAAGTCAAGAGCAGTTGGTTCCACACCATGGTTGTGTGCCACTATTGTACTTGTGTGGGCATCACAACAGGTTATTTGTTGCTAAGTAGGTTAGACCATGAGTTGCTTGGACAGATATTGCTCATTTTCCCCCAGTCGCCCATGTAGCACCTTCTGGCACTAGACGCGCTGACTGTCTGGGGATTGACTCTCTTCCATCTTCCAGCCATGCCGTTCCATTTTACATGTCAACCACATAAGGTGTCTTCAGCAATAGGGTCTTACCACTAACGTTTGGTGGGTCATCAAGTACTCTGAAAGAAATCTGTTTTTCTTTTAGGAAACCTTGTAGGTCTCTCTGATCAAAATCTCATTGTGGATGATAGCCACATGCTGGTATGAGGATTGTTGGTCTGTCTTTTGTTGTTATTTTCCAGCAATATAGCATTGTGATCTGATATCATGCAGGGAATTATGTATATCTTCCTAAATATGTGGAGGCAGGCTTTGTGACCCAGTATTTGGTCTATTTTAGAGAATGTTACTTGGGCTGCTGAGAAGAATGTGTAGTCTGTGGATTTGGGTTGGAAAGTTCTGTAGATGTCCATTAGGTTTAAGTGATCTATGGTTTTGCTGAGGTCTTTTACTTCCCTGTTTAGTTTCTGTTTGGATGATCTGTCTATTACTGATAATGGTGTATTGAAGTCCCCAACTATGATGGTGTTGGTGCTTATTTCTGTTTTACTGTCAAGTAGGCTTGGGTTTATGAATTGTGGTGCCCCTGTGTTTGGTGCATACAGATTTATGATTGTAATATCCTCTTAATGGATCATTCCCTTGATAAGTAGGAAGTGGCCTTCTTTGCCTTTTTTGATTATTTTTGGTTTGATGTCTGTTTTATCTGACATTAATATAGCTACAACTGCTTGTTTCTTATTCCCGTTTGCTTGGAATATTGTTTTCCACCCGTTCACCCTGAGGAGGTGTCTGTCTTTAGTGATGAGGTGGGTTTCTTGAAGACAACAGATTGAGGGGTCTAATTTTTTGATCCATACTGTTAGTTTGTATCTCTTGATGGGTAAATTAAGGCCATTAATATTTAGGGTAATGACTGTGAGATTTGATTTGATCCCTGCCATATTGTGATGGTATATGTGTTTTGGTGTTTTCATGGACTTTGCAGTTTTTTTGTGCCTACTCTGAGTTTGGTTATTGTGATCTGCTTCTTGTAAGCATTTGAGGTTGATTAGTTTCTTCTCTGTGAAAAATTTCCTGAAATCCTCTCTGTAGGTTTGGTTTTGTGTTCATATAATTGTAGAGCTGAGTTTTGTCATGGAAAGTTTTTCTTTCACCAGTCTATTATAAGGGATATTTTTGCTGGGTACAGTAGTTTTGGTGGAAGCCATAGGTTCTTAGACTTTGCAGTGTTTCATTCCAGGCCCTTCTAGCTTTCAAGGTTTCCATTGAGAAGTCTGGAGTAATTCTGATGGGGTTACCTTTAAAAGTGGTGTGCTATTTTTCCCTAGCTGCTTTTAGGATTTTCTCTTTGGTGTCAATGTTTAGAGTCTTAATGGCAATATATCTTGGAGAGTTTCTCCTTTGGTCCAGTCTGTTTGGAGTTCTGTTAGCTTCCTCTATCTTGATGGGCCTGTCTTTTAAGAGACTGTGGAAGTTTTCTTCAATTATTTTCTTAAATAAGTTCTCCATGCCTTTGGTCTGAATTTCTTCTCCTTCTGGTATTCCAATGATCCTGATATTAGGATATTTAAGTGCATCCCACAATTCCGTCATGTTCTGTTCAGAGAAATTTTTGAACTTACTGAAATTTTTGGACTCTCAAACTGCTTCTTCCATCTTGTCTTCCAGATCAGAGTTTCTATCCTCCACATGGCTGACTCTATTCTTGAGAGCTTCTAGAGAGTTTTGGCCTTGTTTAATTAGGATTGCATTTTCTACTACTTTTCTATGTATAATTTCCATTCCTCTGTCAATCTCCCTGGTTTTCTTGATGCTTCTTGTAATTCATCCTTGCATTTCTTTATGTCTTCATTTAGCATCACCAGCTGATTTTTGAGGTCCTCTTTTTTTTTTTTACTCTCCCTCATATCTCATAACTGTCTTTGAACTCCTTCCATTTTCTTATCTATTAGGTCTAGTCTAGTGATGGCAGCATCCACATGATTATCGGTTCTTTGTTGCTTTTCTGCAAGTTCTACCAGTAGCTTGGTCAGGGTTGCATTTCTCATAGCTTCATTTTGGTGTTCTGATCTTAATGACTCTTCTATGTTTTGATTAGCGATGTTCATTGTAGGAGTGGGCGATCTAACTGGATTTTCTTGTATTTGATTTTTTTCATGTTATTTCTTTTGCTCTGTGGTCTGCCCATTACAGTGTATGGGCACGTATGTGGGTGGGTCAGCCTGGGCTCAAGCACAATGGGAAGCTGTAGCATCCTGAAGCAGTTGTCAAACAGCCTGGGCTTTGGTTCTCACTTGCCAAAGCCACCTGATCTCCTGCCTGGTGGGGGCAACAATGTTGCCTGAGCTCTCATGCAGTAATACCCCAAAGTTGCCTGCGCACGTGCTAGGAGGGACACTGAGGCACCAAGCACTGAAGTAGCCCAAACTCTTGCCTGGTGGAACACTGGGACCCAGAAGCGGTCTGAGCTCACCCCCAACAGGATAATGGTGCTCAGCCAGCGTGGCAGACAGGGAGGGGCTGGCACCTGAGCTAGTTCAAGGACAGACAGGGACAGTTTGAGCTCACATGGGCAGTTTCAATGGGCCTGGGCTCACATGAATTTGTGGTGGCCAGAGCAGTAAGTGAGCAGATGGGTTGAGCAGACTAAGCTTGCACCAGCAGGCATCAGCCAGCAGTCAAATTGATCAAAGGAGCCTGAGCTCCAGTGGGCCAGCAGGCATAGCCTGACCAAGATCACTCGTGGGCAGGGGTAGCAGGGATTGCCCTGTGCAGTGAGGCAAGTGGAAGTATGTTGGCCGGGGACCCTTTTCCTACAGTAAGTGTGGGAGTTTCCTGAGGCTGGGACTGTGGGTACAATGGCTGCTTGGGGGGAGGGGTGGGCTATCTGCACATGAGGGAATCAGCGATTCCCTGTTTTTCCCCCTCTGTGCCCTCCCACTGGCAATCTGTTGGAGATTAATCTCCCCTAAAAGACCCAAGGAACCCTTAATATCTTGCCTTTCTTTCCCTGGGATGTGTGGGGCAGTTAGGCTGTCGCCATCTTGGCCAGAAGTCCTAAAAAATATTATTTACTTATCTATTTGAGAGAGAAAGGAGAGAGAGAGAGAGAGAGGAGAGAGAGAGAATGGGTTTTCCAGGGTCTCCAACCAGTGCAAGTGAACTCCAGATGCATACACCGCCTTGTGCATCTGGCTTATGTGGGAAATTGAACCTTGGTCATCTGGCTTTGCAAGCAAGCACCTTAACCATGAAGCCATCTCTCCAGCCCATATTTTTATATCTTTTCGCTTTAACATAATGTCTGTCTTTAATAGTAAGGTGTGTGTTTTAAATACATCAAATAGGTGGAACTAGTTTTCTGATCCAGTCTTTTAATCTGTGTCTTCTTATTGGGGAGTAACATTTATCAATATTCAGAATTACTATTGCAAGGTATGAATATGGAGTTTTATGTTTTCTTTTTCTTTATTTGTTTTGTCAACTGTTACAGTTTTGGCCTTTATGAAGTATTTGACATAGTGAGTTATTCTATCCAGTGTTCTCTGTAGGGCTGGTTTATTGCTCATATAGTCACACAGCCAGCTTTTGTCAGAGAATGCTTATCTTTCTCTTCGTATTATGAGGGATAATTTTGCTGGGTGTAGTAGTTTGTGTTGTCATCCCTAGGCTTTCAGTATTTGAAATACACCTTTCTAAGCCCTTCTTTAGAGTTTCCATTAAGGTTATTCTGATGTGTTCACTTTAGAAGTAATGAGTGGTATTTCTCTTACCGATTTTATTACTCATTCGGTGTTTTCTGTATTTAGTGGTTTTAAAATAATATTTTTATTTTTACTTATTTATTTGAAAGAGAGAGAGAGAGAGAAAGGAGGGGGCAAAGGAAAAGAGTCAGAGAAATAGTGAGTATGGGTTCTCCTCCTGTCACTGCAAACAAACTCTTAATGCATGCATTATTTTTGTGCATCTGACTTTATGTGGGTATTGGGGAATCAAACCCAGTCCATCAGGTTAACGATTTGGGTTTATTGGTCTATTTCCTTTGCTTTGTCCTCAGAACCTGATATCTGTCCTCTACATGATATATTCTATTGTTATGGCTTTCCATGGAGCTGTAAATAGAGATATTTCATTCTTGATTTCCATTCCATTTGGTTTTACTTCAGCATCCCAAACTCTATTTTGAGTACCACTTTCATTCCTTGGTTTGACTTTCTCAACTCAATTGGCTGATTATCTGTGCTCTCTTGGAAATCAGTCAGGCATATGTTTCTGTACTCTTTGAATTAGGTGTCTGTTGTGTTCTTGCATTTCATTCAGTCATTTGTTTGTGTCTTCATTGTTTATTGTTCATATTTATCATATTTGTGTTTAGAAGTCTTTGGGTTTTTTCTAAGTAGTTCTCATTGGCAGCTTTAACTATGGTACTAGGTACTCTTGATGGGAATATCTTGGTTTCTTCTGTTACTTGTTTTACATTGGAGTTTGCAAATCTTGAGATAATCTCTTTGTTTTCATGAGAATACTGCTACAGCAGTCCCACTTGGAAACACAGGGTCTGCTGGGACTGGGACTATTCCAGTAGCAGACACATCTGGATCACAAACTCAGTGGGCCTTGGCCTGGACTGTGCCAGGTGATCTGCTCTAGTCAAAAGCAGGGGCAGCCTGATCATCCTGACTTAGAGTAGGCAGCCTCCATGCATCTGGGTTGGCACAGTGCGGAGCAAATTGGGAGCTTGATTGGGCATGTATGAAGATACTTTTTCCAGCAGGCTCTGTGGGGGCAGTCTGCATGTTTCTGGGTTTGTTGCAGTGGGGTTAATCTGCTGATATTTTAATCCAGCTATTTAATTTTCTAGGTGCTGGCTGTAATATGATAGATAGAATTTTGTTAAATGTTAGCTAATCCCAGCATTCCAATATATTTATGCTGTAATTCTAAAGGTTGAAATTATATATATATATATGTATAAATATTATATATTATTAAATTATATACATATGTATATATAGAATTTCTTTTGCTGTTTGATCTCTTAACTCTTTGATATTTGAAATACAATGAAAGAGAGGAAGGAAGGAAACCAGAAGCTTGAGCCAGCATGGGGGTGAACTAGTGAGTGAGGGAGGAAAGCAAGGGAGAGTAAAGAGAGGGAGAAAGAGAAAAAAACTATTTGCTACTGTTAGCTTATTTTCCCGAGCCAAATGGAGTGAACATAAAGATGGACAGATGATAAGACCCAAGTATAAACAAAAGTCCAGGGGGTTACTTATGTCATGAGGTTCATGTAGATGTGTATTCATCTTTTGATACCTTTGGGAAATAAAAATTCTATTCTGTATTCAAATGCTATTAAGTTATTTACAACTCAGTGTGGAGGTTTCATATTTATCATCATGAAGTATAAAGCCAAATGTCTCTTTTTTCAGGAGTCGCAAAGATTAACAGATTAGAATGTTTTCCACATGTCCATTTTTACTGTCAAGAGAACTTTAAAGAAGTATTCCAGCCCAGTCCACAGCTGAACCAGATGTCAGTAATCCCACAGTGAAATGAACCTGGCAGAGTAGCCTTCTCATGACCCTAGGGTTGTTTTATCAGGGATCAGTTAGATGTCTAAGAGCCATTTGTTGCTGACGGTTGTAAAGTTTTTGGGTCCAGGCTGCCACAATTAAAAAAACTTGCTGACTTGCTTAAAGTAGTGAAACCCAGCATTATTTCTTACAACTTTTCTCACATGGTGCTATAATGGATGTTGATTTTGGCTCAAGAAGAGTAAAAGGTCTCATTTCCACTGTACATTTCCGGTATCTGGTTACAGGAACTTTAGTATGGAGTATTTTACCAGCCACAGTTTTTGTTGTGTAAACAAGTCCTGGAGCTTTATTTACTCTATCAATCTCTTTGTTGCATTCTCAAATGGCCACAAACTGGAAGATATCAAAAGGAGACTTGCTAAAGTAAGTTTAGGAGTTAACGTCATGTTTTCATAAATTTTAGTTGTTGGTTTGGGTTCTGAAAAATTATGGCTAGTAGTGCAAATATGATTACAATGACACATTTTACTCTCTTTTCTTTAAATTTTGAATTTAAGTTAGGTCCCTGTTAATGTGAAAAAGTATATTTAGAATAAATGTTAAGTTGCAATCAGAATAAAATAAAATACTCTGCATACTTTGGTCAGTGTAAATAAAACACTAGTAACATTTTCGATGCTTCATTACTTGCCCTATCTCCCCTAGAGATCTCTTGAAATAATTTCTTGTATTTCATTAAAGTATTACAAAATACTATGATTAACATTTTTGTTATTTGAAGTTCAACACATGGAATAGTACTTTTATATTCCTTTGTGATTTTTTTGACATATTTTTCACCTCGTTTACTCTCTCCATGTCTGTGTTCAGTGAACTGGTGAGCTTGTTTAAAGCATCCTCCATTATCTATTTATTTTTGTATAGTGGGCCTTTCCACCTAATGCTGCCTTTTCATTAGTTCTAATAATTTCCATCCTTTTATATATTATCTGTTTATTCCACTAGCACAAAACATTAATACTACCTGATTCTAATTTTTATCTGATAAGATTCCTAGATATAGAACTCCTCTTTCAGATTATTATGGCTATTTTAGATGATTTGCATTCCCACCTCAAGTTATAATCAACTTGGAAATTTCTACCCTTACTCACAACAAAAAAGTTGACAGAAAGGTTATTGGTATTACTTGAGAACATAGATCAACTTAATGAAAACTAATATTTGTTAAATATTAAGTTTTCCAAGCCAGAAATTCATCTTTCCACTAAAATAATTCTCTCCATAGTTTTGTGCTACTTTTATGAAAAATCACATTTATTTCTAAAATATGTTTTACTGGGTATCATTTTTATGACATCATAACTGGAAACTTGTTAGTTAATTTGTAATGAATATTTGCTACTAAGAACTTATACCACTGCTTTTGCTTTTTGTATGATATTTTATGTTCAGTGATTTCATTAGGCTTATTAAATTTAACAATTTACTTAAAAATTCCTTGAAGATTTTATAAACACAATTTGAATATCTGGAATGATAATGAATTTATTCATCTTTTCCACTGGCATGTCTTAGCAATTTCTTTTTCCTTCTTGCACTAGTTAGAACCTCTTACTTTGTTAAGCATGTCAATGATCCTCTATATTGCTTGAGATAATCAAAATGCTTTTCTTTGTTTGATAGAAAATAGTTTTAGAATGATTTACATCAGGCTGTTTTTACTGAAGGAGTTTTAGATAACTATCAAGACAAATCAAAACTTTTTGAAATGCTGTTATGTCTTTGCATGTCACTACATTGAATTTGAAAGACAATTTTTGGATACAAAGAAATAGCTTGGGCTGTGATTTTACTTCTTTGAAATATTCTTGTAGGATGTATGGATGCAGATTATACTGGACTGAAGAAATGAATGTGGAGAAGAGAGAAGAGAGAATTCAACATCATTGCATCGGCACCATACTGGAGTGTGATGGCTGCCCTTGAAGCAAACAAACAGTTTGCTTTGCACTCAAGACGTGATTAAAATTCCAGGTAATCACTAAAATTAAGTTATGGAGTAAGAGACACTGAATACCTAAATGTCCAGTTGTTGGAGAACAGATAAGCAAATGTTACAATTTATATAACCATTGACATAATCATATAGTTTTCCTTTTAACTTTTTTAAAATTATTTTTCATATTTTATTTTATTTAGTTATTTGACAGAGAGAAAGAAGGAGAAAGAGGGAGAGACAGAGACAGAGAGAGAAAGAGAATGGGTGAACCAGGGCTCCAGCCACTGCAGACGAACTCTAGACGTGTGCACCCCATTGTGCATCTGGCTAATGTGGGTCCTGGGGAATCGAACCTGATCCTTTGGCTTTGCAGACAAATGCCTTAACTGCTAAGCCACCCCTCCTGCCCTCCTTTTAACTTTAAAAATATTTTTATTTATTTGCAATGAGAGAGAGAGAATGGGCACACCAAGGCCTTTTGCAACTGTAAGCAAACTCCAGATACATGTGCCACTTTGTACGTTTGGCTTTATATGGGAACTGGGAAATCTAACCCAGGTCATCAGGCTTTGCAAGCAAGCACCTTAATCACTGAGCCATTTCTCCAGCAACGCTTTTAACTTTTAAAGGGTATAATTTCTGATATTATTTTTTCTTGTGTGTGTTAAACCAAAGTTTAATTACTGGCATTAATAAAATGTTGTGATATTTTCTTTCATACATATAGTGGGTTAGGCACTAATGAGGTAGTATAGAGTAGCACCCCCCCCAAAGTAGAAGCAATGCATGTCTTTGAGGTTATAGGGGGAGAACCTAGGTCATTTCTTTGCTAAGCGTCACAAATGTCAGAAAGGTCTGGGCCATCTTTATCTCTGCCCCCTGGGGAGTCTTTTACTTTATGAGATAATCACCCCCTTCCTGGAGGATTAAGATTTCTGGGAAGATTGCCCTTTCCCAGAAAACCTGACCACAGACACCTGATGTCAGCACTGGACTAACTAGTCCCATAAAATACCCCAAATTAGGTCTCTAGATGGGCTTCTTATTTTCTGAAAAATCCTTCTTTCCGCCTTCATGGACAAGAGCTCAGAATTCATTCTGTCTCTTAAGCTCTCCTCCTCTTAAAGTTCTCCATCATAAAACTCTAAGCTATAATAAAATCTTTCTGCACTTTATCCTCTGGCCTGTGGATCTTATTCATCGAAATTCATGAGACAAGAATCCAGAGGCCACTGACACAGTGAGAGCTCTACCCTAGCTGCTGAGTTATTGTCCATGCAAGAGCTAAGAGAAGGCTCCGATTCTCTCAGAGACACCCAAATTCCTGCTATCACCAATCGTTTAAAGTTATACAACCCTATTCATGAGAGAGCACAGTGATAGTTTCCCTGTCATGTACTGTCAGCATCTCAGCTGACAATCAAGAAGACATTGCTTTTAAGATAAAATTGGGTTGGTACTGTATTTCAATATTTTCTTAAAATGCTTGTGTACTACAAAATTGCCTGCTTATTTTATATTCAATATGAATCTTCAATATTGCATCTGAATCTGATGCTCATGATGTCTTATTTATTCTTTTGAATTTCTTATGCTATACGATGTAATGAAATATATTTCCCTGTTGCTACCACCTTTTTGTAATGATCTCTTATTATTTTCCAATCTCTGCTACATCTTAATTTTGTGAGCTTTTGTAGTCCTTCAATCTTTCTCACCATACCTTATGGTATATAAAATATACAATGTTTCAAAGTTTCACAAAGAAAAATAAAGCTCTATAGATGCTGGAAGGAAATGTAGCTAAATTTATACTTACATTATATGCTGGCACATAAGTAAAAGGACAAAAAAAATAACTGATAAGACAAGTTCAATTCATCAGACAGAGTAAATGGAAGTCTTACACATTCACAAATCTAAAGTTTTTGAGTAAAATGACTACAGGTTAACAACATAGATTTTCAGGTAAATGATAGATTATAAAATTATAGATGATGTTCTTGTAAAAATGGTTAAAATTCTTACAAGTATCTTCCATATAAATCAACAACCAGATTTTAAAGGTGGAAATATGACATGAATATGGATTAGCAATCACAATGATTAAAGTCAAGACAGTTTAAATCTATGTTTTTGTTTTAGTGACATTATAAAGCCTCTGGGTCATTAGTAGGGATCCACGTCAGATCATTCTCCTTGACTTGCTAGAAGTGGTTCAAGTAATTATTACTAGATTACTTTTTTAATTTTTTAATTTATTTATATTCACAAGCAGAGAAAGAGAGTGGGAGAAAAAGATAGAGTGAAAGAGAGAGAGAATGTGTATAAAAAGGGACTCCTGCCACTGCAAACAAAGTCCAGATGCATGCATGAATCACTTTGTGCATCTGGCTTTACATGGGTATTGAGGAATCAAACCCAGGCTGTCAGGCTTTGCAAGGAAGTATCTTAACTACTGAGCAATCTCTCCAGACTAATAATTGTTTTTATTTTATGAACTTTACAGTATGAACATACTGCATATTGTTCGTATTCCCACCAAGTATGCACATACCCCTTCTTTCCCATCCCCAGTCCATTGAGGCCCCTCCTCAGTGGGGTTGTTGATATTCAGTAAGGGGTAATGAATGCACCAGTCAGTTTCAGTGTATGTGAAGGGTGCAATGTATTAGGATACACCTTTTCATCCTGTTTTAAGAAGGTAAGTGTACACGTACGTATTGATTGTTTTTACTCATTTGAGTTCACTACAGTTCACTATGGTTCATTTTAAGCTTCAGAGACTAAGTTGAGGATTAAAGGGAATAATTTGAGACTTAGGTATTCTTTTTACTTTGATTTCACAATAACTACAGATAACTAAATAAAACTCCTATTTCTTTACTAAGAAAAAAAACATTTTTATTGAATAATTTCACTTCAGTAAACATTCTAAAGGAAGCATCCAAAGCCCACTGTTTTCAACTGAAGGTCCAAACTCAAAGGAGAGTATTCCCATTCTTTAAAGACCAACATATTCTTTATTTTTCTCCACAGACATACTGGGACCATTCTGAAGGAATCAAGACTGCACATAATTGATGACAGCCCTTTCTAAATTGAACCTGAGTTGTAATTAGCCAAGCCCAAAATGTTATTGACTAACTGGTCATTTCATAGTCTCACTACCACCATAACATCCTTCAAGTATTTAAATTGGGTTCCTAAAACTCAAATTCTTGAGGAAGTGAGTTGAGTAAGTAGTATACAAGATGCAGGCTTATCTAAGCTCTTAGAGCATGCTCACACTATGTGACCCGTTTTGAGGCATTTCCTATAGCTTCTTTCTAGCCTTTTTATTTTTCTAATGCAAGAATGTAAGCTCCCTTTAGAGACAAATAAGCATTTTATTAAAATGCACAACAAATCAGGATTTTCATGTGAATTTTCATGACTTCAGAAACTAGATAATCTGCCTGGCTCACATTGTGTACCAAGATTGAAAGGGAAATCTATCTCAGTATCTATCATAGGTATTTACTAATGTTCTCTTTTCAATAGCACACTTCAAATGAAATGTCCCAGCGACACAAGGCTTCGCCTTGTCTGTCTCATTCTGACTATGTTCCACAATGCTCATATAAAACTTGCTTAAAGAAACAGTTGGTTCCATTTCCACTGTTTTATAGAACAGTCACATGTTTCTACTCACATCATATATGAACTCACATACTTGGAATTTGAGACAGAAACACATGTCTAATACCGTGGCCATAATTTCAAATAACCAAACAAGCATTATAACCATATTGGGAAATACACAAACATTTCTCAGTTATTTTGAAGTAACATAGTTACACATTGCCTTAGATGTAGAGAAGGCTCTGAAATTTTTTTAAGCAAGTGGAACAACATAGAACCAGGATACAATTTAGAAAGTCATCTTTACCCTTTTATTTATTTATACCTTAAAAATAATTCCATGAAAATAAATATTTCTTATTTTAGTGAATTAATTGATAGGCAGTATAAAGACTACTTCTAAATACTTGGCCCTCTTTTAGCTAAGTGTGATGTAAATACTTTATAGGGTAAGGCCTGCTATTGATAAAATCTTATGTATTTTCAAGGAGAAGGGTCCCAGTAAGTCTATAGAGAAAAATAAATATCACTTTTGGTCCTTAAAGAATAGAAACACTATTCTTTGAGTTTGGACCTTCAATTGAAAGCAGTGGACCTGAATGTTTCTTTCATGAATGTTTACTAAAGTAAAAACATTTTACTAAGAAATATGAGATTTATTTAGTTATCTGAGTTACTGTGAGATCAAAGTAAAAAGAACCCAATTCTCAAACCATAATGTTTAAACCTCAACTTTTTAAACTCAGGAAATTAGTGTCTTAAAAATATTTCCATATCCTGCAAGGAAAGGTTTTCCCTAAGAAATTTCTCAAGGTATTCACATACTTAATATGAATAAATTTAAGTGTGTTATATATAAATAAATGCAGGAATGTTCTGAGAATTTTTTTTAAATACTTGAATGAGGAAACTATTCTGAGATTCATAATTTCTGAATGAAGGAAGATAAATTGACTGAATTCAGGATGCAGTTAAATTAATAAGAGAAATACATTGTGCCAAACACTGAAGAAAATAGGAATATAGCCTTCTAGAGAAAAAAAGTATAACTCTAATTCTTCTGGCAAAACCTGAATATATGGGGGAATATATATACATATATGTATATATATATATATATATACATATATATATATATATATATATATATATATATGATGAACTTACTATTGCATACTGGTGTTTCAGTAACATATCAATTTGGCATGTATTTTAAATTTTAATATATTCTATTAGGGAAGATTTCTGAATTCAGTAATATTTTATAAGCTGAGAATATATACATGAAATGCTCTTGCTGATGACAATTGATATATTATGAAAAACTCTTTCCTTCTTTCTCTGTTTTCCCCAAATTCCACTCTAAGTAAGATAAGCAAAGAATTATAAGTTAGAATGTTCATCATAATTATATTATTAAAAAAATTAAACTAGATATTTCCATCAAAACTGGGATTGTTGAATACAAATATTTAACATATCCTCAGGTGGAGGTATGCTGTGCTGAATCTGAAACATTGCCTGCAAAAGACTTACTAACAAGAGTATTATTTATATTGTATTAAGCAAAATAAACTTGCATTGCATGATTCGCACAATCCGTATTAATATATGTGTAAATGCATCCATGTAAATTTGAATAAGAATGAGAATTCAATCATTAATATTGCTTTTCTCTATGTGGTAAGATTATAACTAATATTTATGTTTTGTTCTTCTCTATCGTTTCAAATGAACATGAAATTTAGATCATTAGTAACAAGCCAATAAACATTCTCTCAACTGCTAATTTTTGAAAATAGATTAAGTTTTATTTTTGAAAATATATTTTTATTTTTATTTATTTTTTGCAGACAGTGAGAATGAGACAGACAGAGAGACAGAGAGAGAGAGAGAGAGAGAGAGGGAGAGAATCTGAGTATGGGCATGCAGGGCCTCTTGCCCCTACAAATGAATTCCAGATGCATGTGCTCCTTTTGCATCAGGCATTATGTGAGTATTGGAAAATTGAACCCAGAGTGGCAGATTTAGCAAACAAGGGTCTTTAACTGATAAACAACCTCCCCAGCCCTACAACTCTTTTAACCAACAATAAAGTATTAAGTGTAGAATATAGATTTGATTGTACATACAATTGACAGAAGTAATTTGTATTAAAGAATCTGCTCTATATTAAAGAAGGATTTATAAATAACTAGAAAAGTTTTATTGCTTCCAGATGGGGATTCCAAAGTGTTTGACATAATTATTGAGCTCACCACCATTGTGTTTCAGTCTGGAATCTAACCTTCATTGATAGTGTTAAATAAGTCTGGTATTCTATACTGAGGTGTAATTTCCTAAGGTTGAGCCATTGTCTAACAATGGAAATCCTTTTCACCTTGTTCAAACACAGGATTAGAAATACCTTGGCAACATGTATGAAATTTATTTAAGTAATAAAGCTAACATATTGTTGGGTTTTGGTTATTATAGTTACCAATGGTTACAACTAAGTGTGTGTGTGTGTGTGTGTGTGTGTGTGTGTGTGTGTGTGTGTGTTTACATTAAGCTAAAAACCAGTTATGAGAATAATTTCTTACCTTCAGTACCAAACTGAACAATGTAAAAGCACGATTCTACAGAGAAAAGTTTCTGCTATAATAGATTCAGTAGCAAGAGTGTATGTGCATAATATTTTCTATAAATATAAACTTTAAAGAAAGGAAAACATATTCAAGGAATATAAAAATGGAATTAAAACCTTCATGTGTTTTATATTGTAGGGAATAGTAAGATTTATAAACTAAAGTTACACGTATTGCAAGAGATGCAACCAGTACTTGATTGAAAAAAAGATACTGAATACAAGATTAAAATGACAAAATGAGACGTTTACACATAAGATAGGAAAGGTACTTAAAAAGGTAATATAGCTGTGTATATCTTATCAGGCTGATTGCTTTCATATAACAATGTCTCTTTCTTGATCAAAATGTTGTCCAATTTACCCCAACAGCTCATGCAGCACTTTCCAGCACTATATGGACTAATCATTTAGGAAATGGCTTACTTACACATTGCAGACAGATCTCTTGATGTGCTGCATTGGCAGCTTGTGATGTCTTCAGCAGTAGAGTCTTACCTTTTACCTCAGGCAGGTAATCAAGTTATTTGACAGCAGCCTGTCTTGTTTTGGGAACTCATAGATCTCTCTGATCAATAGCTCAATGTGGGTTGCAACCAATTTCTGGTACTGGGTGTTACAAGCCAGAGCCAAGCCTAGATGGGTAAGATACTGGCTAAGAGACCTGCTCAGTGGAAAGGAACCCATACCTGGAACTGGGAACCAAGTGAGAATCCTATGGAGAACAAGATTAGGGACTCCAATGAGAAACTCCCACTAGATTTTGGCCAAAAGAGAGGCTACATCTATTTAAATCTTACTAAATTAACAATGCTTATGTTCTTTAACATATGCTGATTGCACTCTCTGTTGGAGAATGGGTTTACATTTCCAGAAGGTAGTGAGAAGCAAGGACAACCGAAATCTATTAACAAGACAAGAAAAGATAGCTGGCTCCCTGGCAGGATATAAACCACCCCTTGCATACCAGCTAGGGTCCAAGTGAAACTACAGAGGAACTAGTGAAATTAGTAAGAATGCTACTTCCATGGTGAGCCTGACAACCTGTGCCAGAGTGATGGAGACAGACACTGAGGATATTAAAATGTACCCAAGCAGAAATTCAGAAGCTTCTGAGATTTCAACACTAAAATAGATGGAAAGCACACCCACCACAGCTCAGGGGATTTTACAAAAGGAGTGGAATGACTGTAAGAGCCATATGGAGGGAGGGAATATCCAAAGGCATTTCCCCCACCCCCAATGACTGACTGCTGCTCTCACAACTCATAAACCATAACTCTATGGTAAATACCAGCATTCCCACTGAGCTCAGCCCTCAGTGGAGTGGGGCCAGGGAGAAGGGAAATGTTGGTACCAACACATGATGTGCCTATACAGCTCTTTATGGGACACTCAGGAGCCATAGATTGTCGCTAAAAAATTTTCAGCGCCAAATATGGGATACGTTCCAGTGAGTTGTTGGCCAAGGAGGTCCCTAATGCCCCCAAAACATTACAGGCCATTGCTAAGGCTCTTGGTTTCCCACCAGGAATAGATGGTAAGACCCTATTGCTGAAGACTCCACATACTTGGGCTCCAAGGTCACTGAGAAATCCTGCTGTAAATGAGCTGAAAGCCTCCTTCATGTAGACCAACTGACAGAAAGCTGGAAAAAGCCATGCTGCATGCAATTCAACTGGGGAGAGAGAAATCAACAGTGATGATAATCAACAGTGGACACTGCAAGCCTTATATTTGGCCAGCCAGGCAAATGAACCAATGGGTGCAATAGTGGCATGTCTGATATGGGGGAAACCTACCATCCTCTAATTTGACTAGAGGCCTGCTCCATGGGAAAAAATACATCCCTGATACTAAAAACCTACAACAGTGGTAGTCATGAGCCCTAGGAGTGTAATGTCTGCTGCTGTCTGGCTAAATGTATACACTATGCTCATCAAACTGCCCAGGAAGTACTTCTCTTAATGATCATACCCATATATTAATGCTACTCTCACTTTTGGTTAGAGAACCTTCTCTTTTCAGATGGCAGTTACCTTGGGATGACTAAGAAGGCACCATGGTGCTGAGAAGAAGTGACAGAGGAGTGATCAGCACTGAAATATCTATATCACACCTTCCAAGGCTCGGGGTCCATTGCAGAAGAGGTGGCAGAAAGAATGTAAGAGCCAAAAGAAGGGTAGGACTTCTTACATTGTGCTTCTCCAGACACAAAATGGCCTGGATATCCATGACCTCACAGTGCCTGATACTACCTATATAAAACCATCATAATAGGAGAAAAAGATGATGACATCAAAATAAAAGAGTCTGATTGAAGGGGGAGGGGATATAAAGGAGAGTGGAGTTTCAAAGGGGAAAGTGGGAGGAGGGAGGGAATTACCATGGGATATTGTTTACAATCATGGAAGTTGTCAATAAAAATAAAAAAGAATAAAAGATTTTTTTTAAAAAAGAAAAAAGTTATGTATGACTGAAGAGGGCTGGAGCTACAGACATACATACTCAAATCCAGCTGGTTATGTGGGCTTTGAGGATCAAACTAGAGAGCTCTCTCAAGTGTGCTTGGACCCTGCTCAGTGCTCTTAATCACATCGTCATTTCTCTGCACAAGAATATTTAATTTATAAAAAGGTAAATGCAGGATGAATTTGTCTTTCTGATTCTAAAGTCACAAGGTTGTCTTCAAAGAAAGAACTGAAGCCAAGAATTGTTTTTTTTATTTGTGGTAATCAATGGTAAATATAAAAGACCTTCATGAGTCTAATATTAGTGAATTAATATGATGATATTAATAAAATCAGAATTTCTAAGAACAAACAAGATAATTTGATTACATATATCTGCTTAAAATTGATAAGGAAAATTTCATCTTTAAGGGGGTTTTTGCTGGGAATATTGCTCACTGATAGAGGTCCAATTTTTTGTTGTTGTTGTTGTTGTTGTTGTTTGTGTTTTTTTTTTTTTTTTCTTTTCTTGGTTTTATGAGGTAGGGTCTCATTCTATTCCAGGCTGACCTGGAATTCACTATAGAGTCTCAGGGTGGCCTCAAACTCTCTGTGATCCTCCTACCTCTGCTTCCCGAGTGCTGGGATTAAAGGCATGCGCCACCACGCCCTGCTGAGGCCCTAGTTTTATAAGACCCTGATTTTGGTCCCCATCACCACTACCAACTAATAAAGCAAAAAGAAAAAGAAAAAATCGTATTATGGTATGTGTTGTCTTTTGTTTTTTTAAAACAGGGTCTCTCTACGTATCTCACAGGCTATTCTGAAAATTGTTCTGCTTTAAAGATTTTCTTTGGTCCAAGGGCCTTTGATACATGTGGGTATGTGGATATAAATGAAATTTATACTCTTTCTGATGACAAAACCTAAGCTGTAATTTGTGACTAACATCAGAGATAACTTTATATTTATACAGGCTTGCTAGAAGATGAAAAGCTATCAAGATCTTGGTTCCTCCCTGATAGAATTATCATTATTAGAAAAATATATAGACATTTTGTTCATATTTTTCCTTCATAGCCTTGAATCAGGAATCTAGTTCACACATACCTGAAAATTCAAACTTCTAATGAAGAGCAACAAAATGTGCAATTATGAAGGTGCTATTCTAGGAATTTCCCACTTTGTTCTATTTTTTTTATTAATTAGTTTTGTACTCAGCGAATACAGTCAATTTGGTACCATTATTAGGCTCATCCATTACCTACCCCCTCACCTTGGCCCTCTCCTTGTTGAAGTATATGAGTCATGCATTCTAGAGTTAGCCCACAGTTATGGGTAGGATAAATGTCTGCATATCATGACCCAACATGTGGCTCTGACATTCTTTCCACCCCCTCTTCCGCAAAATTTCCCTGAGCCATGTTGGGTTCATTTTTGGTCTGCTTCAGTGATAAGGTGTTGGGGGCCTCTGGGTCTCTGACTCTCTGATTTGGTAGGAGTTGATTTTTCTCTGTGTTGATCTCTTTCACCCTTGTGCTGGTACCCGGTTCACCAAGAAAACAGCACCCTTGCTTGTTTCACCAATTGTTCTTAGTTTCAGCCGGAGCCCTTTTAAGGTATGATGGGGTGGCTCTCTCCTTAGGATCTACATCAGTTAGTGGCAAGACCCTACTGCTGAAGACACCTTATGTGGTCGTCACATAAAACGGAATGGCATGGCTGGAAGCTGGAAGAGAGTCAGTCCCCAGACAGTTAGTGCATCTAGTGCCAGAAGGTGCTATATGGGCCACTGGGGGAAAATGACCAATATCTGTCCAAGCAACTCACGGTCTCACCTACTTAGCAGCAAATCACCTGTCGTGATGCTCACTTTATTCCAATTTTGCACATTTCACAGAAGTAGACATCAGTAAATCATGCTAAGAGTGGACTCTTATTCTTCCTTCCTAATTTCTTCCCAATCCCCCCACTCTTTTGATAGTAGTAGAAGTATCACTCCATATTCCTAGGAGAATGTGTTCCAACAGAACATTCACCAGCCAGCATCAGCCAGCAGTGTGCAGGAACTTCACACTCAAAGCCCTTCTGAAGTGCGCGGAACTAAGTTTTCTCTGCAGCAGGAGGTGTCGAATTCTGAAACTGCCACCCTGCAGTCCACAGCATGATCAGATGAAACGTTTCTGTTTCCTGAATCAGTGGAGCAGCTTGTAAAACCACAGTGGAAGCATGATGTTTTCATCTTCCCCTGGTTATTTCCTATCTAAATTAGACAGATTTATTAGAAGGTACAGCTTGCTTTTTTTTTTTTTTTTCTTTAAAGAAGGTTGTAGAAATGGTTCAGCAGTTTAGGAGCCTGCCCACAAAGTGTAAGGACCGAGGTTTGATTACCCAGGACCCACATAAGCCAGATGCTGAAAGTGGTACATGGGTCTGTAGTTTGTTTGCAGTGGCATGCTCTCTTTCTCTCTCTCTTTCTCTTTCCATCTCTTGACATGCTTTGATCATATTCACTTTCCACCATGTCTATAGTTTCCCTCATTGCTCTATCATCTGCCTCTCCCTCTCTACTCTTCCTAAACAGTTCCCCTGCAGTACTTTTGTGGCTGTTTTTTTCTGTTTTTTTTTTATTGTTTCTATTGAAAACTTCCATAATTATAGACCATAAATCATGATAATTCCCTCCCCTCCCCCACTTTCCCATTTGCAACACAACTCTCCAGCATTTTCCCTCCTTCTCTCAATTAGTCACTCTTTAATTTTGATGTCATCATCTTTTCCTCCTATCATGAGAGTCTTGTGTAGGTATAGTGAGGCATTGTGAGGTCATGGATATACAGGCCATTTGGGGCCTGGAAGAGTGCATTGTAAGTAGTTATATACTTCTTTGGCTCTTACATTCTTCTTGTCACCTCTTCTGCAATAGACTCTGAGTCTTTGAAGGTGTGATAGAGATGTTTCAGTGCTGAAAACTCCTCTGTCACTTCTCAGCAATATTGTGTCGTTTGAGTCATCCCAGAGGTCACTGCCATGTGAAAACAGAAGCTTTTCTAACCAAAAGTGGGAGTAGCGTTAATATTTGGGCATGAACATTAAGAGAAGTGCTTACCTAGCAGTTTGATTAGCATTTAGCCAGACACCAGCAGGCCTTACACCCCTAGAGCTCATGACCTCCCCCATCATATGTTTTCAGTACCATGCATGTATTCACTCCTGTGGAATAAGCCTTCAGTCTAATTAGAAAGCAGTTGGTTTTCCCCATAGTAGCCATGCCACTATTGCACCCATTGGCTCATTTGGCATGGGTGGCCAAACTTAAGGCTTGCAGTGTCCACTGTTGTTTATCTCCACTGATGACATTTCTGCCTCGCATGGAGCAACATACAGCATAGCTTTTTCCAGTTTTCTGTCAGCTGGTCTCTAGGAAGGAGGTTTTCAGCTCAGTTCTAGGAAGATTTCTCAGTGACTTTGTAGACCAAGCATTTGGGGTCTTCAGCAATAGGGTTTTACCATCTGTTCCTGGTAGGAAAGCAAAGGCTTGGCAATGGCATGTAATGTTTGGGGGCATCAGGGACCTCCGTGGCCAACAACTCACTGAAATTTTTGTAGTAACAATCTATGGATTCTGGGTGCACCATTGTTGAAAAAAGTAGGTTTTCATATGACTTATTCATAATCTGTTAGATTTTGATTAGCACCCCCTTACCCTTCCTTTACTCAATCTCTTCTGCTGACCTCACTTGGGCCTTTCCACATCTGTTCATTTACTTACACATATGCAATACCATTCCCTTAAGGCTTTATTTTCTTTATCCAGATCTATATCAGAAAAAAACAATAATATCTCACTTTCTGAGTCCAGTTTATTTCATTTAACATGATGATCTTCTATTCTATTAATTTTTCTACACATGATATGATTATGTTCTTCTTTATGGATGATTAATAGTTTGTTGGACCATGTACCATATTTCTCTATCTATTTATTGATGGGCACCTAGGGTGATTTCATAGCATTGCTATTTTAATATCTTTCCACTGAACATAGATATGCAATTATCCCTGTAATATGCTAACTTTGATCCCATTGTAATACACCTATAAGTGGTATAGCTGGACAATATGGCACTCATATTTTTAGTTTGTGGAGAAAAAATGATTTTAAATTTTTATTCATTTACTTATTTCAAAGAGAGGGAGAGAGAGAGACAGAGACAGAGAGACACAGAGAATGAGAATGGGTGTGCCAGGTCCTCAATGACTGAAAACTAACTCCAGGTGCATGTGCCACCTTGTGCATCTGGGCTTTATGTGGGCACTGGGGAATCAATCCCATGTTGTTAGGTTTTGTAGGCAAGTTCCTTAACCTCTGAGCCATTTCTCCAGCCCAGAAAACAGATTTTCATGGTGTCTGAACTAACAAAGATTCCAACCAAAATTGAATATTGCTTTCTTGATGAAAGAACTCTGACTGGGATGAGGTGGAATCTTAGGATAGTTTTGATTTGCACTTCCCCCATGGTGGAAGATGTGAGACACTCTTTCAACTATTTATTGGCCATTCATACTTCTTTCTATAGAACTGTTCCTGACTTTCATTTGCTTATTTCTTCAGTGATTTATTTGTTCTTTTGATTTTTAATTTGTTGAGTTTTTCCATATTGGGAATGTTAGTCGCCTATTGGATGAGTGAGCTAGAAGTTTCTCCCCCTCTATATTCTGTTTCTTCATTCTGGTAATTGTTATTTTAATAAATATTTTATTTATTTATTTGAGAGAGAGAAAGAGAATAGGCATGCCGGGGCCTCTAGCCATGGCAAACAAATGCTAAATACACGCACCACCTTGTGCATCTGGCTTACATGGGTAATAGTACCTGGGCCCTTAGGCTTTGCAGGCAAGCACCTTAATGACTAAGACATTTCTCCAGCCCTTTTAAAAATCTTTAATTTAATTTATTTATTTGAGGAGAGAGAGAGAGAGAGAGAGAGAGAGAGAGAGAGAGAGAGAGAGAGAGAGAGGGAGGGAGAGAGCTATCCCAACATTTAATTTCAGGTAATCCTATTTTCCATTCTTGCTCTCATTTCTTGAATTATTGGAATCACATTTAAAAAGTCCCTGTTTAGGTCTATATCTTAAACTGTTTCCCCTCTGTTTGCTTTTAAAAGTATTATCCAAAATATGTATTTCCTTTCCAATAATTACCCTAAAGTCACTGATCCATTATGATTGCGTTTTAGACAGGATGGGAGAGATGAAACTAGTTCTAGTCTTTAACTTGTGTGCATTCCCTTTTCTCGGCATCATTTCTTAAAGATGCAATACTGTACTCTACTGAGTTTATGTAGTTTTCATAAACCAGGTGGCTGCAATTCTCTTAGAGTTTTTCTAGAGCCACATTCTTCTCCATTGTTCACCAGGCCTGTTTCTGTGGCTGTGTCATCTAATTTGGAAACAGGTACTGTTATTCTTCAAGCATTGCACTTTTGGTTCAAGACTGCTTTGGATATTTTTGACTTTTCTACTTCCACATTAAATTTTAAGATTTTGTAAAAGATATTCTGAGAATAATGCTATTAGAATTGTAATGGAGAGTGTTTTGATTCAGCACAGAACTGAGTAATACAGCTTTCTTAAGAATACTGTCATAGATCTATGAAAATATATATCGTCCCAACTTCTAGCACTTTATTCAACCCTTTTTACTACTTTTGAAATAATAATTATTATAGAACTTTTTATCTCTTTCAAATAAAAGTTTATGACTAATTTTCTCGGTGAAGCTCTTGTGAGTCAGAGTTTGTTCCTAGTCTCATTGGAGCATGCTGACGGCACCACGTAGAGCAGCACGCTGATTTCTGTGGAGTTTTTGTCCTTCCAGTTTGCTGAAAGTGGCCATCAGATATAAGAATTTCTGCTAGAGTCTTTAGATTCTGTTCAGTTATAGGACCACACAACCTGCAAATAAGGATTATTGGATTTCTTAATTTCTTATTTGTATCCCTTTTTCTTTCTTCCTATTGAATTATCTAGCTAAAGTTTCAATCACCATGATGAATATGATGAGATGTCACCACCCTTGTCTATTTGGTGATTTCATAGTACAAGCTTCCAATTTCCACATTTCGTATACTATATATTATAATAATATTCTATATATTCTTTATTATATAGAGATTCAATTTTATTCCTGCTTTCTTCAAAACTTTTTTTTTTAATTTCTATGTCTGGTTTATTGCATTAAATATAATTTCTACCAGATTAAACAATGTTCCTCCCAACAATATGGAATTTCCTTGTTTTTTTTTTTAATATTTACTTATTTAATTACAGAGAAAGAAGAGAGACAAATGTAGAAAGAGATAATGGGCAAGAGATGCAAAGTGTTGCATGCATTTGGAGTTTCTTTAAAACTTTTATCATGAAGGAACATTAAATTTTGTATGTTGAATCACCATTGCATCTTTAGAATGAAGCCAATTTGATCATGGTAAATTATCATTTAACTGTGTTATTGAATTTGGTTTATACACATTTTATTGAGAATTGCTGTGTCTACATGCATGAATGAAATTAGCCTACTGGGTTTTTATTTCTTTTCTTTATATCCATAGTTATTTTGTGTGTCAGAATAACACTGATATTTTCCCTGTAATTTTATTAAGCCTGCCTTCTGTTTCTTTTGGTTAGCTTATTTAGGGGTCTGTCAATCTTTGTTAAGTAGCAACTCTTTGATCCTGTATGCTGTTTTTTCAATGTCCATTTTGTTATTTTTGCACTGGTCATCATTATGTCTCTCTGTCTATCAATTTTGGCCTTTGATATGTCTTATTTTTCTAAGATCCTGAGGTACATGACTGGATTATTTATTTGAGAGCTGTCTGAGTTTTTAATGCAGGAACAGATAGGCATAAATGTTCTATTTACAGCTATATCTCAAAGATTCTGGTAAATTGTGCTTTCACTTGCATTAAAATTCAGGATTTATTGTTATCATTTCTCCAAGTTTATACAATTGTATATTCATCTTTCAACTATCTTATGCATATATAGATATAAATATCAATATATTTTCATAATTTCTTTCACTGTAGATTTCTAGTATTATTTTATTGTGGACTCATAAGATATACAAAGTTTCTTTAATATTCTGTATGTCTTAAGAATTGTATTATTGCCTTAAACATGACCAGATTTGGAGAGATTTCCACAAGCTACTGAAAAGGATAAGTACTCAGCAGCTGTTGGGTAAAACATTCTGTAGATACCTGTTAAGTCCATTTGATCTATCATCTGTTTAATTCTGAAGTTATTACTATTTTGCCTAGATGATATAACTATTAATGAAAATGATGTATTGAAGTTCCTCTATTATTGTTTCTGGTTCTGTCTGCCCTTATATGTTCAGTAATGTTTGCTTTATGGATATGGTATTACTAATGTCCACTAGTTATATATTTATAATTGTTATATCATCTCAAAAGATTTTTTCTTTTATTCACATTTACTGACCTTTATTATCCAAGTAATCTGGTCTGGAAGAACTCTGTAATATTTATCAATACATCTCTTCCTGCCTTTGCTTTATGTTTGTTTAGAATGTCATTTTCCAACATTTGCCCTTTAGCTTAATGTATCTTTCCCAGTGATGAAGATTTCTTACCAGAGGATTTTTTGATATCATTTACTCTACTGGCCTATTGTTTCATGGAGAATCATCTCAGATCATATTTAACATTATAATTAAACCATACATAATAATTTCCTCCTTATTTATCTCAGATGATTGATGAACTACTGTATTGATAATGATTGCTTCTTCTTTTATCTATTACTCTAGTGAGATTTATTCTTACCAAAGCTATCATGACTGTATATTTCTTTCTTCATCTTCTTTGAGCATCTTCTGTAATGAACGTTTAGTTTTGGACAATGCATTGCTTTACTTTGTTCTTAGGATGGGAGGTCTTTGTTTCTCCTACAATTTTAAAAGACAACTTTACTAGAAATAATAATTATTGACAGGCTTGAAATATATCAGTCTATACTCACTTGGCTTGAAGGGTTTCTGCCGAGAAGTTTAGCATCCCATAGGAATGAGACAATGTTTCTCACAGTTCTTTGTTACCTTTCTAGTTCTTTGTAACATTAACTGCCCTGGCATTTCTTTCTTGATGACTGAAGCTCTTTCTCCCTTTTTCTCTAGAACTTTCTCTCTTTCTCTTTACTTCTTTCTCTCTAACTCTTTCTGTCTCTTTCTTTTGCTCTAGAGCAGCATGTCTCCTTTGCTTCCTTGAACCTCCTATTTCACAGAGTTTTATAGGAAAGGCTTCTAATTTATTACCTCACTCTAAAAGTTTCCACCTCCTTTTTCTTTCTTTTTATCTACTGTTTCCTAGCTACTTATGTTGAAGAAGTAAGTAATAATTAGTGGCTATACTTATAAAAAACATTTTAATGCAATGTTATATACCATAGCTCTACTCATAAATAAGATATATATTAACATTATTATTCTTGTATTCACAGTAGCAATTGCAATGCCTATCACCACTATAGAAACCAAGTACATCATTATCAAAGAATTTTTCTATTACTTCTTCACTTCTTTTCTATTCTATACAAGTACATCTTTAGTAACAAGTATGAAACTAAGAAACAGAGAAGCTTAGGAGAGTACTGATGGAAATTTTTTGAAAATTTTCCTTGAGAACCACATAAACCAATTACATGAAGAAATATTTGTAGTTTTGTGGCATTTAACATGGATTAGTAAAAGTCTATAAAACTGAGTGCTTTTGATGTAAAAAATTAGGTTGATAATGGTCTTTCTAGAAGAGAATAATAAACATATGGAAGGCATTAAGAGAAAAAGTCACATTAGCTAAAGATCCATTAAATCTAAGAAAGAGGCCCATAGTATTTATTCACACACACAAAAAAAATATCGCCTCCTCTGTTTTGTCTCTGTGCTCCCAGTTAACCTGTGACTCTTATTTGTAGCATTATATTTCATTTGTTTTAGTCTAGTTTTGTCAAATTATAACTCAAAGCATTTTAATGAAAGCACATGAACAATTGTTTTTTATTAAGTAGATTAAGATTAAACAGCATTTTAATGGAAGAACATAGGCAATCGTATTACATTAAATAGATTAAGATTAAGCAATTTGTTGACTAGCGTTTTACTCAAGTACTTGAGGGATATGAAAGAGGGGGAAATCTCAATTATTACATAAAAATGAAGACAAGTATGTTGGGCTATGTATGTTTCTTCTATTACAAAACTGTTGTACATTTTGTCACCTCATTTTCTTGCTCTTTTGCTTTTGAAAAGTTATAAATATCCCATAAATCTATTCTTAGAATAATTTCTCTATATTAATAATATCTGATAAATTATTAGTTCTTGAGTTCTGCACAATGGTCTTTAGTCCTGTGAGTCATGTGTTTAAGTAATTTAAAAAATGAAACCTGAAAATCCAAGAAATATCCCTCGACTAGATGATTAGTATGTGCTTTCCAGACTGAAGGGGATGTTCCATTTATAACTCTCATTTGTTTCCTACTGTTGTGGCCAAGTTTCCACTTATTACATGTCTCCTTGCCTTAATAGTAACTTCCAGTTTAGAACACTGCAAACTATTTCTCTCCTTCTAAATTAAAGTAAATGATATCTAAGGCACATCTACCACAAATTTTACTAGAAGTTACTTCAAAGATTCCATTAAGAAATGAAATATTGCCATCTCTTCCTGAAGCCAAGGTTAGCCTTGTTCATAATGAGCTGGACTCTGTGATTTCCCTTCTGTTTAAATACTCGGAGTTTTGCCAAGTCTTTTTACCCTTCATCTAAAGTTAAACTTGCTTATTTTTCTTTTTATTGTTTTTTTCTGCTATTAGGACAGACAGAGGCTTAAGAAACAGTCTTTGGTAGGGCTTCCTTTTACTCAGTGCCTCTTGGGACCAGCCTACATATATGTCTACAGTGACTTTGAAGGGCCAAATCTAAAAATTCCAAAACACTAAAATATTGTCTCAGATATACACAATTTCAGGAAAGTTATAGTATATGTTTCTCCTTTCAGTTGTCAGTCAAAATATATGAAAGCAAATGGAAAAAAATTTTTCACATACATGCACATATGTAGCTATCCACACAATTCCTTGAGAGCTTGGTTAAAATTGAAGACGAACTTTTCAGAAAAGATGCAGCCTCAGCATATGTGGATGCTACTGTTCCTCAACTATCTGAATATAATCTGAAATAATTCATTTTAGCATCAATTGGAACTCTAATCATCTGGGAGGGAATATCTATCTATCTACCTATGGTTACATTCTACTTCTTTTCTTCTCATAACTAGCACCATGAAAAATAAACACTTTTGCCAGGCGTGGTGGTGCATGCCTTTAATCCCAGCACTCGGGAAGCTGAGGTTAGAGGATCAATGTGAGTTCGAGGCCACCCTGAGAATACATAGCAAATTCCAGGTCAGCCTGGACTAGAGTGAAACCCTACCTCACAAAGCCAAAATAAATAAATAAATAAAAATAAACATCTTTGCCCTCTTTTGTGAGGAGGATTTTCTTGTGGTTTATCCTTTTGACTAAGAATGTGTTCTCTTGAGGTGTCCTGGCTTTACACAGACTCTTTTCCATGTTTTCTGTCTGGCTTGGGCCAAGATTGTGCCTTGACTCCCTGTATGGCTGGAACATGATGCCCTAACTCCCTAGGACTTCAGACCTCATTATCTCTCTGAATGGAGATAGTGCAATTCAACTAACTTAGAAAATGTTGCAGTTCATAATTTAGTACTCTTTCCCTCAATTCCCAAAACTATTTGCCCCAGTGACTTTTCCTGTGTTTGAAACATTCATTTTAACTTATGCATGCACACACATGCACACACACACACACCATACTTCACTTCCTAGAGAATTATTTCTTTTTATTCTTTATATATATTTGGCAAACACTGTAAATATTATAACATTAGAAGAAATTGTGAGGCAAGTCCATCACTGAGCAACATTACATAATATATTTATACAAACCTGGCTGGCATAACTTCATTATTCCACATGGCCTCTTAACTCAGTAAAATATGATATATAAGTTCTTACAAGCATATGATACTGTTTTGTAACAATTTTAAATAAATAGGATAGTACAGAGTAAAATAATATTAAGGCTGAAGGTATACCACAGTTGTAGAATATTTGCATAGCATGAATAAGGCACTGAATTCAATTTGCAGCACCAAATAAACAAAAAAATAAACAGAAAATAAAGCAGTGAAGTATTTCATATTATCCTGATCAGTTGTGGTTTGTGCATAGTTTATGTAGTACATTTTTATGCAATGGGCAAAACAGTAGATCTATTATTACAATAGGCACTAAGACATCTCCAGGGCACCATTGTGATTTTATGGGATCATTGCTGGATATGGAGTTTCTTGTTGACTGGAGTATTATTATGTAGTATAAGACTAACTTCCTCAGACATGTCTTTGTAGCCATTAAATTCACAGCAGATACCAAATGTATTTGATAATTGAACACTGTCAAAACACAGGTAGAGATCAGAAGAAGTTTACATTCCGAGATCTTACAATATAGCCCTTAAACCTCAAGAACTTAGATAATATCCTTTAAATAGTAAATATGGCATGCAAATAAGTTATTATTAACTGTGAAAAAAATACATCAAAAAGGAATTTATATCAGAATAAGTGAGGGAGAACCTTAGGAATTTAACTAGGATAAAACACAGAATTCTGAAGTCATACACAGTTTTCTATTGTCTTTGAATCAAGAACAGAAAGTTCTAAAAGTTCTCACAACTCAAAGATCATGGTGATGTGAGATTTGAGGGTCTTGGAGGGGTCTTCCAAACTTATGAAACCCATATTTTGGTACATATACTATTTTTAACAAAGAATTGATAAAAAATGAACTCCATAGGATAAATTTTGAATTATTGAGTTTATTTAGTAGAAGTCACAAATTATGGGGATTATTTATGGAAAAATGGGGTCTAGAAAAAGTTCAGAGCAGAGTCACAAACATGAGGAAGATAGGAAACACATATTCATGTGAAAATCCCCAGCATAATTCATGAGGTACATTTAAGAGACATGGAGGTCTAAGAAGCTGGAGCAGAACATGGGGAAAATAGAACCTAGGAGCTTATGTTGGGAGATTTAGAAGAAACACACATTTGTGTGAAAGACACAGCATCTTCTCTGAGCCTCCCCATGGGTGACAGTTAAGAGTAAGTGATGGTGATTTAAGAATAGGAAAGTGCCAAGGCACTGAACAATGGGTAGTACACAGATATAACCATGGTTACCCCAAATTTAGAGAAATTACACAGGTAATAGGCCCAGAGTTTAAAGTAAATACGTAAGTGGCAGGTCTAGTGTGTAAAGGAAATACACTTATTATAGACTCAGCGATAAGAGGAAAATCATGCATGTAATTAAAGTGAGAAGTCCTACCAAAGCATAAAGCCGAGGCATGAAACAAATTACCCAGGCCAATAATGCTTTCCCCTCCCCATCCTGAGAAAGGCAGACTTATGTGTCCAGATAGAGACCACAGGGAAGAGGGAGGACAGAGAGAGATGGAAACAGCATGGACAAGCCTTTAAAATGATCACACTCAGGTATATAAGGTGAAGACCTGATTGGTTTGTAGATTCAAAGTGTGGATTCCAAAGGCAAGCCCACCTAGGTAGTGTGCTAGACTGTGGGGTGGTGAGGGGAGGTGGCACTGCAGTCTTGCAGGTGAACGTGGTCAGATATGAATTCCGTTCCTGCCGAGGTGAAGTGGCATCTACTGATTCTGTCTTTGGGCTCCTGTGCCCAAGTGAAACTGCCTAAAGAAGCTAGTTTTCTCCCGAGTCTGCTTCAATGGGTATAACATTTTTTTTTTCTTCTCACTGACTCAACCAATTATTCTTTGCTTGCTTCCAAAGGATGAATCAATGTTTGTGCACATACAACACAAAGTCAAAATAAGGTCTTGTGTCAACGACCTTCCCATTGCTGTATACTTCTACTGAGCAACTGTACAAGTCAGAGATGTAACATCAAGCTTTAAGTATTGATTTTTAGCATCACCAGAAAGCTGCTAGACTCTTATCTTAAGTGGTCAAAAGCAATGATTGTGTATTGGGTCTCCCCGACATCATGGATAGGCAGAGATCCTACTCCAGGGAGATGGAAGTAAACACTGAAGAGACTCAAATCCCATGAAAACAGAAAATCAGAGGCTGCTGAAAACTCAACTCTAAAGGAGACTTCTAACATGCCCTCTAAGACTCAGGGAACATTGTGGAAAGATGGGGTTGAAAGAATGTAAGTGCAACAGAGTGGAAAGGTATACTTTGAGGCAAAGAAACTCATTGGTGTATTCATGCCTCCAGAGTGATGATGGATATCACCACTGAGGGGCCCTCAGTAAAATGAAGGTGGAGGCAAATACGAGGGTAACCTGAAGAAATGCAACCAATTTGTAATATGCTCATATTTAAAGTTCTCAATAAAAATTCTTAATAAAAAATGGGTGCAAGAAAACCAAATGAGGACTGGGCAGATAGTTCTGTGGATAAAGGTTCTTGCTAGCAAAGTCTTTCAGCTAAGTTTAATTCTTCAGTATCCATGTAGAGCCAGACACAAAAATGGTACATAATTATGTCTTAATCCTTCAACTTTTTAGATTTGTTCCTATTACCATATAATGGAATATACTTGATTTAACAAAACAATGGTTATATAAAAAGGAGGTTTAACCAAGATTAAAATAACATTTTTACCTAATTTTCTATCACTCTTCTCTACCTACTTTTCTACCACAGAATACCAAGTTAACAAAATAGCATTGGTTTCATGAGTACACCAATGCATGCTGTGGTTCCTTGGTCTTTGCTCCTCAAAACTCCATAGCATTTCATTCTATTCAAATTTATAGTTGACAGCACATAGGGGTTGAACTAGGCAGGTATATATCTACAAAATTAATACTTAAAAATGATTCACAGATTTTACCAAATGAACAAGTTAATGTCCATAAAAAAAATACTTTTCAAATACTTCAGGAATTCTAGCCATATTAAAATATTGCATTCATAATATTTCAACATATACTATATAGTATAAACCTTTTAATTATTACAGTTAGAATATTTATTAAACTATCTCAGTGAAAGTCTCAATATAATCATATTACAAATACCTGTATACACAATAGCGCATAACCCAAACAAATACAAATTACCTGAATGGCTGTGAGGTTATTTGCAAAAGCTGTCCGTTTGTGTCAGGAGCATAAGGTGGGGTTTCTTTTATTATACTTCCCAGCATCCTCTTTGTGCTGCCTGGCATTCCCATTCTGATTATGTCCTAAAGAGATCTCATAGCAGCCCATGCGATATAATCTCTTGGACCCCTGTGGAGGAACGTGAACTTCCAGTGGAACAATAAAAATGGACAGTCTTACACTCCTAGTCTTCAGTAGCCATCATCTGGAGGTGGAAACCATGACTGAGTTTGCAATGGAAAATATGCACTTTAGTTTCCTGGTAATTTTTCTTGCTCATTAAGGTTTAAGCATGACATTAGAATTTTGAAGGAAATTATTGTTATTCTGTTTAGTATCCAGGTTTTCGCTAGGTGTCATACCTATTTCCTATTTAGATGACTATCTTTTCCACTATGAATTACAAGATACAATTTCAAATGTGGGAAGCTTATATTTCTAAACTTTAATTAAATAGAAATATTACAAATCCAGTTTGGAAGTAATATTTCTTTAGGCACAACATTTGAGGTTAAGAGCTATCAGTAGTAATTCCAGTTGTGCCACTAAGCAGCTTGGCAATTTATATAGTCATTTAATATGCCCAACTTAACTTTTTGGGCACATAAGTGGAGAAAATAAATTGAAAATTCTCCTCAAGCCTAATAACTAATGTTACATTCAAAAGGCAATGTGAATTTGCATACGATGGCAGGAGCATATTATTTTGACAGGGGTTTTGGAACCAGACAGACATGGATTTAAGTATCATTTCCCTTCCATGCCAGTCAGTGATACTGAGCTAAGCAGATTGGTCTAACGAAACTTCGATACTAATCTGTAGAATTGAAACAACAATCTCTTCATCAGGCATACATAACAATGTTCATGGCATATTTGGCTGTGAAAATGAAATTAAAATAAACAAAGTTTGTTTTATATAAAACTTGGCATATGTTATTCATCAACTTGTTCAATCAAACTGTCTCTTTCCAGTTCCTGTCTTATGCCAGGCTCTGTGATGGGTGCAGAGATTAATGGAAAGCAAATATGAGCACAGCTTCTGCTGTTATGGATTTTGGAGAAAAGTGAGGATAGATGTTTGCCACTCCCATTGAGGACTGCATATATGCAGTTAAAATAAGAATTTAGGAGCAAGAAATTATATTCTATAGGCAGGTAGCAAAGGAAACTCCCAACAGGAGGGGCTGTAGAGACAATTTGAGATAAGTAAGTTTGAAGAGGGTAAGAAAGAAGGGTCTGAGAAATGTCCCATAAAAAATATCAAATGCAAAGGTTCTGAGTCAGTAAAAAGGAAAGCATTCCATGGAAAGAATAAAAACGTGAAGGGCAATGTAATAAAAAAGAGATAATCATGGAACAGAAAATGTGAAGGAGATCAGAGGCTCAGAAAAGTAATCTTAGAGCCAGGCGTGGTGGCGCAAGGCTTTAATCCCAGCACTAAGGAGGCAGATGTAGGAGGATCGCTGTGAGTTCGAGTACACCCTGAGACTACATAGTTAATTCCAGGTCAGCCTGGACCAGAGAGAGACCCTACCTCCAAAACACAGTAACCTTAGCTTCAAGTAGTCATTCCAGAGAGAAGATTGTGGATTTACAAAATGCACTAGAAAAGCACAAAACCCTCCAGTAAAAAATGGTTGTTGATAAGGAGCCCCTCACTCACCACTCATGCTGCTGATCTGCCTGTTACATGTCGCCCAGCGGCACCACAGAGCTTTTAATCCCGGAGTGGAAGAGTGTGCAGCTCATCTGTGCTGGCCAGAGGAGAAAAGCAAGACGGCTGATATCAGGCAGAGGTAGCTGCAGATTTGGGGAAGTGCAAAGTAATACCCTTTAGAAAATATCCTTTATGAAAAGGATACATAATGATCTGTGCAGTCTTAAGTGTCATGGATGGGATCCAGTGTAAGGGGAAAGACAGCAAAATATAAGCTTCATTATTTCATGGCATATTTTCCCGGTGAACAAGAATCCACTTAAATACGAACTAATAAGATAATTAATTTCAAAAATCTACAGTAAGTTTCTGATGTTCAAATGGATGTACACAAGAAGAATGGCTTTGGCACATCTAACAGTTTAACCTGACTAATATTACAGTAATGCCATCTTCACTGCTTCAATGTCCTCAAACTGACTAAAACTCATGGGAATTATAAACTTAGCAACAGGTTCACATAAATATTCTTCACATGCAAATTAATTTCTGAGCTACTCTATTACAGTTCCTCTTACACAGCATTTGGTATTTGTTAGTATAGATCAATGATAAAGGAAGACACAGACTAGAACTTTACTAAACAGATCTGGAATGACTAATTTATTGCTACGCAAATGTCTCTGGCTTAGCAGGAAATGGATACAGAATTCAGTCCTAAAAGACTCCAAAGGAACAAAAGCACTCAAGAAGCGCACTCTCTGCTGGGAATGCTGCAGCATGAGAAAACGGAAGGCGCTGCCAAGGAGAGCGCTCATACAACAGTGCCACAGGGGGGAGTGGGAACGCCAGACGTCACAAGTATCTGAAAACGAGGCAGAAAACATTGTTCCTTCCCTCTTGAAACATCCAAATTGTAAGACTCAATTGTCCTTTAACTTGGAAAAGTTATAGCCAATATATAGTGTTGGGTTAAAATTAAATGATTAATTAAGTGTCAATCTCTCATTGTATGCATCTCGTTGAGCTTTGCTATAAAATAAACACTGAAGAAATAACAATGAAAAATATCCTAACAAATTTACCACTAACCAAAAAGATAACAGAAATATCTTGCTTCACTGACTTTCATTGAAGTGATTTTTTTTTTCCCCCTTGGGGACAGCCCAGGGTACACAACAAATACCCGCAGTCAGAACACAGAGCCACATGAGTGCAAACACAGTGGAGAAGTCATTGTGAATTTCTCTATTGTGAAGGAATAGTCTAAAACACCTCTGGAAATTTTACTTTACAGTCTTACATTTTACTCTTAAACCAAACTCAAATTTATTAGGAACATTTTCACTTACTTCAACCTTTGATTATTCTAATAATGGCAATGTGATGATGCCAGACACGAGCAACTTAACCCTTGTCACATCAGGCTGTTTATAATATAGCAACATTCTAAGCAGAAAATACCAGCGAAATGTATAGTTTCATTTAAATAGTTTCACAACTGTTAATTATCCCTGCCTTTGTAATTGACATATAGATACTGTGAAAAAAAAAGCATATTTCTCTCTGAACTTCCATCTGGTTGTCTTCATCTCATTCAGTAGTCATTAACCACCCTGAAATTTTGAGCACTGGGCACCTCCTTGACTTCCTCTTACATCTCCATGGGTTTATTCAAATCATTCTAAATAGAATGCCATCTAAGGAAATGGTTCCAAATAATGATATTCTAACAGCTTCTGCAGAAATTTATTTTCCTATAAAAAGTTTGGGCTTTTCTATAATGACAATGATCCTTTTCCACCTTAAATTGTTAAGCCCCAATATATCTATATCTATATGTATATCTATATAGATATATAGATATAGATATAGACATATAGATATATAGATATATAGATATACAGATATATACACATATATATAGATATATATATATATATCTATATTTATCTATCTGTAAAATATATATATATGTATAATATATATATATTTTACAGATAATTCTCAGCCTATCACCAATCTCTTTATTAAGCTTTTCTCAGAGGGGCTTAGAATACTATTGAAATCATGAACCAAGTGCCTGATGGTCAGTGGGGGAAGTCAGCCACGTGAAGGAGAGGGTCTGGAGGAGCATGAGGCCAGGATACAAAAGACTGTAAATATAAAGGGCCCTTGAAAATATGAAAGAATAATGGAGTCAAAATTAATTTGAGGCATTTAAAATTATTAATTAAGGTAATAATCCTGTTACTACAAGATCAGCTCTTTTTTCCAGATTTAAAAAAAAAATGAGAATGTGACTATCAGAAAAAAAAGGTAAAAGGGAAAATGCAAATAGCATAATACCCTACCTACTTCCTTGATTCTGAGGTACACATAATCAATTTTATGATGGACTTTGGAATATTCAGTGGATTGGTACATGTCTATTGATTTTAAGTATAACTTAACTTTAGAGGTATTCAAATGTGAATAAAAATTACACTTGAAAAATTAGGCTTGGGGAATAAAATACAAAGTTCCAGAAGTTCAGGAAGTAGTTAACAAGGTAGAAAAGAAGGACAGGATGCAGGATGGTGAAAAGGCTACAAATTAAAAAATATATATATATATGAAAGGGACTCCTACCTCGTTGCTCTTCTAATTTTTTTTTTTTTTTTTTTAAGTAAGGTCTCACTTCAGCCCAGGCTGACCTGGAATTCACTATGTAGTCACTGGCTACCCTCAAACTCATAGTGATCTGCCTCTTGGGTTCTGGGAGTAAGGGTTTGTGCCACCATGCCCAGCTCTGCTTTTCTAATACCCTATTCATATTGTTTAGATAGTTTGTTGAAATGCAAACAAAATAGTGAGGATTAATGGCACACACCTTTAATCCCAGCACTCAGGATGGAGAAGTAGGATCACTGTGAGTTTGAGGCCACCCTGAGATAACAGTGAATTCTAGGTCAGCCTGAGCTATAGTGAGATGATACCATGAAACACCAAAAGAAAAAAAAATAAAACAAAATACATGAAAAGATGTTTTATGAGTATCATAGTGGAGAGGTGGCTAAGGATGAAAAAAAAACAGTAGAAATTTCAAAAACTACATATATCTACAATATATCTATGCATTTCTACTATAGTTTCAGTAATATGCTAAAAATAAGTGCATTGACCTTAAATCCAAAACATCAAGATGTTGATAAGATGCAAACTACCTATGTATGTGCTTCCATTCCAAATGTTTTGCAATTGCTGGTTTTGGAAGCATCAAGAACAAAGGTAGGTTTTTCTTCTTATTCTCCTCCCATCTGTCTCCTATCATTGCTAAGATTCTCCTTACATGTCCATCTCTGCTTTCTGCTACTACTAGAAGTCTCAAAATTGTGGACTTAGAAGTCAAATTGCATGAGCCATCCACTCTAGTGACCATGTTTAGTGTCCCTATAAAATCCTGAAAGAGAAAATTGGTGTGTGGGTCTTGCTTTACTTTTTCTTCTTCTGTAGCCTGAAAGGGGATCTTCTGAAAGGAGAACTGATGATCCCCCCCACCATGAGAAGTGAAATTTTATGAAAAAAAATGTACAGCAAGGAAACATGGAATAATATCCCATGGACTCCTGCACTTACAGTTCCTCAGATGCATCTGTGCTCACAGAAATAAAATGATATACAAAAGAAATTAGAGGATGACTGAGAATCTGCTTGCATATCTCTTTTGTATATTATTATCAAATATTTTAAACAGGGCTCTGTGGTGTGCTATGTAGCTGCTTTGAGCTCATAGCCCCAAACAGGGAAATTAACAGTTAAGATGGAGGCAAAAAAGAAAAAAAATGACAAACTCCACTTCCTAGAGTAACACACAGACAAGTTACCATCCACCATGGTGCTTGAAACAAAGTCATGCTCCAATAAGACAGGGCATTCCATGGATGCAATAGGAATCATTATATTCACCAAATTAACCCAGACTTGGAATCTATATGTGTGTTTGTAGGTCGTGAAGCCAGAAAAAGCCTCATGAGTGGAAAAAGATCTTAGGGGAAGTGGAAAAATAGCACAATGGAATGCTTGTTATATCAAAGAAGTGAGAAATAACTCAGTGGACACTGGGGAGAAGCTGGAAGAAGGCAGAAGGCAGTCAAAGGGAAACCAAAGAGAACAAAGTATCAAAGCAAAGTATTATCGCACATATGCCAATGGTGTCAGGATGCCATGATCCCACTGCTTTATGTGCTAATGCAAAAAGATGTCAATTAAAATTTTCAATTAATTGTGATCTTTAAAAGAAGAGTTGGGCTGGAGAGTTGACTTAGCAGTTCAAGCCCTTGCCTGCAAAGCCTAAGGACACAAGTTTGATTCCCCAGTACCCAGTAAGCCAGATGCACAAGGTGCCACATGTGTCTGGAGTTCACTTGCAGTGGCTAGAGGCCCTGGTGTGCCCATTCTCTCTAGATGTCTCTCTCTCTCAAATAAATAAATAAAATATACAATTTTTTTTTTATAAAGGAGAGTTGATTATTCCTTTCTAAAGAGCACTACCGACATTAGTTACAGATAAAAGATTGCTACACCTGCATAGCTGTGCTCCTGATAAGACTTGCAAGATCCTGCCTCTGATCTCAACTTAATTCCACATCCCACAGGCACAATTCATGCTAAGTATTAATAATATCAATGAGATACAAACAATCCCTGTCCTGATTAAATAATGTCCAAATATTATATGTCATGTATATTTTAATAAATATAGAATATCTAGATAATTCATAAATAAGCTCTTAAACAGTAAAGAGAGCTTACTTATGAATGAAAAGAGCTGTGGGGTTTTATAAGTACCCTCAGTACTGGAATATCACTGTGCCTTACAGGCTTAATGAGCTCTTCAAACCTTCTCTTGCTTTCTTCAATGGAACAGTTAATTTTATTCCTGCTAAAGGATTCCAAAGCAGTACCAAAAAATTATCTCAGTGGCTCCAGCAGCAACCTGGAAAATATAATTTAAATCCAAAAGCTAAGGACTTAAAAGTATAAGTGATAGCAGTAAAATAGTAACTAGTTTATAAAGGCATCCTATGTTTTTAACATGTTAAAATTTAAAATGAGGTTCTTCTCATCTTACCATATCCACTCTTTTGAAATGGAAAATAAATACTTTATAGTAGCAGAAAAATCCCATAAACCATAATATTTTTGAGGCTATGAAACACATAAAACACAGTAATGATGATCCAATTTAATTTTGCTTTCAACATATTGTCCTCAGAAATATTTAACACTAATTATGGAAAATATTTCTACCCTATTAAAACCTTTGCTTTATGGAAAACATTATTTTCAAACTAATTATTAAACAGCATAGTAAATTATTTCTGTTTTTCTTTTTTTCCTACAAAAAAGTAATCACTTAGAGTTTGTACAAAACTTCCTTCCTAGTTCTTATACTAGCTTCTATTGTTTTGAATCCTAACTACTAAAACTTGTGTGTGCCTAAGGCTTAAATATGATGGCCAGTCTGTAAGTCTAAAATAATAATTGACTCACTTTCCTCTTTGCCCCCTTTGTCACCTTTATTTCTTCGTCAAGCTCCTGTGATATTCTTTTTTTTCAAATGACAAGCCTTCTAGATTTCCAGGTGCATTTTTAAGACTAACATTTTGCCTAGGTTTTACCTGCCTTTATCTCTGTTTGTCTACAGAGGAAACTTATAAAACATTTTTAAAAGGAGCTGATGAGAGTGTAAAGCTCTGATCATGCCAGTGTTTGGATCCAGTACCCCATAAAGCCAGATGTGGCAACATACATCTGTAATCACAGCATTCTGACAGCAAGATGGGAAATGGGAAGAGAATTCTCAGAAGCCCATGGTTCAGCTAGCCTGGCAAATGCAGTGGTGAACGATGAGAGAGCCTGACCCAAGAAGGGGGCAGGTAAAGACAAGTACGCAAGATCGTCCTCTGATCTCCTAAGATGTGCTGACGTGCACACACCTCCATTCATATGCATGGACACATATGCATGTATCATACACATACACAAATATTTTTAAAGATTCTATTATTCATCTCCTCCAGCATTTAAAAATCACTGCTTTTATTTATCCATCCAAAATAATAAAAATTCCGTTCATTTAATATCTGTATGATGGCAATGCTAGAAATTTGCAAGTCTTTTTGTGATCTGTAAACAAACTATTATATCCATTTTGCATATTAAAATATTGTATCACAATATAGTTTATTAGTTACCCCAATCTCAGAGTTAGTAAAACATTATTAAACTGGGTTTTGAGTACAAGCCTACCAGTGTCAAGCTAACATTTGTTCTACTCCATAGCTGAACCCTTTTAATCTTAGAAAGAGTGCTCCTGGGTATCTTTTCTCAATATCTTCTGTATGGTAGAGAGCCCCGTAATGAGGGCTGGGTGACAGCAATATTTACATATTCTTAAAATACCCATTTCTCTACAATGCAAGAAAATCATATTAAATCAAATAAAAGATAAATGGCTCCAGCAACATATACACAAACATATATTGCGAAACAGAACCCTACAACCTTAAGTTTATACAAAACAACCTCAAACAGAAGTGAAAGCTACTCATGGACATAAGTAGCTAGCGCTCCTTTTCAATAAACATGTGGAAGCATGATGGGGTCGATTTTTATTGAAAAATAATGTGGTTCTTCTTGTATGTGATCATTAAGCTCTGATTTAAATCATGGAAATCCCTAAGTCACATAATATTGTGAGAAACAAAGTAGAAGAATAAAGTCCTTAGTGAAAGATACAATGACAGACAATGATTAGATTCAATACGAGGAAGGCAGCCACAAAAACCTAGCTAAAAATACTGCCAAAAATCTTTGTCTATTTCAGAATATTGATTATTATAACATTTCATTCAGAAATGTTTAAGGTGTACCTCATACTACATATTTATGAGAGAAGCACAAAATGTACTTTTAAGAAATTCATCAGAATGGAGAACTGAATTTTATGCTTTGGTTCTTGAATGATTCGCTTGCAAAGTATTAGGTTGCCATTTGGCATTTTCATAGCCCTTATTTAACACACCCCCAGCCCCCTCATGTCTTCTAATCCTCTGCTTCCACTGCTGTTTTAACTCCTTCTCACTTGTCCCCCCGCCCGCTTTCATATCACATATGTTCTATCATCCTCCCCCACTACAAAAAAAAAAAAAATCCTTCCTTCCTCCGCTCACCTCACAGCCACTTTCTAGCTTCCTGGCCTCCATAGGTACTCACCCTAACTTGAAACATACACAAAAAAAAATGTGACATTTTACTTTCTAGGCCAGGGTTACCTCTGACAATCTGGAAGAGCTACTTTTGTAGAACACTTTAGTCCCTATAAATGCCATGGGGACCCTGATCTGTATCTGTTTGTACCAGGATATCAGCAGAGCATTTATGTAGGATGATATGTGAGTTACCTATGACAACAAAGAGCATGTTTATTTTAGGAAAAGCAGTAGTACACTTACAGCATGGTAAAAGCCCCAAACATTAGGTATAAGGACTGGATATTGAACTACTGGATATTGATGAGTGCCCTTCATTACTTCTGTGTGATCAGCCATCTTAAAACATAATTGTTATATGTAAATATGGAATTGATTAATCTAGCAAATATATTATCTTTCCATGTTAGTTATAGCTACATAAAAAACTATAAATTGATTTTTGAAATAAAAACCTATACCAATATAGCTAAAAATAGTTCCCAGCATCATAGATGTACAATAATGACCTCAACTGATTCACATAATAGAATCTAATTAAGTGAATGACTCTAAACTCAGAATTCCTATTATTTTCTTGTAACTGGTATGTATTCTCTTCTTATCATGTAACAGTCCAAGCCTCAGACACATTATATCAGAAGTGGGCAATAGGCCCATATATGTATCATCCACATGAAACTCTCATGTCAAGGTAAATGAAATAAAATTATATGGTACTTATTCTGATTGGTCCTTTGGTCTTATCACCTCTTAGTTAAATTTCACTAAATTTAATTATTTTGTGTGAATATGATTTGTAATAAGTAAATAAATTTTAAATTCATGTCTAAACCCCAACTTAATCTTAGGCTATAAAATGGTACCTCTGATACCTGTCATTATGTCTACTAACATTTAATTCATTCAGTCTAAACACATTTATCTGTACTAAATATGTGGTTCTTGCTCACATTTCTAAAGTATCGTATCTACTATCCCTCACCTCACTACTGCATTCTTTACAAAGATTTCCTGCCATAATGTTTTATGATGTATGAAAGCCACATCTCTAATCACTCTAAACTCATTGATTACACCCAGGTGCCCACTGAGCACCTACAAATTCCCAAGCTCTGTGTTATGTCTTATGACAACAAATTCAGGTGTCACTTTTCTGTAAAAAGTGAGATTCTTGAACCATTATAATTTTCTGAATAGTTGGGAAGATAAAACAGATGTACAAGGAAGGCTAGCAATTCAAAATATTATTCTAATTTAATGAGAGCACAGATCATACTGGTCCTTTATGAGGAGATAGAGCCTGCAATAATCTGGGAAGGTTTAAAAAATGGTATAGAATGCTAGTCAAAGTCCTTGCCCATGGCAGATTATAATTACAATCATAGCCACAATATTATCAGCCCCATGTACATTTCCAGATTCTTTCCTCAGTCAAAGAAGACATGGACCCTAAAGTTGGGTAGGCTCTGATCATCTCAAAAAATTCCGTAGAGACTGAAACCAGGTTATAAAAATTAAATAGCTCTATATGGCTCTTTCTTTTTGGGAAATCCACTGTGAAGAAATCAGCCAACACACCATGAGGAAGTCCAAACTTGCCTATGCTGAGGCCACATAAAGAGGCAGGCCTTCATAGAGAACTGGGGCCCTCAGCCAAAATGCAGGGCCATGCTCTACATCTGTGACTGAAGCAACATTTGATGACTCTTGCCTCCAAGAATTTAGTCAAATAACTAAGACTGTGGACATTGAACAAAATATCAAAGACAATCTGTCTCTGGATGCCCTGATCAAATTTCCAGTCTACAATTAGTGCTCACAATATACACTTATTTGAAAAACTTATGTTCTAGGGGTATTTGTTACCCAGCAGTAAAAGTTGGAACACTGAAAAATGGGCAGAGTTGGGAAGAGTGAAAGGTAACTACAGTGGTGGAAGTCTGCTGTCTGGTTTCTGGAAAATAATTATTAGTAAATATAGGGGTGATACCTTGTCTTTGAATTAGATTCAGGTTAGTCTAAAAATCACTGGTTTATCATGAAGGCAATGAAAAGGCACACATGTGGGTGCTGAAAGAGCAGAAGACTGGGATTAATACAGTATTACAGAAAGATTAATGTGCAGGAAATACAAAGCAGGCCTGAGAGAAGAAAGGCAATTCTCAAGTAATTCTGGGAATCCAGCTAGTGGCAAGTTCTGCTGTAGGGAAATGACACTGGAAATAGAGCTCCCACCACACACATTACAAAGAGTAAGACTCAGTGGCTTACAGCACAAAAAGACATTTGTTTCCTTTCTATTTCTCTGCTCTCATTTTCATATATTTAACATTTGTATTTATTTCAACACAATTCTTCACCACATATCTATGAATTTTGTCTTTGTGCTTGATGTTCAGCGAGAGCATTCTCTCTGTATCTCTCTTATTGCCTGTGTGTCTATCTTGGTCTCTACCATCACATGCAATAACACTGACATATGATCATGCACATGTAAGTGTCAGAAAAACTAAAGCATTTGTTTATAATTTCAAGTCAGAAAAAGAAAGTCACCTAGGGACGGTAGTACATGCTTGCAATGCCAGTACATGGGAGATGAGAGCAAAAGATCAGGAGTTCAAGGGCAACCTTGGCTGCATAGTAATTTTAAGGCCAACATGTGCTGTGCTATTAGACCTATCATGGGAAGAAAAGAAAATAAGAAGGAAATGTAGAGAAACTAAAATTTCATTAGAGATATTCATACTATAATGATGGCAGAAAGTAGCAGTAGGTTCTGAGCCAAATACACTGACTGCTTTAGCCAGTCAGCTTGCTGGAAGAACCCACTTGTCTCTATTTCCCAAGAGCTAAGGTTTCGAGCACACTCCACCAAGCCCAGCATTTACATGGGGGCTGGTGACCCAATCTCAGGTCCTCATGTTTGCATGAATCCTTGTGCAACAAGCACTTTACAGATTATTCCATGTCCTCAGCCTCTGGGGTTAGCCTTTTAATGCAAAAAAAAATCTATTTATAGTGTTTGAAAGTATTCAAACTTTTCTTAGAGAAGAATAATTTATATATGTGAATTTTTATAATGAACTGAATCATTTATTGTACATAAACTTTAACAGCTATCATCCTAAAGCCTACTTGTTTATTAAGGTATTTAAAATAACTGTGGCATGATTTGTGTGTATGTGTGTGTGTGCACGTGTGCATGTGCGTGTGTGTATACATGCTTGTTTATGTGTTGGTGCATCTGTGGAGGCCAGAGGTTGATGTCAGATGTCTTTCTCAACTCGTCTTCCCTCATTTTTTGAGACAGGGTTTCTCACTGAACCTGGAGTTTACAGATTCAGCTAGCCTGGTTGGCCAGCAAGATCGATGAATACTCCTGTTCCTACCTTTCCAGCACTTGGGTTATAGTCACATACTACCATGCCCAGCCTGTTTTTATGTTTTGTTTTGTTTTCACATGAGTGCTGTGTATCTGGACCCAGGTTCCCATATGTGCACAGCAATCACTTTGCTGACTAAATTATATTCCCAGCCTTGGGTGTGAAATTTTTTTATAGACATCAATTTTAAACTTTTTCTGAGTGTGCACTTTTTTTCATGTCCAAGGCCAGTGAAACCAAAAGTAACAAAGCTTTAGGTTTCATCTAAACAACAGTTGATGGAGAAGATGGACATGAATATTCACTGAACATATTTTTACTCAGCTATGATTGAGTATATGTGGTATGTTATCAATATGGAGAAACTGTTACTTTACATGTTAATATATAAGAAACTAAGAAATTGCATGCTATTTTTGAGAAGTAAATTTTATTTTATTCAGAACCTACTTGCTAACATTTTTTTCCTCAGAATAAATTCAGTTACAAAGGTCAACTTTGCATAGGTCTTTAAGGTCCAGAATCACATCTGTGAAGCAATTTTATATGAAAGTGTCTTACGTAGATATATGAAACACAGGTTCTTTTTAAATTTAATATGGCATGGATCACTGATAAGATAACAAACTCTATGAGAAGAGAATGTGTGAGGTTGCTTGTTATAATCACAAAGTGATCTAATGCATCTTTGTGGCACTGCTAACAATTATTTTGTATGATTGGGGTGTTGTAAGTATACACCTAGAACCCAAGACCCATGTTAGAAAAGCATACTAAGTACTCTATTCTCTGTTGTTACACTTGACATCTGCAAAGGATGTACAGCTAAATGTTACCTAAGTATAAATTTCTATTCTCTCTTCCTTACTCCATGGTCATGTCAGTATGACTGAGTCAAGCACTATCACTGAAGAAGCATTACCTGTTGTTTCTGCTTTGCTACAATTCCCATCTAGAGGCTCAAACTGACTCCTGACTACCCTGCAAGGTTCTGTGATGGCAGGTGCTACAAGAAATGTGCTGGGGGAAAGAAGCAGAGAGGAGCACATGAACCAAGTAATCTCAGTGGGAATGGAGATGAGCAGGGACAGACGGGGGTTTAGTTAGGTGACAAGAGCCTTTTCTGTGTCTGAGGCAATGAGAGGAAAATAACAGATGGAAAATGTGCAAGGCATGACTGACAAAGAGAAAAGTTCTCCTACAAAAGGAAACAAATAGAGACTTTCAAGTTATCATCTAGCTCCCCACATTCCCATGGTATGTTTCCATGTGTGTTTATACAGGCACAGGTTTTGTCTATTGGTAGAAAGAACAATTTCGTGAAGCAAGTGCCTTTAAGTGCTGAGCCTTCTCCCCAGTCCATAGACATTTCTGTAATCTTCAAGAGCATTAGTATGAATGTTCTCCTAAATGTAAATAAATAAAATGTAGTCTAGAATATAATATAGAATAATAATAAAACTATTTGTTCAACAGTGTTAATGCAAAGATCAAACCATATTTCATCATGTTTCTATCCTCTTTATAGAAAATATTGTCACAACAAAGATACAAAGAATAGGGCTGGAGACATGGCTTAGTAGTTCAGGTGCTTGCCTGCAAAACCTAAAGACTCAGGTTTGATTCCTAATTACTCATGTAAGCCAGATGCACAAGGTGGTGCATGCATCTGGAGGTCATTTGCAGTGGCCAAGAGGCCTTGAAATGCCTATTCTATTTCTCTCTCTCCCTCTCCCTCTCTCTCTCTGTCCCTCTCTCTCTCTCTCTCTCCCTCTGTCTCTTTCTCAAATAACTAAAAAATAAATAAAAAGATACAAAGAATATATATCAAAAATGTAGGAAAAGAAAATATTATTTGTTAATCTCAAACACTGAATTCAGTTCCTACCAGTAAATATTACTTAGCATTGGTATATCCATAAGATTTCCAGGATATCTATTCTTCAAAGCTCTCTTCTAAGTAAAGAAACTTTAGTGTTGCCAGAAAATAGAATTCTGCCCATGTATATTGTTGTGGTTTGAGTTAGAAATATTCCCTCACAGACTCGTGTGTTTGAACACTTGATCTTAGCTGGGAGTTCTGTTTGGGAAATTTGTCAGATAGATTGTTGCTGGATAAAGTAGGTCACCAGGGGTGCCTTGAAGTTTTATAGCCTATCCAAATTGTTTTCTCTTTCTCTCTCTCCTACCTCCTATCTTTCTCTCTGTTTCATGACTATACATGAGATGTTGCCATCTGCCTCCTATCACCATGCTTTCTCTGCCATGATATACTGCCAAGAACTGTATATCAAAATAAACCCTTTCCTTCTTTAAGCTAATTCTTGCCAGGCATTTGGTCACACCAGCGAATACTATGTCTAATGCAGACATATAACCCCCTCTTCTTCCTGCTTACTAAAAGAGTTTTTAAATAGTTTTGAAGTATGCTTTATTTTTGTCTACATTAATACTATCACAGAAGCCAGTGTTCATATCATATTAGAATAAGTAGATAATGTCAGAGGTTATTTGTCTACAGTGTCCCCTGGGTATATTAATGTCCATAATTATTAACACTACTTTCTGTATGCAGGAGTATAACAGGAAAGACATATAGAATTGCAATTTCTTTAACACATGCCATTGATTATTATAAAAGTGTAAATAATGTGGTTTCAGACACTATAAGTCAAAACTCAATATGAGTAGTAACATTCAGAAATTTAGTAATGAAAAAAAATGAGACTAGAGGTCTTTCTGAAAACTGTGGGTGAAATTGGTCTAGCCAGCTATGAATAGCACTGTAGCCTGGGCTTATAACCATGCCTCATTCATAGTCTCTTAGCACAAACCCCATATATCTTCACCTCAGTAGCATAGAGGAAATTTTGGTCTGCTTGAAGAAGTAAGACAGTTTTAATAAATCATAGTCTTACAATAATAAACACAGGAAATCTCTGGAAAATTGAACATCAAGCTTTTTCTCTCTCTCTCCAATATTCTTTCTTGGTTTCCAAAACTAAAATGATCTGACACCATACTCTCAAAACTTCTTAAGAAGTCTTAAAACTAATTTGGTCTAGTGTATAATTTCCTGTACTTCTTATTCAACTTCGCTTTTGTATACTAAAGACTTTGACGCTGCTGCTCTTTATGGGATAGAATGCCCATGCAGCTCAAAAGTTATCATGATACCTACCCTTTTTCATTGTAAATGGAGACATGACAATTTAATCATAACACACCAATGTCTGTATATATTTGTTGTAGAATTATAAGATAAACTCAAGCAATTGCAATGGTTTAGAGGGTTATAAACTGGATGACTAAGGCTCTGGAGGAAATAAGTGAAAGTCATTTTATGCACTAACCTTTCCCAGTTTCCTAAGACAAACACATTAGTTATGCATGATTTTTTTCTTTCTTCAGGTCAGTGCCTTCTGTGACCATTCTTGTCTCTTCCATCACATGACTGTGTTGCCAGTATCCTTCTGAAGGAAGGGCCAGAAGTATCAAAGCTCTCAGTATTATTTTCTTACCACTTAACTGTGCTGCCTTACATACATTATGCCTTTGTGTGTGATAATGATCCTATCATAGTTGTTATTTCCCTTGCAAAAAAATAAAAAGCCTAATACTGGATACACCAATACTGGATCCACCAATACTGGATCCAACTGTTTTAATTCTAAACTGATAATAATTGGAGTTTGTCCTTCTATTTTTTTGCTTCAAACTTCCACCACTGTGCATACAGCCATAACAAGAAGATTAGGTAGGTGTGGATATGAATTCATTGGTAATAAGACATTGGAAAAAAGAAATGGCTATGATAACAATAAGGTCTTCTTACCATAATACTCAATATCTTTAGTGCAGGAGCTTGAGATTTGACCATGGTGTGAATTCTGGAGATTCTTGTTTTACTTAACAGTACAAAAGGCAGAACTCACAGTGGGTAGAGACAGTGGTCAATAAAAATCTACTGAACATATCCTAGTTACTAGGCTCTGTGTGATTATAAACCGTTTATATGTATGCACTTGATTTTAAGACAGTTTTGTAAGTATTTTTGTTTTTTAGTGATATTATTCCAATTATTAATTCTTACATTGCTACCACTGGGTTAGCTATACATGTGATTTTTGTTAACAACTGGGCATTATTAAGTATTTCAGTCCAACAAAGAACTCAATACAGTTTTTAATACTGATACAACAAAAACAATAATTATGAGAATGAATCGAGTTGGTTAAGTGGAATGGATCCAAAACACAGATGGATAAAAATACTTTGCCACATCATAGCAGGAGTAAGAGTCAATTCTCAGATTTTCTTTCACTCCATCAGAAAAGACAAGTTAAATGCCAGATGTAATGGTGCTCCCTAAAACTCAGGAATGCTGGAGAATTTAGGGTATTATGCGAGGGGTGCGACTATATTTACACTGAAAAGTAATACATTATTCGGTATACACTATGAGCAGAATTATTCAGTGCAACAGGCATCAACTTTTAGGAATGACTTTAAATTTATCAGCCTATCCAACATTGTAGCAACAGAAGAATTCAGGTAAGAAGTATTAGTGCTGTGAAGCAATGAACATGAATTTACTTGGTATTGGTATGGATGGATGGATGGATGGATGGATGGATTCATTATTACATTTATGCATACCAATTCCAAGTAAATCATTTGGGAATCTCCTGTAACTATTGAAAAATGAGCACTGGACTAAAAATTGAACCAGAACTATTATGCCAGCTTTGAAGGTTATTGGTGTTTGGTTAGTTGGATATTTGTGCTCTATTGTCATTTTTTCTTTTATTTGTTTGTTCATTTATCTCTTATAATTTGTATTGTCATTGTATTTATTTGCTTTTTAACATTTTAATCATCTGATTTCTCTTTCTACTTGGTAGTTTTTATAAATATTTGCAATTTTAAAAACTAAATTGTTAATCTACACTGTTTTAATCTCTGCCTCACCAGAATAAATCTCATGACAGCCCTTTACATTTCAACACCTTCAAAAATTGTCTCTTCTGTATCTAATATATTCCCCAACTACCTCTTACACGTCTACTCCTTATACTTCTCATTGATAGATAGGATAACTCAATCTTTTCTACTTTCTCAAGCCCTTTCTCATTTCACTATGTATGTAATATTGCATTTTCTCTAAATACCTATAAATCAAATCTTTAATAAGAACCTAAAGGCAATGTCTGATTGATAAAAAGAACACAATGCAACTGAAAAGGCCTCCTACTGCTAGACAAAACCATGACTGTCAATAAATTAGTGGGGATAGTACTATGTCTCCCCTTAATACCTACAGGAAAGGAAATTACTAGTGAAAACACTGTTGTGGATAACTCACAGAACACAAAGCAAACAATCAAATAGAGTTGGAAAAAACATAAGATTACACTGGAAGGAACATACATCCCAACAGATGCAAAGAAAAAAAGAAAGAAACATGAAGAATATGAGGCAACCCAATAGACTCCATCCCCAGTCTCCAATTCCCCTATAACAGAAGCCCAAGCAACCAAGACAATAGAAATACCACATAAAAAATACAAAGCCCTACCTTAAGCAGAATTAATGACCATTTAGAAGACTTAAATAAGAAGGTATGTGAACTATGGAGATCTATTCAAGATCTCTACATGATAGTCCCCAAAATGAAAGACACAGTAACTTGGAGAAGAAGGACAACAAAATAAACACAAATTAAGACAATTGAACAGATGAAAGAAACCACTCCATGAAAGGACAAAGAAGAGAGGAAAATACCCAGCTATACCCAGTACAAGATGTCATCAAACCCCAAACACTAACACTGGAGGTACAAAAAAAAAGCATGAGTAAACCAGTGGCCAAGATATCTTCCAACAAATTAAATATGAAAATAGATGTTGAACTCATATAGTATTCTATCCCACAACAGCTGGATAAGAGAAATTACAAGCAAAAGAAATGTCAGAAGGGCTGGAGAGATGGCTTGGGCTGGAGAGATGGCTTAGTGGTTAAGCGCTTGCCTGCGAAGCCTAAGGACCCCGGTTCAAGGCTGGATTCCCCAGGACCCACGTTAGCCAGATGCACAAGGGGGCGCATGCGTCTGGAGTTCGTTTGCAGTGGCTAGAAGCCCTGGCGCGCCCACTCTCCCCTCTCTCTCTCTCTGCTTCTTTCTCTCTCTGTCTGTCACTCTCAGATAAATAAATAAAAGCAACAAAAATTAAAAAAAAAAAAAGAAATGTCAGAAAGTAAACAAACACTTGGAGGCTAACCAACATACTTTTGATTAAACAGTGGGTCACTGGAGAAACTAGGCAGAAAAATTTAAAGTTCCCAGAAGGAAACAAAAATGATAGTAAAGCCTCTGAGATCAAGTTGCAGCTAAAGCTATTTAAAGAGGAAAGTTCATAGCTTTTAGTATTCATTCTAAGAGATCACAGAGATCTTAAGTAAGGAAACTCATGAACACTAAGGGTCTAGAAAAATAAAAATAAGCCTACACAAACATAATTTAGATTAGAACAGAAATCAATGAAATAGCAACTATCAGAACATTATACAGAATTTATCAGAGTCAATTTTTTGAAAATATTAAAAAGATTTATAAATTGATAGCCAAGCTATAAAAATACAGAGAACTTATAAAATTTTTAAAAGAGAGAGAGAAAATGAGTTGTTACAAGAGATTCCAGAAAAATTTAGAAGATCATGAGAAATTACTTTTAAAAGCAATATTAAAAGTGCTGGAAAACCTAGAAGAAACAGATAAATAACACAATTTTCCCTGTTTATCTTTAATAACCATATAATATCATTTACTAACATATTTAATGTCTCTATTCCAACCCACAGGCCATATTTTGAATAAACACAATTTATTTGACATATAAGAAATCTATACAGTCCAGAAAATTGAAAAACAAAGCAAATATTGTACATTAAGACACTGCTTCTAAGAAATATACCAAATACAGTCTTAATATAAATCTTTTTATAAGAGGGATTAATGTACACCTGGACTTCAAGTTTAAAAGAAAAGTTAAACAATAATAAGTTCAATGAATATACTTGGTGATTTGAAATAATTGGTTCCTAAGGCTGTCTGGGTTCATTAAACAGTTCCATCCCTATTACAGAAATATAGAGGATGCCTACAATAAGGGCCAGGAGAGCATGCATACATTCAGATCCCAGTATGATTTTGACCTCTATGCCAATATCTAGAACTGAGGCTCTTTGGGAAAAACTCTGGGTTAAGACTGCCTCCCCTTTTAACTTATTTTCCCTGTTTTCTAAACTTTCTGGACAGAGACTCTGTATCACAAGGAATTGTGAGCTTAGTTAACTTTTTCTTTCCTTTTTTATAGTGGAGGGAATTTCAATAGATTACTACTGATAAGAGTACTGGTTTGCAAATTAGCTCTCCAATACTGGACTTTGGACTTTGATATATTCACCAAGGTCCAAGGCTGGACCATTCCAGGCCTCCTCCTTGAAGGAGTGAATGGCTCATCTAAATCTTACAGCCTGGTGAAACAGTGCAGATTCTTGCTTCCTATGGGAGCTACCTCTCAATAGAAAGGTGAGAGGAAGGTGCCGACCTGTGCAAGCCAAGGAGGAGGAAGTGAGATTAGCAGTGTTCCAAGACTATAGATCTACCACAGAGAAGAAAGCAGCATGGCCTTGGGAAGAAGGCTTCCCTCTAACTGTGATACTTTGGAATGGATTCTTGCTGGTCATCAGGTTTTTGAACTTTGTTGTTTAGTTGATTAGCCTCAGAAAAGTTTCATTTTATTCTGATTTTACTTTTTCATCATTTTTAAACTTTACTGTTGCTAAAGATCCATTTTATTTTATTTAGTTAAAAAGTTATAATCTTATATCACTTCACCTGTGTCCCAATTCCACTGAGGGCCCAGTGCAGTAGGGTTATTGGTATTCACTGTGGGGACATGTAGGCCTCAGTCACTGACCACTAGATCTTGGTTAATTCTGTCATGATCCTCTGCAGAGAGGGCAAGGTCCTGCTACCATGGGAGTCGTGGAGGGGGCTGCACTGCCACCCTCCTAGAAGACCATTCATGGTACCTTAAGAAGAGTCAGTAAGTTTGAGGCACCCTGCTTCCTTTCTCTCTCATTGTACTCCCTCCCACCCCACATCCCCCACTCCTACACATGTGCGTTCACGTGTGCACACACACACACACACACACACACACATACACACACACACACACACACACATACACACACAGAGGCATCATCATAAAATAGTCTCCCTGGTTGCCTCTTCCATACAGGTACAGAAAGATACACCAGGGCAGACACGGTATCCAAGGCTAAAACTTCCTGCAGATCATCAACCCAAACTTAAATCTGAAACTTCCATCTAGTAAATATGCTTCTACTTCCATTAAAAGTTAATTGTGCCCACATTAAAATATGAGCAAGGGAATGTTTACATAGTCCTTTCTGCTAACATGCACCTAGATTGATTGTACCCCACATTAAAATATGAGGGAAAGTTTGTATAGTCCCTTCTGCTAACATGCACCTAGGCCATATTTTAAGTGTTAGAGTGACTTGTAGATAATTATTACAGTCTTGTGTACATTTCATTCTTTTTTTATAAAAGAAGATTCATTTCTGTCCCTTTTGTCAGGACTTGTGATTTCAAAGTTTCATTAGGGAAGACATATTTATAACTTTGCAAATTATATACCTAAGAATATAGCATTGGAGGATTTAATGTATTCTTATTTTTATACTAATGGCATTCAACTTAATCAGTAAGTAAAACAATATACTTGAAATCAAATGAGCAAATCAAGACTCGGTTATTTTTATTAAATCATGACATTTATAATAATTTGAATAGCTTATTACTAACAATCTCATTCCAAGGCCCTGAGAAATCTACTTTTAAACATGTTTTCTTTGTGCTGTTATTGTATGTTACAGTAACTAAGGGGCTACCTGGACTAACTTCAAATGGTCTTATGTTACATGTCACTCTAAGGAAACATTGTTCCAGATAAGTTGTAAAGAACATGTATTTTTTAATGGCAGGTATTTTATCATCTCTGGCCATTTAAATTATAGGTGTGGGATCCTGTTTTATATGGCACCCTGCTACTGGGGAACTTTTCTTTAAGCTGTTTGAGTTAGAGAGCCTCTGCCAAACAAAACAGTAGGAGGGAAACTGTAAAAAGAAAAGAGTTTTAAAATGCTAAAATAAGAAATAAGTGAACAAGCAGCAATCTAAACATAAACTACAGAACTATTCCCATGACCTACGTTCAGTGGGGGGAAAAAAAAAAGTACGGAAATAGTAGAATACCCATGTAAAGCCACACACACTGTCTCTAGAAACAGAAAATACTTTTGACAAAATACAAACAAGCAGTAGTACTAAAATTATTGGGCCACAAATATCAGCCTTAACTTTAAGGCAAATGTATCAGTATACATGTATTTTTTTTTTTCCTGAAACAAGAATAACAAAATTTTGATGGGGAAATTTTAAAAGTGGAAGCTCAGGGAAATCCAAAGCAGCAGCACAGTGATGATCAAATTGTTTATTAGAACACCTCTAACGAACACTCACCATGCTACAGAGAGCACAACTGGGACACCTTGGAGAGACTAAGCTCAGCCTATATTTTTCTTTGATTCAGGCACAGCACTGTTTTGTAGGTACGCAGTTTATTTAAATCATTGTGGATTTTTTTGAATACACATAACCAGATGAGTATTAAAGATAACATATCATATCATATCATATCTATCTATCATCTATCAGTCTATCTATCTATCTATCTATCTATTATTTATTAATATAGCCATTGTGGAAAGTACTCTTTCATGCTCTTCAGGAGCCAGATACTCTGTATTCACACAAAGGAACTGCATGCCTTATTACCCACCAGATCCTGCTGTACTGCAGGCACTGGTGCTGACTTTTCCAAAGTTCAGAAAAATTAAGTCAATATTCAAATACAAGGAGAATGTATTCAGGAAGACAAATCAGGAAGCATTTCTCACCATTGTTGCCCTCAAGAGCTGTGTGTGGGACTCATTCACTTACTTGATAATATTTTGAGCCTAGAAATAGTTGTTTACTTCTTGATAGGTTAAGTTTCAAATTCAACCCAGGAATAGACTCTGAATAAATCATAGCAATTTTACAGCCCCATCGCATATATCTGGTTAAGTAAGGCCAGGAGACATTTTCCAGTTACTGTCACAGAGGGACTGTTTTTCCTTTTCTCTCTTCTAACTTTTCTCTTCACCAGCTATGTGTGAATAAGTTTGGCATTTTAGAATGAATTTCAGCTTCGTCTTTTTAAATGTCTCTGGCAGCATCGTAGAGAGATCTGAACAACAATCTATCAGTCAGTTTCTACTACTGTATAATAATAGAATGTGACCATGAGCAACAGTATAGGGAATAATATTTTATGCAACTGTAAATCCAAAGGGAAATTAAAGAATCTCAAAGATAAGTACAATTCAGTATCTGAAACATATTTGACTGGTTAGCTTTCATTAATGAATAGCAGCAAGATTTATGTGCTGTCCTAATGCTAATTTAAAAGCCATACCAGTATATCATTTTTTCAGCAAAAACCTAATATATAAAATTAACAAAGAGTGATATACAGAAACAATTTCATGCTCTCTTTGCAAAGGATGGAAAAGTCTTAAACTTGCTTAAGATTAATAATAGCTACTAAAATAAGATGAGTTAGCATTTTAAAATAATAACATTTAGGAAACAAATTTATATCATTAACAGATACTGTCTTTCTAAGGAAAGCGTTGCTAACTATTATTTAAGAACTATAATAAAATCTCAGGTTTGATAAATTGAGTCAAATTCCTGAAAACATCTTAGAATTTTTAAGAAAAATAGTCTAGGTAATTCCTTTGATCCCACCTTTGTTATGTCTCATGCCTTATATATCAAGAAATATAAGTACCAATACCAGCCAAGTGAACAGAGTACTTATTTGTATCTCACCTATTTGTATGAGATTTTGTGGGGAAGTGTTTCAGGCTATTTTCCATCAATATTCCAATTACTCATAAACTCTGTTATAATATAGTGAATGGAAGACAGACCACTAAGATGCCATTTAAGAGCCTTACCTATATTCAGTATATTAAACCATATGGTTGTATAGGAGTTCAAATTACTTGGTGAAGATGTTATTGATATATCAAAAATCATTAAAATTTATCAATGTATGATTTAATAGTTTGTAATAATATGGTCAATTATTAGTTAAACCAATTATATAGGTTAGTATTACATATGTATGGCAGTTTACTAAGTGAAAAATGTTAAATCAGGGATCTAATTAAGCAATTGTGAATGTGAATGCCTATGGTACCCATCTGGAGAATACAAAGCTTGTTACTTCTATTAGAGCCAAGCCAGTTTTGGAAAGTTGCTTGTTAAACTATTTTTATGTCTGCATGAGCTATAATCTATGAAGACATAAGAAGTACATGTTATTAAATTGTATATGCTCTACTGAAGCACAGAAAATTCCATCCTAACTAAAAGCAAACATGATTTACAAAATCAAATAGTAACAGAAAACAAACCTAATAATTAAAAATATAAAACCCATGGCATGAGAGATGGGTCAGTGAATAAAGTGCTGGCCACCCAAGTGTGAGTGTGGCAGTTCAGATCCACAGAACACACATAAAGTCAGTTGAGCTTGTGGGCATCTGTAATGCCAGCATTTCAATGGTGAGAAGGGAGGCAGAGGCAGGATAAGGTGCCAGAAGCTCATGAATCAGCAAACTTGATGAACAATGTGATATCTTGTACCAAAGAGGTACTCACACCCAAAAGTTATCCTCTAATCTCAACACACATCATGGTATGCAGGCCCCCGTATTCATACACATTCACTACACACAACACACACAAACACACATACACATGCCACACACACACACAAACATGCACACATACACACACACATATACACACACACATGGGGCTGGAGAGATGGATCAACAGTTAAGATTCTTGCCTGCAAAACCTAATAACTTGGGTTTAATTAGCCAATTCTCATATAATGCCAGATGTACAAAGTAACACATACATCTGGAGTTCATTTCAAGAGGATAGAGGCCCTGGTGAGTCCATTCTTTCTGTATGTGTGTCTCTTCTCTCTTCTCTACTTGCAAATAAATGAATGAATGAATAAATGAATTAATTAAAAAAACACACCATACATGTCAATAAAATCCTAATAAATACAGTTGTTAAAGCTAATATGAACCTACCTTTTCATTCTGCAACCTATCCCTTGGTCCAATTTTTACTATGGTAACATACTCATGGAGTTTAGACAACTGAAATGGTTCCTGAAATACAAACATAAAAACAAGAAAAAACACATTGCTTAGATTTTCATACTGACTATTTAAATAAACTGAATCAAGAAAGTTAAAACAGTAAGTAGTCAACACAATAATAAAATACCAACACCATATTTATATTAATTTCAACATTAAATTTATTTCATATAGCTAAATATGTCTACTTGTGATTAAATTTTATAAGACTAATTTCTAAAACATAATTGCAGAAGAGGCCACTTGCCAAAGCTTGAAAGAATAAATCTATTGAATAATTCTGCATGTGAGATAAACTGCCAACTGTTAGACATCTTTAAAAATCTTTGCCATCTGACAGGCAGACCAAAGAACTCAAAGTAATCCCAAATATCCATAGTAAATTGCAAAAAGAATTGAACACAAAAAATAATCCAATCAATATGTTGGCAAATTAATGGGACCATGTTCAAGTGAAGAAACAGATATTCAAGAAAATACAAAACATGCCCAACAATCTTAACCATCAGGAAGATTCAAATTAAACTTGCTTTGAGATACAATCTAATTCCAGCTAGAGTGACTGTCATCAAGAAAACACCCCCCTATCAGTGGCAGCTGAGTGCTCCCTGGACTAATGAAGAGCAGAGGACACATGCATCACCCTGGCCAGCCCCTGTTCCCCTTCTAGTACCCTGGCTGCTAGACACGTGCTTCCAGACACATAAAGTTTAAAGGACAAATAAAGACTTATGACTATCCAAACCACCAGGATACCCATTACCAGCACCTACAAAATCCTCAGAACTCTGAAGGTCACAGAGAATGCGTAACCCTTCCCTTCAATAGCCGAGCTGGGATCCCTTCAGCTACCCCATCCATGAATCAGCATCAAGTATTTTCACACCTGGATTTGAAATTGCACCCAGATAAACCAAGACCAGCTAAGCTCAGGAAATACCCAGTAGCAATAAAATTGCTCATTCAACTCAGGCATGCCAAACAGATTTGAAGAATGAACTATCTACATAGGTGTGAGTAACAACACACACACATACACACACACACACACACACACACACTCTGAGTAAAATGAAAAGCTTTGCCAACATGTCTTTTCTAAGTAATTACCTCTCTCTAACCAATGCTTTCCGGTTAGAGCTATATGAATGAAAATCCCAACAAACAAATCAAAGGGATGTTTATAGACATGTTAAAAGAATTAAATGAGGACACAAACTCATGAAATAATTCAAAGAGGACACAATCTCCTGAATTATTTCTAGGAGAGCACCAAAATACAGCTGAATGAAATGAAGACATCAATAGTGGAAAGAACAGAGAATTCAATAGTGTGTCAGTTTATACTGATTGTCAAGTTCACAGGACCTGTGATGATTGACCAGATTAGGTTAGCTTCTGTGCATGCTTGTGAGTGGTTATCTCCATTGTCTAATTGAAGTGGGAAAGCTCATCTTGACTATTACTAGCAACTTTTCATGAGTAGGGGTCCTGGATTATATAGAAAAGAAGGCTGGCCTGCCATGCCTTCCCTATCGTGACCAAACATCCCCTCAAAACTAGGATTTTCTTCCATAAGTTGCTTCCCATTATGTATTTGTCCACAGCAAAGAGAAAGTGACTGAACAAAATGGAGATAGATTGAAGAAAACCCAGACTGAAATGATACTGGGAATGAAACATTCAATATGTTAAAGAAAAAGGTAAGTAGAAAGCCTCGTCAATAGATTGGACAATATAGAGAATAGTATATTAGGGCCCGTAGACAAAGTAGAAGAATTGATTAAGTCAGTCAAGGTTAATCATAATTCCAGGATTCCATGTCAGCCTGGGCTAGAGTGAGACCCTAACTCAAAAAATCAAAAAAGAAGATTAATCATAAATTTTAAAAATGGATGAACTATGAGAGAACTTTGGAACATAAAGAAAAGACCAAGTGCATGGATAACAGGCACTGAAGAACTCTAAGTCAAAGACACAGAAAATATTTTCAATAAAATTATAGAAGAAAAATTCCCAAATCTAAGGAAAGAGATATACATCCAGATACAAGAAACATAGAAAATACAAAATTGAAACAACTAGATATGAAACTCCCCACATCATACTAAAGTTAAAATACTAAATTTGCAGAACAAAAATGTATATTGAAAATTTGAAGGAAAATAATTGAGTCACATAAGAAGGCACAGCCATCAGAATAATAGTTATTTTCTTCAGTGGAAACACTAAAAGCTAGAAGGGTTTGGAATGATGTATTTTTGTTGTTGTTGTAACTTCTATACTTACAGACAATAAACCATGATATTCCCCTCCCCTCTCCCACTTTCCCCTTCATAACTCTGCTCTCCATCATATCCCATCCCTCTCGCCATTAGTCTCTCTTTTAATTTGATATCATCTTTTTCTCCTATTATGAGGGTCTTGTGTAGATATTGGTAGGCACTGTGAGGTCATGGATATCGAGGCCAATTTCACTGAACAGTTATACTGTAAAGAGTGGTACCCTTGCTTTGGCTCTTACATTCTTTCTACAACCTCTTCCGCAATGGACCCTGGGCCTTGGAGGGTGTGAAATATTTCAGTGCTGTACACTCCTCCTTCCTTCTTCTCAGCACTCTGTTGCCTTTTGAATCATCCCAATGATCTTTGCCATCTGAAAGGAGAAGCTTCTCTAACCAAAAGTAAGAGTAGCATTAATATATGAAATGATGTATTTTAAGGGCTAAAAGACTTTTAACTGCCAACCCAGATTTTTATCCCAAGAAAAACTTCATGTCATTATTGTAGGTCTAGGAATGGAATATTTCAAATTTCGAAAGCTCATGTTTGCCAGCCCAAACTTCTATACCCAACAAAATTATCCCACATAATAGAAGGTGAACCAAAAATAATCCCCAATAGAAGCTGGCTTTATGAATGTATCAGCACTAAGCCAAGTCTATAGAGAATACTATATGGCATACTTCACAATGAAGAAAAGAATAAGGTAACTCAAGAGGCAATAGAAGGGAAAAATAATCAAAGCTAGAACAAATGTGAAAGCAAATAAAGATCAAAACAACAAAAAACCAAGAACAACACTGTCTTCAGTTTGACAGCAATTAACTCAAATATCTCAATTATAACTCCATCAATGAACACAACCCCCCTAGTCAAAAGACAAAGATAAACTGGCTACATCAGAAAACTGGATCCATCCATTTATTGTCTTCTAGAAATCCAGCTTACCATTAAGCACAGGAACCATCATAGGTGAGAGGATAGAAAAAGATATTCCAAGCAATGTAATTGAGAAATAAATAGATGTGGTTACACTAATACCTGGCAAAATAGACTTTGAATAAGAAACAATCAAAAGAGATAAAGAAATGACTTTATACTATTCAACTGCACAAATCAATAAGAGAATGTTACAATGCTATATACATACATATATATGTATATATATGTGTGTGTGAATATATATATATATATATATATACATAATTACACACACATATATATAATTATATATATGTATATAGAACACTGATGTGCCAAATTTTATAAAGCAAATTATACTAGATATAAAATCAGAATTATATCCAAGCACAATAATAGTAGGTGACTTTAGTAGCCTACATTCTTTAATAGACAGATCATCTAAACAGAAAACAGAGAAACAATGGAGCTAAACATCACCATAGATCAAATGGACTTAACAGACATTTACAAACCATTCCATTTAAACTTTACTGAACACACATTTTTCTCAGAAGCTTATGGAACCTTTTCTAAAATGCATCATATATTGGGACACAAAGCAAGTTTCCACAAATTTAAGAATATTGACAAAACTCCTTGTATTATATCTAACTACAATGAAATAAAACTATAAATCAATAATAGACATAACAAAACAAATTCATGGATATTGAACAGCCTACTATTGAACAAGAGATATCTCATTAGAGGAAACTAGAGATATCTCAAATAAATAAATTAATAATGTAATTCAAGGCATTGGAAGAAAAAGTTCAAACCCTAAAGTACCAGGCTGAAAGAAATAATCAAGGCAGAGATCACTGAATTAGAAATAAAGACAAGCATATTAAAAATTGATGAAATAAAGAGCTGATTATTCAAAAAACATAAATCAGATTAATAAGCTCCTGGCCAAATTGATCAAAACAAAAAGACACTAATCAGCAAGATTAGAGATAAAAAAAAAGAAGTTACAAAAGATGCCAATGAAATTGGGAGAATATTAAGGTCCTAATTAAAAAACCTATATTCAACAAAAAGGGAAATCTGGAAATTATGGATGAGTTTTTATACTAATATAACCTATTAAATCTAAACACAGAAGAGCTATAGGATGTAAACACAGTTATAACATTTAATGAGACTGAGGGATTTCAACCTAAAAGTCTCCAGAACCAGATGAACTCACTGCCAAATTCCTCAAAATCTTTACAGAAGACCTAAAACCACTGCTTCTCAAGTTATTTTATAAAACTAAATGGGAGGGAATGTTCCGTGAGTCTTTCTATAAAGCCAAAATTAACCTAATACCCAAAGCAGAGACACAACAAGGAAATAAAATTGCAGACCAATATCCCTGGTGAATTTAGATGCGAAAATTTTCACTAAATTTCTTGCAAATTTAATCCAAGAACACAAAAAGGTGTCATGCAGTGCACTAAAGCAGGTCCCCCGCCCCCAGATGCAGGGATGCATTTATAGAAATAATAATCCTAATATGTGACATAAATATAATTAAGGACAGTGCTGGGCGTGGTGACAAATATCTTTAATCCCAGCACTCGGGAGGTAGAGGTAGGGGGGTCACCATGAGTTCAAGGCCACCCTGAGACTACCCAGTGAATTCTAGATCAGCCTGGGCTTGAGCAAGTCCCTACTTTAAAAAACCAATATCTATATGTATATCTATATCTATATCTAGATCTAAATCTAAATCTAAATCTAAATGATATAGATATAGATTATATAGATTAGATATAGATATATAATTAAGGACACAAATTACATAATCATTTCAATAGATGCAAGAAAGGTCTTTGATTAAATACAACATCCATTCATGATTGAAACACTGGGGAGATTAAGGATAGAGGAATTATATCTCAACATAAAAGCTACATAAAATGAACAAAAAGTCATTATAAACAAAATGGGGAAATATTTGAAGCATTCCTACAATCATCTGGAACAAAACAAGGTTATCCATCATTCTCACCACCATTTGACAAAGTGCTTGAAGTCTTAGCTCAAGCAATAAGACAAGAAAAAGAAATAAATGGGATATCTATTGTAAAGGAAGAGGTCAAACTAACTTTATTTGCAGATGGTATGATTCTATACTTGAGATCCTAAAGACTGCACCACAAACTAGTAGAGTTGAATAATACTTTCAGCAAAATAACAGGACTTTATTCCATACATATACAGATAATAAACAAACTAAGATAGAAGACAGTGAATATTTTAAACTTGTAGCAGCCACAAAAATAAGTATCTTGGAATACTTCTAACCAAGAAAGTGAAAGACTTCTACAACAAAAAGATAAAGATACTGAAGAAAGAAGTTGAGGAAGACAAGAAAAGGTGGAAAGACCTCCCATGATGCTGGATAGTAGAATTAATATTGTGTAAATGGAAATTTTACCATAGATTCCATGCAATTCCAATTAAAATTTCAGTACAATTCTTCACAGAAATAGATAAAAGTAATCTCAAAATTCATATGAAAGGACATAAGGACTCACATAGCAAAACATTTCTTCAGCAAAAAGAATACTGCTGGTGGTATCACCATACCTGATTCCAAAATACACTACAAAGCCATACTATAAAAAAACATTGGGCTGGAGAGATGGCACATGCCTGCAAAGCCTAAGGACCCAGATTCAATTCTTCAGTTTCCAAGTAATCCAGATGCCCATGGTAGCACATGTGTCTGGAGTTTATTTGCAGTGGCTAGAGGCCCTGGTGAGCCCATTCTCACTCACTCTCTCTCTCTCTCTCTCCCTCTGTCTGTCTGTAATAAATAAATAAATAAAAATAAATTTTTAAAAAAACATCATGGTAACAGCATAAAAACAGACTCAAGAGATCAATATAATTGAAGACCCATATATCATTTTTACTAAGTATAACTCCCTGATAATTGACAAGGAGACTAAATATGCATACTGGAGAAAAGACAGTATTTTTAAGAAATGGTGCTGGAGAAACAGAATAACTATACGAGGAGAAATGAATCTAGACCATTTTCTTTCAGCCTTCACAAAAATAAACTCTAAATGGATCAAAAAGCCCAATAAAAGACCTGGAAGCATGAAATAACTACAGGAAAATGTAGAAAGAACACTAGAAAATATAGGTGTGTGGAAAGACTTTCCTCATAAGACCTCAGTAGTCCAAGAAATTAGACAAACCCTCAACTTCATGAAACTCAAAAGCTATTCTACAACTAAACAAACCGCCAACAGAGCCACTTGACAGAGGTTTAATAACTAGACTATACAAAGCAGTTAAAATACTAACAAATGTGGCTGTGGAGCTAGCACAGAGATTAAAGTACCTGTTTGCAAAGCCAACTTGCCAAGGTTGAGTTTCCCAGTACCCACATAAAGCCAGATGCACAAAATGGCATATATGTATGGAGTTTCGTTTGCAGCAATAAAAGACCCCGGTGTTCCCGTATTTATTCATTCATTCAATTTCTCTCTTTCCAGCCCCACCCCAACAAATAATTTTGTTAATATTTTATTTTTTTAATTTATTTGAGAGGGAGATACAGAAATAGGCAGGGAGAGAGAGAGAGAGAGAGAGAAAGAGAGAGAGAGAGAGAGAAAATGGGTGCTCCATGGCCTCCAGCCACTGCAAATGAACTCCAGATGGGTGTGCCCCTTGTGCATCTGGCATATATGGGTCCTGGGAAGTGAAACCTGGGTTCTTTGGCTTTGGATGCAAGCAGCTTAACCTCTAAACCATCTCTCCAGCCCCAAATAAATATTTAAAAAACTAAGCAACTGATTTCTGGTCAAGTTGGTGGCAGAGGGACCCTCATGCCCATTGCCTTCCTGCTCTACCCCTTACCAACTTTCACCCATGTACCCTGGAGGTCCCCTTAGACCTAGAACTACCCTGTGCCATTGCATACTGCACCATACACTCTCCAGAGGGCTCCCCATGTCCTGTGCCACCACATTCCCCCCATATCACCTGGCAAGCCTCCCACACTCTGTGCCACCTTGTGCATCCCTGCACAAACCCAGTGGGACCCCACAACCTACACAGCCACACACCCTGCACACTATCCCCACTTCTTGATATCAGCCTGAACAACTCTTTCTTGTCTCAGCCATCTTCTGCCACTGGTAACTGCCTACACAAACCAAAATCCCCACACAAGCCAACTCCACAGGACCAGGGTCTAGCCTGCTCCATAGACCAAATTCCAGACCTCCAACCACAGCTGTCATACCAACCACAAACCATGGCTGCTGGTACAGCAGCAACCTCTACAACTTGTGCATCCATGGATATGCCATCCCACTCCAATCTGGTTCAAACCCTAAACAGAATACTTACTTACTACAGATACTAAAAGTGCAAATGCTTGCTTCTTCCTTAATAAAATAAGACTTAAACCTGAGATGGGTGGACCCCAATGCAAGAGAGAGAGAGAGATAGAGAGAGAGAGAGAGAGAATGAATGACAACAAACAGAGATCTCCATCAAGACTGTCAGATTGCCTAGTGCCACAATGGAAGTCTCTAATGAAAACATAGAGGAGACAACATAAATATAATCCCAAAATTAAAGCACAATAAGCTATGTGATCCTGACCAAGCAAATTGCTGAACTGGAATCAAATCATCAAAAAACCAACAATCACATAATCGCAATGCAATGGAATCATCTCATAAAGAACATCTCTTTTGTCACTAGGCTTAACTTGGCAGAGGAAAACAAAGGAGACCTCAAAATAGAGATAAATGAATTGTAGGTGAAGCAACAAATAGAGTATCTCAAAAACCAGCTAATTAAGATTAATGAAGACATGATTAAATGGAAGAATGAATTCCAAGAAGCATCAAGAAATTCAAACTACAACCTGAAGTTGGAACTCAACAAAGGAATGGATATGATACAGAAAAATGCAACAGAAAACAAAAATCATAGAGCTTGGAAAAGCCTCCCTTGAAACCTTCACTAGGCAAGTTAATTGTGGGGGGGATAGGACAAAACCTCAGATCTGGAAGACATGACAAAAGAAATTGTCCAGGAGTCCAAAAACTTTGATAAGGTCGAAAACTCATGTGAACTGAATATGAGGGAATTGTGGAATACCTAAAATGAATAAACATCCAGATCATGAGTATGCCAGAAAGGGAAGAAATTACACCAAATACATGGAGAACATAGTAAACAAAATTATTGAGGAAAACTTTCCCACCCTCTCAAAAGAGAGACACATGCAGATACAAGAAGCTCATAGAACACCAACCAGACTGGCCCAAAGAAGAAAGTCTCCAAAAGACATCATAGATAAAACTCTAAATAACAAGGAGAAAGAAAGAGAGAGAGAGAACTACATGCAGCAAAAAGAAAATCAACTCATTGCACACAAAGGCAATCCCATCAGAAGTACATTAGGTTTTTCAAAGGAAACCCTGAAAGCCAGAAGATCTTGGAATGAATCATGTCAAAGTCTAAAAAACTATGGATTTCAATGTAAACTATGGTACCCAGTAAAAGCATCCCTCATAATAGATGGTGAAAGGAAAACTTTCCATGACAAAAGCCAGTTCTATGATTATATGAACACAAGCACACATCTATAGGGAATACTTCAGGGGTTATTCCACACTGAAGAGTCAAACAATCAACTCAAGACCTACAAGAGGAAGAACAGAACTAGAGCAGGGACAAAAACGTGCAAAGCCCAAGGAAAGCACAAAACCCCATGAAGCCTCCAACATGGCATGGATTAAATAAAATCTCACAATTATATCATTAAATATTAATGGACTTAACTCACCCATAAGGAAATGCAAGTTAACAGAGTGGATCAGAAAAATGGACCCTTCCATCTGCTGTCTTCAAGAAACCCAACTCATCACTAAGGATGATTCCTTCCTCAATGTGAAAAGATAAATAGATTTTCCCAGCAAATTGAAATAAGAAAAAGCAGTGTGGCAATAGTAATATGTAACAAAATAGTCTTTAAACAAAAATTACTCAAAAAACAAAGAAGACAAAGAAGACTACTTTTTACTCATCAAGGGAACAACCCCACAAGAGGACATCACAATCATAAATCTATATACATCAAACACTGGTGTGCCATAGCTTATAAAGCAAAACCCAATTGACAACAAAGCAGAAATAAATCCCAATACCATCATAGTAGGTTATTTCAATATCCCACTACCATCAATAGATAATCCAAACAGAAAATCAGTAGGGAAATAATGAATCTTAACAACACCCTATTCTTTGTAGGTTTGTCTTTGTATGACTATAATCATAGAACTGACTTTTTTCATGGAAAGTTTTCCTTTCACCATCTATTATGAGATGTGCTTTCACTGGGTACTCCTATCTGAAAAGAACTTTTTAACCAAAAGTAAGTGCAGCACTAATAAATACATATGAACAAAAGTATTTAGAGAGAAATTTGCTTGGCATAAGATATCCATGTATCCAATTAAAGCTGTAACTTCCCCCTAGGGCTTATGAACCTCCTAGCCATAGGGTTTTGAATAGCTTCTCAGTATCAGGTATGAATTCCCTCCATAGGGCAGGTAGCAAATTAAATTAGAGAGTTATTGGTTACTCCCATGAGAGACATGCCACTATTTCACTAGTAGGTGCATCTTGCTGGGGTGGCCAGTTGTGTAGCTTGCAGGGTAACATGAGTTCTATTCAGAAGGTCCTTGACTATGGCTATATGTTAAAATGTTTCACCTACTTTTTTCTCTAGTGGCTACAAATTTTCACATTTAATGTGAAAGGTTTGTTTATTATTTATGAGAGAGAGAAAAAAAGAATGAGAGAGTGAGAGGGATAGAGGGAGAGAATTAGCTTGCCAGGGTCTGTTTGCAAACAGACTCCAGATATGTGCCATCTTGTGCACATGTGTCACCTTTTGCATCTGGATTATATGGGTTCTGGGGAGTTAAATGTGGGTTCTTAGGCTTTGTATGCATTTAAGTGTCTTAAATGCTATGCCATTTGTCCAGCCTAATGTGAAGATTTTTGATCATTCGAGGTCAATTATTATGCATGGAGATAGATAAATATCTAGTTTCATTTTCAACATAGGTATTCAGTTTTCCCAGCACGATTCGTTACACAGGCTATCTTTATTCCAATGAATATGTTGGGCTATATGTTATAGAAAACATTGATTTTGCAGAGGCATATTTATTCTATTCAGTTTCTTCAGGAATTTTCCCATGAATGGATGTTGTTTTTTTTTTTTTTTCAAATGCTTTTTCCATATCTATTGAGATGATTATGTGATTTTCTTTTGTTCCTGAGTCAATTTTATTTGGCATGTTACACTTACAAATTTACATATGTTGAGCCATCCCTGTATCTTTGGAATGGAATCCACTTGATCAGAGTGAATGATCTTCACAAAATTGTTTCTGTATTCCATATGCAATTATTTTTGAGAATTTATACATCTATGTCAATAAGGAAGATTGGTTTTTAATTCTCTCTTTTTGCTATATGTTTATCTAGTTTGGGTATCAGGGTAATATTGTCTTCCTGAAAGGAATCTTTTTGGTGTTCCTACCTTTTTAATTTATATAACAGTTTGAGAAGCATTGGTATTAGTTCCTCTTCAAAGGTCTGTAAAATTCACCAATGTATCCATCTGGGCCTGGACTTCTTTTAGTTGTGAGTTTTTTTGTTTGTTTCTTTGTTTTTTTTAATGACTGTTTAAATGATTTATTTCACCTTCATTTAATTTTGGTAGGTCATATATGACTAGAAATTGATAATTTCTTTAAGAATTTTCAAAATTAGTGAACATGTTTTTAAGATACTCCCATATGATATTGTGACTTTTATTGGTATCTGCTATAATAGTTTCCTTAACATTTCCAATTTTATTAATATTGGTCTTTGTGCACTTTCTTTCAGTTAGATTCAGTAAGGATTTTGATTTTTTAAAATCCTTTTAAAGAACCAGCTCTATGAGGTTTGTTTGGAAGTTCTAGCTGGGGAGCACAGCTAGTTAAATACCTTTGACCAAAACCCAGTCCTTTTTGACCAAGGGAGCAGCTTCCACAGGGAGGCTCATGGACAGTGAGGGAAGAAGTTGACACTCCCTTAGCCAGCCAGACCAGTTATATTAACCCTGGTTGTCAATGGCGTAATAGATGGTACAGCTAGATCATCTTCACATCCAGAACCAGATCTTTGTTTTGTGTATTCTTTTTGCATTGTCTTTTTGGTTTGTCTTCACTAATTTTGACCCTGATCTTCATTATTCCTTTATGACTACCACTAATTTTTGGTTTGTCTTGTTCTTTTCTTCCAAGGTCTTAAGATGTATGATTAATTTATTTACTTATGACACCCCTAATTTTGTAATACAGGCACTTAAGGCTATACAATGCCCTGTAAAGATGGCCTTCATTATGACCTATAAGTTTTGGTATGTATTACTTTAATTATCATTTGATTTTAGAGCTATTTAGACTTTTCTTTATTTTTCCATGATCCAATCATCATTCAATAATGTATTGTTTCGTTTCCATGAGTTTGTGTATTTTCTAGTAATTCTTTCCTTTTATTGATTAATAGTTTTATTCCATTATGATCAGACAGAACACAATAAATTATTTCAATTTTACTATATTTATTAAGATTTGTTTTGAATATGGGACTCATTTGTTTCTCAACAACAAAAGAAAATGTTCACTGACCTATTTTGTGTCCAAAGTTATGACTGGTCCTCATAGCTTCTGTGCTCATTCAGTAGACAAACAAAATGGTCCCTGATATAATTTTTTTTTTTTTTTGGTTTTTCTTTTTTTTTTTTTTTTTGGTTTTTCGAGGTAGGGTCTCACTCTAGCCCAGGCTGACCTGGAATTCACTATGGAGTCTCAGGGTGGCCTCGAACTCACGGTGATCCACCTACCTCTGCCTCCTGAGTGCTGGGATTAAAGACGTGCGCCACCACGCCTGGCCTGATATAATTTTAACAGACTAACTTCCACAAGAGCTCTGAAATTGAACAATTCATTAACATAATTTATCCAAGGAAAAAAAAAAGAATTCTCATCCCAGTTCTCATTATCTTTTGGACCAGTCATGAATTACATAATTAGATGTGGAGGATCAAGAATTCAGAGAGGACAATGAATTCTTTAGCTTTAGACCTAATTTTGTATGTGTGATATATTTGTGATGTGGGATGCTGGCATAAATAAGCAGAGCTCACTTCTTTCCCTTGTTATCTCTTATCCCAAATGTATAGAAATGAAACCAAAACCGAGCCAAACTGGATCATTGTAAGGCAAATGATATAACTTTTGGCTTTTCTCAAAGCCATGCTTTCAACAGCAATTATCTTGCAACATAAAGAATACTTCTTTTAATTTAAAATTTTATTTTACAAGGAAAATAAGCCTATCATTCTGCAAGTATATAATATACTTTGGGCATATTCTTGCCAGACCCTCCCTTGTACCATCCCTTTATCCTCTTTCCCTCCCACTAGACTTTTTGTTCCCCTAGACAATTTTGCTTTTCTACTTTCATGTCATATCTACATACATAATCTATGTAAGATGTAGAAAACAGAAAGAGAGAAAAAATTATGGTGTTCTGAGACAGACTTGACTCCAGTTGTATCCTTTTTTTTCTGAAAATGACATAATATCATTCTTCTTTATGGATGACAAATCACAATTGTGTATGTAAACCATAATTTATTTAATTATTTCTCTGTTAATGGGCACTTAGGTTGATTTAGTAACTTATCTATTGTGACTAGGGCTACAATAAATATTGGGGAATAAGTATCTCTATGAACGATTGACTTATAGGTCCTCAGATGCATCCCCAGGAGCAGTATAGCTGAGATACATGTTATATCTATACTGATTTTGGTTGCTGTTTATTTGTTTGTTTTATAATCCTCCATACCAATTTCCATAGAGGCTGCACAGACTGAATCCATAGCAGTAGTGTATACATGTTTCTAGTTGTCTACATCCTTGCCAGAATTTATTTGTTTTCTTAATAACTTACATTCAGACTGGGGTGAAATGGAATCTCAATCTAGTTTTTGATTTGCATTTCTCTGATGGCTAGTGATAATTGAACACTTTGTTCATATGTTTGTTGCCATTTGTAGCTCATCTTTTGAAAACTATCTGTACATTTCATTAGCATTTTATTAATTGGTTTATTTAATTTCTTATTGTTTAGTTTTCTGAGTTATTTGCATATTACAGATATTAAATTTCAGTCAGATATATGGCTTTGAAATATTCTCTCTCATCCTTAGACCATCTTTTCTATTGACTAATTACTTCCTTTGCTGTTCGGAAACTTTTTACTTTCATAAAATCAAATCTGTCTATTGTTGACACTATTTTCTGAAGGATTACAGTCTATCTAATAAACACTTTCAACAAAGTGGCAGTATTATCATATAAAAATCAATAGCAGCCTTCTTATATAGCAATAACAAACATGCTGAAAAGAAATGGGGAGAAAACTCACAATTGCATGAAAAATAATAAACAAAATACTTTGGAATAAACCTAACCAAGGAAGTGAAAGAGCTATATTATACAAAGAAAATTTTGAAACAATGAAGAAAGAAAAACTCCCAGATTCATGGATTAGAAGAATTAATAATGTGTAAATGGCTATACTACCAAAAACAATATGTAGTTTCAATGCAATTTCAGTCAAAATTACAGTGCTATTCTTCACAGAAATGGGGAAAAAATCTTTTAGAAATCCATATGCAAACAAAAAAGACCCCATATAACGAAAGCAATCTTGAGCAGAAAGAAACAATGCCAGAGACATCACTGTGCCTGATATCAACTTGTACTTCATACCACAGTAATATAAACACTTTGGTACTAGCACAGAAACAGACATATTGATCAATGGAAAGGAATAGAGAACCCCTATGAATACATAGAATCACAGACTCTTGATTTTTGAAAAAAGCCGGTTTTAATCATTGAATTCTGCACTAACACACAAGGCTTGTTTGTACACATATGAAGTTTCTTAGCAATTCTTAGCCAATGCAGAGGTAGTAAAGCTTATGAAGAGACTGAAGATCACCAGGAGAGGTCTTGCACATCACACATATTCAACTACTATGCGTTACAGCTGAAAGCTGCCTGGAAAATGACTCAGTGGTTAAGAGAACTTTCTGTGCAAGCACAAGGGCCTGAGAAGACCTGAGAGAACTCCTCAAATCCCATCCGAATGACTCACATAAACAGCTGGGCAAGGCCATGCATGTCTATAACCCTTAGTCTCATATGGAAGCAGAAACAAGAGAACTGCAATAAGAGACTCCCCAGCTCACATAAGAACAGGCTGAAGAGTGATGATGGAGAGGGGTCCCAACTTTCTTCTCTGGCCACCACAGGCACGTGCATGGGGCACCACATTAAGATGTCCATGCACCATAACACACACACACACACACACACACACACACACGCACGCACACACTGCAAGTTCAATGAGAAACTGGGAATCACCACAGGATGCTTACACAGGCAATGGTTGCAATCCTGGAGCCCTGCTTGGGGAACATCAATATTTTAAGAAAGGCAGTGATCATACCTACTTTTATTCCAGAAGGACAAAGTGTCTCTAGTTTCTAAAGCCATTTGGTAGATCAAAACCCATGAAAAGATAATCCCAAGAAAAATCGTCAGCAACTGAGACACACATGCAAGAGATCCATGAAGAACCATCTCCCAACTTTTACATTCACTGACATTCTACTAATTTCTTCAACCCAAACTCTCCTTCCATCATCCATCATTACATTTCTCATCTACTCAGGATGTCTTCAGAAATAGTTATGTAATTTAATTTCTATGATCCCATAATACTTTATAATGACATTTTCACTTTTTTACTTAAAATTTTACTTACACGTGTGTGTATGTCAGTGTCTCTTGCTACTAGTAAGATATGTCTGTATGGCTTTTATGTGGGTGGTTGGGGAATTGAAACCAGGCTTGCAGGCATTCAAAACAAGTGCCTTTAAAAGCTAAAACATTTCCTCAGCCCCAATATCTGTTTAAAATATACCTGCAATTGCTATTAGGCTTATCTAACTAGAATGGATATATAAACTTGTAATATAGTTTAAAGTAAGAGTGTATGTATGAACGAATTCATATCTAAATTTTGTAAAAGGAAAGCTGAGTTTTTATTTAGCCAACAGATTATTTGAGCGACTAGGTAGATGGGGTGAAGCATACAGAGTAGTCTTCCTGGTCACTAATAGGCAGCATAGAGTTCTGAACTCTTCTGTGGGGCAGAGGGTGGGCTGTTCTTTTCTTACACATTAAACATGTGAGATCTGAGGAATGACTTTAAGTTACAAAGGAACTGAGATTTTTTTAATTACTCTGCAATATGAACAATATAGCCATTTAAAAGACCTAAAGCTAAAATTTATTTTATAGCATTAAAACCCTTATTGCTGAGTACAGTATATCCTGTTTAATGTGTAGTACAGTGTAGGATAAAAGTGAAGACAAAAGATGTATTATACAGCATGGGGATTTCAAAAAAAACATGTACCCGCACTTGGCATCAGATTTCTAGTGGCTCACTTTCATATACCACAGAAAAGAAATACTACCACGCATTAGCATGTTACTTTATTTTTCAAAAAGACTTTTCAATCCACATTAATCTATGAAGCAACTATATTACGTAGGCATAACTGAAAAAGGGATTAAATAAATTTCTAAATTTACCTTCCTAGTATCTCTGGCTCCTACCCAAGTTTTCTATAAGATGAGAATAAATACATTATCAACTACTTTGTTTTGGTTGTAAAACACAATGAAGCATTCTTTCACACAAAACATAAGGGATCTGCTTTCTTCACATTTTGCATTGATACATAAAATTAAATGGAAGTCATAGTTTGGTAGAGATTTCTCTGAAATCTTTTTTTGTTTGCTTTAGTGAAATATATATATATATATATATATATATATATATATATATATATGAACAAATTATATAAATATATATATAAATTCCCTTTAACTTTCCCTATATGTACTGTTATTTTTCCCTACCCTACAAGTGCTGCTACTTTTCCTAATAAAACAACATTATTTATAGTAGAAATTTCCAAATAGATTTGTATGTATTTAACTCATTTCATTTCTTGTAGAGAAATTTTGTGTAAATGAAGTCAATGAAATATCCAGTTTCATAACAAGCATTCCTAAAGATAATAGAAAATGGCCAATCACATGCTCCCAGTACACAGATGAGAAGTCTGAATCAAATGGTCAGATTTGGTTGGCAGCAGGCTAGCATTGCCACCTCCCTCCCTCCGTTTTCCCTCCACCAGGACCTCTGTCCCAGCTGCAACTACCTTCCCAGATGCTGCCTCAGAGTGCATGGACCAGGTCCTCTTGCACTCCTGGCAGGCTAAGTGGATCTAGGCCAGCTAGCTAGCATTCCCCCCACCTCGGTTTTCTTCCCTCTTCCTGCCACCTGGACCATCGCCAGCACCCACCACCCCCCATGCTGGGCCACATCACCTGACCCGCAGCAGTCCCATCTCCTCCAGCCCACTGTGTCACAGGACCCTGCAGTCCCATCCACCCCCTGCTCCATGTCCCAATGACACACCCCCCTGCCCCATCCCCTCACCTTGCCACATCACAGGACAATGCAATCTTATCCTCCCCACCCCGACACAACACCAGGCTGGCTACTTTTTCGAATTCCCCCTACCTCCTGTTCCCTCAGGCTACCTGACCACACAGTTCCATACCCCAAACCACTTAACAACAAGCCCCTTCACCGGTCCTCTGGCCCCCATCATAGCCTTGCAGGCTCCTCCCATCTGGGCAGAGAGACCCAATTGTTATGAGAGGCCTAATTGAGGCAAATATGAAAAAGGAATAATCATTGAAGACACCTCAAGGGTAAACTATAGCATCCTCCTGAATTAAAATGATTCCTACACTGTGATGGGCAGACCACAGCACAAAAGGAATAACATGAAAAATGGAAGTAAATCCAACAAGTTGCCCAGTACCACAATGGAAGTGTCTAATCAAAAGATAGAAGAGACAACAGGATCAGAACACTAAAATGAAGACAAAAGCTATATGCCACCCTGGCCAAGCAATTAGCAGAACTTGCAGAAAATCAACAAAGGTCCACTGATTGTGTGAATGCTGTCCTGACTAGATTAGACCTAACAGAAAAGAACCAGTAAGTGTTCCAAAGACAGTTAAGTGATCTGAAGGAGAGTGAAAAAAAAAAAAAAAAAAAAGAGGACCTCAATAATCAGCTGGCTAAGCACAATGAAGACATAAATAAATGTAATAATGAATTCCAAGAAGTATTAAGAAAATCAGAAAATGATATGAAAAGGGAACTCGACAGAGGGATGGATAGTATACATAAAAGGGCATTAGAAAATACAAACCAAATTGAAGAAGGCCAAAACTCTATAGATGCTGTCAAGAATAGAGTCAGTCATGTTGAGGATAGAAACTTAAAACTGGAAGACAAAACAGAAGAAACAGTTCATGCATCCAAAAATTTTCATAAGATCAAAAAAATTTATGAACAGAACAGAGGAAACTGTGGGATACCCTTAAACGTCCCAACATTAGGATCATGGGAATACCAGAAGGGGAAGAAATTCATACCAAAGGCATGGAAAACTTTTTCAACAAAATTATTGAAGAAAACTTTCACACCTTCTCAAAAGAAAGTCCCATGAAGTTACAAGAAGCTAACAGAATTCCAAACAGACTGGACCAAAGGAGAAATTCTCCAAGACATATTATCATTAAGACTCTAAACATTGATAATAAAGAGAAAGCCCTAAAAGCAGCTAAGGAGAAACAACACATTACATATAAAGGTAACCCCATCAGAAATACTTCAGATTTCTCAATGGAAACCCTGAAAGCCAAAAGGGCATGGAATGGAACACTGAAAATTCTTAAGAATCTATGGCATCAAACCCAAATATACTACCCAGCAAAATTATTCCTCGTTATAGATGGTGAAAGAAAAACTTTATAGGGTAAAAGTCAGCTCTATACCTATGTAGACACAAAACCAAACCTACAGAAAGTACTTCAGGGAATTCTCCACACAGAAGAGCCAAGTAACCAACCTATAAGAAGCAGATCATAATAACCAAACTCATAGAAGGCACAAAAAACTACAAAGTCCAAGAAAATACTAAACCAAATAAGCCACCAAAATATGACAGAGATTAAGCTATCAGGGTGGATCAGAAAATTAGATCCTTCAATCTGCTGTCTTCAAGAAACCCACCTCACCACTAAAGACAGATACCTCCTCAGGGTGAAAGGGTGGAAAATAATATTCCAAGCAAATGGAAATAAGAAACAAGCATATGTTGCTATACTAGCATTGGATAAAATAGACTTCAAACCATAAGTAATCAAAAAAGACAAATAAGGCCTCTATATACTTATCAAGTGAATGATCCAACAAGAGGATATCATAATCATCAATCTTTATTTCCTGCATTATATCATATCACAATGCTGCAATGCTAGAAATTAACAACAAAAGATGTGCCAGGAATCCCACCAGCTCCTGAAAACTGAACAACACACATTTAAAGAATAAATGAATAGAGGATGAAATTAAAAATGAAATTTCAAAATTTCTAGAATTGAATGACAATGAGAACACATCTTGCCAAAACTTCTGGAACACAATGAAGGCACCCCATAGGAGAAAATTCATAGCACTAAATGCCTTCATAACAAAGACAAAGAGAACTGAAATCAATAACTTAAACACCCAAGTAAAGGCATTGGAAAAACAAGAAGAATCCAACCCAAAAAGCTCCACATGGAAAGAAACAATCAAGGTAAGGGCAAAAATTAATGAATTGGAAACTAAGAAAACAATTAAGAAAATTGATGAAACAAAGAGCTGGGTTTTTGAAAAAATAAACAATATTGATAAATCCCTGTCCAATTTGATCAAGCAAAAAAGGAGATCTTCAAATTAACACAATTAAAATGAAAAGGAGAGATCACAACAGACATAAGTGAAATAGGGAGAATCATCAGGACTTATTTCCAAAACTTCTACTCCATAAAATTGGGTAATATGGAGGAAATGGACACATACCACCTACCAAAGCTAAACTCAGAGCAGATTAATCTCCTAAACAAACCTATCACATCCACCGAGATTGGAAAGGTAATCAAAAACCTCCCCAAAAAGAAGAGTCCAGGAACACATGGCTTCTCAGCTGAAATCTATCAAACCTTCGTGGAAGAACTGAAACCAGTTTTTCTCAAACATAATCAAAGAACACAGAAAACTCCCCAACTCCTTTCATGAAACTAGTGTTACCCTAATACCAAAACTAGACAGAGATGCCACAAGAAAAAAAAAAATTGGCCTATTTCCCTGATGAACTTAAGACACAAAGATCCTGAACAAAATCCATAACTGAATACAACAACACATCAAAAGCATTATCCACCTTGATCAAGCAGGCTTTATCCCAGAAATTCATGGTTAGTTCAACACATGGAAAGCTGTCAATATAATATACCACATAAATAAGGTTAAACACAAAAACCATTATGATCATTTCAATAGATGCAGAAACAGCCTTTGACAAAATGCAACATCATTTCATGATCAAAATATTGCAGAAAATAAGCATGGACAGTTTATATCTAAACATAATAAAGGCTATGTATACAGCACCTAAAGACCAAATAATACTTAATGGGGAGATACTGAAGGAATTCCCATTGAGATCAGGAACAAAACAGCAGTGCCCACTCTCATCTCTGCTCTTCAACATAGTACTGGAAGTCCTAGCTCAAGCAATAAGACAGGAGAAAGAAATAAAGTGGCTACAAATTGGGAAAGAATAAGTTAAGTTATCCCTATTCTCAGATGACATGATTCTATGCATAAGTAACCTGACAACTTCCATCTCACAAGGTGATTAATTCCTTCATCAGAGTAGCAAGATACAAAATAAATACACAAAAATCAGTAGGCTTTCTATATGCAAAAGACAAAGATACAGAGAAAGAAATTAGTGATAGTCCATTTTCAATAGCAGCAACAACAACAAAATATAAAAATACTTTGTAATAACATTAACCTAGGAATTGAAAGATCTATACAATGGAAACATAAAAGCACTCAAAAAAGAAATTGAGGAGGACTTGAGAAAATGGAAAGACCTCCCTTGCTTCTGGATAGGGAGAACTAACATTGAGAAAATGGCAATCTTACCAAAAATAATATATAGATTTAATGCAAAACCAATAAAAATCCCAACATTTTTCTTCATAAAGATAGAAAAAAAATGATCTCAATTTCATATGAAATGGCAGAAGGCTTTGGATATCTGAGCACAACCTCAGCAAAAGAAACACCTTTAGATCATGTATGGTGATGCCTCCAGAGGTGTTTCTTTGAAGTTGGACTTCTTAATGGAGCATCATATAATCAGTTTTTCCAAGAGATTCACTTGCTTTAGGTTATCCCATCTAAAATATGCACATGAAAAAAAACTGCACATGATGTATTCTGTGATAACATTAAACCCTCCTCAGTCTATCTTAACTATTAAGTTTTCTTTTACCCTAATATGCACAGATACGTACAAATTACTGTCATTAATGATTGCAGATATCTATAGGAAGTTTGGTCCTCTGGTGAATCAAAAGGCATCTCTTAGACTGGGGAGATGGCTTACTGGTTAAGGTGCTTGCATGAAAAACCAAAGAACCCAGATTCAATTGTGCAGTACCCACATAAGCCATATGGTGCATGCATCTGTAGTTTGTTTACAGTGGCTAGAGGCCCTGGTGCACCCATTCTCTCACTCTATCTACCCCCGCCCCCCTCAAATAAATAAATAAATAAAATATTTTTTAAAAAGGCGTCTTTCTCCCTAGATGCCTCTCTAGAAGAAAAGGGTTAAAAACAAAAGGTCTGGGCTAGGGAGATGGCTTAGTGATTAAGACCTTTGACTTCAAAGCCGAAGGACCCAGATTTGATTCCCCAGCACCCATATAAGCCATATGTACAACATGGCATGTGCATCTGGAGTTTACAGCGTCTGGAGTCTCTAGTGGGCCCATTCTCTCTCTCTCTCTCTCTCTCTCTCTCAAATAAATAAAATAAAATTTATCAAAAAGATTTTTTAACCGTTCCTTCAGAATGTCACCATAACAAGTTTAATTCAAAAGGAATTCTTGGCTGTTTAATAAAACTGTATTCATACCCAAATAAAAGAAATTCTATAATGTACTGTGAAGGCATCTAAACTTCCATAGGTGGAAATTTCTTAATTTACCAATTCAAAATGTAAAGTTAAGTATCTGCTTTCTTTTTAGCAGTTTGTGGAGAGTGGAAAGTGCATAGAACATCAGTTGGAATGACTTTCAGTGAAAGTTTCAACAGAGGCTAAAAAGAAGCTCTGAAAATGCGAACACCCCTCTATCTGTATGCATGGTAATGTTTGCTCTTAGAACTCAATGGGAAATCAAGTGCTGAGTGTCAATGAAGATGGGCACCATGACTAACATAGATTCTTTCTGGAAATATATGCATTTGATGAAGATTTGGATAAATCATGTATAGTTAAAAATGAGTATTATATAAAGTTCATCTCTCACATGTGATAGATTATAGAATGCAAAATGGTTAATAGCTTACATTCAGCCAAAATTGTTTATTATATTTTTAAAAAAAATGAGAATCAGGACTGGGGAAATGGCTTAACAGTTACAGCATTGGCCTGCAAAGCCTAAGGACCTGGGTTCGATTCCCCAGGACCCATGTAAGCCAGATGCACAAGGGGGCACATGTGTCTGGAGTCTGTATGTAGTGGCTAGAGGCCCTGGCGTGCCCATCCTCTCTTTCTCTCTATATGTCTCTTTCTCTCATAAATAAATAAATAAATAAAATATTTTTAGAAAATGAGAATCAGTATCACCAGCATGTAAATTCACTTCTCAGTTAAAAAAATTGTATTTTAAATAAAGCTTTGTTTATTTATCCCTTTCTTCTGGAAAGGTTTCCAGTGAGAGAATCATCTTTTGATTGCTCTGCAGGCCCAAGGTTCTTGCATCATTGATAATGGTTTATATATTTCTGCTAATATTGAGGTAAAAGAGAAAATATGTAAGATTAAAGCAGGGAATACATAAGTAGGTTCAAAACACTTCATAACACACAGGTGGTGATGACAGAAAAAAAAAAAGAAGTGAGTAGAGCCAAGTATATGGAGAAATAAATACAAGAAATTGAGAATGGTGATTTTTTAAAAAATATTTTATTTTTATTTATTTGACAGGGAAAGAGGGAGAGAGAGAGACAGAGTGGGAGAACTTCAGACACGTGTGCACCCTTGTGCATCTGGCTAACGTGGGTCCTGGGGAATTGAACCTGGGTCCTTTGGCTTTACAGGCAACCACCTTAACTGCTAAGCCATCCCTGCAGCCCGAGAATAGTGATTTTTAATGCAAATACATTTAAATGGCTTCAAATAGGAAAAACGTCTATGAGTGGATAGAACCAGAGATTCTGAACACATACTTTTGCTTCTTTAAATGTGGTCACTATCACTTAGTTTCAGAGAAAAAATACTCTTGTATTCATGGCAACTTAACAATAAAATGAACTATTAAAAATTGGTCAACTGACATTGATTTTTATTACCATTATTATCATTATCAATACAGTATAGGTTAAAATAAAATAAAAGTACAAATTAAAGAATAAAAAGCAGCAGTGCTATTCCTCTCTGTTGGACTCACCCGTACCACCTAAATCAAACGTAGCAGCCCTTCACAAAATTCCAAGTACCCTGAACTTCTCACCACAGCTGTCTACCACAGTATCTACTACTCAAGAGATAATCTCCTCTCATTTCAGGTATCCACTATCAGATGTTGAGTTTAAGCTCACATACATACACAAAATACACTTGCATTCACAGATAGCTGGAAAATATCCTAATTACCACCCTGTACACTATTTGGTAATGCCTTTTTTTTTTAAATGGAGACCATAGTAACCATAAAGAGCTTTGACAATGCATGTATGGTCATTTCAAATATATTATATATGCGTTATATATTATATAGATATTACACAAGTATTAAGTAATGGCAATTAGCCTTTATTCATTTATTCCCTCACCCAATACTAACTGGACACTTAACAAATACAAAACTTTACCAAAACTTGGTCAAAGAAATCCTATTTGAACACAGAGGTGATTTTAAGCATTAATTAAATAAAACATCAACCACTATAGCATCTGTGGATCCAAAACGTAAAACCTTAAAAACTTCTTAAAGCTGGTGCTGTGGCCAGTCACCCAGTGGTGTGACAGAAATGTCCAGACAAACAACCTGAAGTGGCAGCATGTGGGGAATCGTTTAATTGTTCTTCCTTGCTGTGATCTGTGAGAAATGAGAGGAATGCTACTTAGGAGGCTGAACAGGGAGGCAACAAAGTTCAAAGCAAATATATGGGCAACTTTACAAAACTCTTTTTTTTTAATAGAAATTTAAATAAGAAGGGGTTAGAAAATGGTCCAGTGGCTACGAGTTCTTCCCATGCAAACATGAGGTCCTGAGGGAGCCTAAGACTCCTGTTTTGATTCCCCAGCACCCATGTACACAGCTTGGAATGACCAGTCTTGTCTATACTCTCGGTCCTATAGGGTGCAGAGGCCAGAGACTCACTGGGGTCACCAAAATTGCAAGCTCTGGAATCAGTGAGAAACTCTATTGCCTGGAAACATGTGGATGAGTAACATAGAGAGACACCCAAAGTTTCTCTCTGGCCTTACACAGACACATAAACAAGCACGCATACACACATATGCAGAAGGGAAGGGGGTAGAGGAGGAGGAAAGGCTAGGGGCAGCAGTCCAGGGGCTACAGTCCTTCCTTAGCAAGACCCTGGCTTTACTTCCCACCCCATCCATAGGAGGCAAAACAGAATGATAAACGTATTTGACCTGTAACTTTGTTGCAAATATCCAGTGAGAACGTGGCTGTTATGCATGGTGCCGAGTTAACATTTGATTTATGTTTTGCACTTGCCTTTTGTAAATTTAACTTTAAGACAGGAGAATGTTTTTATTTTTAAATATCACTTTTGCAAGAAAAATTAAAATTATTCCATTGCTCATTTTAAAATATACATATTGGTGTAAATGTTTCAGTGAAATGAACTATTGTTGATATTAACACAGAGTATCGTGCACAGTTCTCATGACAATCAAAACCATGCATGGAGATTATTCAAGTTCTTTCAGTAAGAAAATCAAACTCTTTGGAGTCTTTATCCCATTCTGGAACTTGCCAACAATTCTACCCACCTCCAGTGCTGACACCAACAACTCCACCCATCCTGTTCCCCTTGGCGATACCAACCTCCCCTTGAACCTTTGAGCAGGAACAGAGGGGTACTCACTTCAACATGAAGAATGAGAGCTCATATTCAAAACCTGGCTGGATAATACCATAAACAAATGCAGGAGCCAGCTATTTACTTGATGGAAATATTTCCATGGAAAAATACTAATTTAGAAGGCAAATTAAATTAAAACTAATTCTGATTGGCATCACATGTTCAGAAGCAAAAGATTGCAAGGCTCTGTGACCTCTTTGATTTAGGTTCTACCTTCCTCTTTCAGTTCGGGATCTTTCAGCTTTAAAGCACACTTTTAAGTATAGTTACAACTTTTTCCCCCCTGCAGGCCATTTTGTGTTATAAAGCTGGCAGATGATTATCAGTCACATCATAACTTAAGTTCTGAGTTGACCCATGCACTTGGGCAAGACCTATTCATAATGCCTTCATGTAACCTAGCTACTCCCTGTGACATCATTTTGGGGGTATACAAATTATCCTAACTGCCACAGTGGGTAGTGAAATAGAAAAGCTTGTTGATCTCTAAATCTCTTAGAATTTTCAGAACTTGTATCATGCTGGACACTCAAATTACAAGGTAACTACATACAGTGACAACAGTTAAGCAGAGGAGGAATGCAAATGCCCAGAGCAGGGAGTTCTGTCTAAAACTGACACAAAAAAATTTACACCTCTCCTAAAGCTTTCCCAATCCAGCAAATAGCACAGTTCTCTATTAAACTTCAAGGTCTACAGGTGGTCTACTCTTGGCCTCTTTCTTCCTCTCATACCCAACACCTGGATTATTAGTAAATCATATTTTTCTTGAAAATAATCATTTCTTACCTGTGTTATTGCAAGAACATTTAAGTGTACTCTTAGCTTTCACCCTTGGCACTTTAGCAAGCAGCCTCGCCAGTACTTTGAAAACATGAACACAATGACATCACTTCTCTTTTCAGCACCCTCCATGATGTTCCTTTCGCCATGGCTTACAATGTCCACCATGGGCTTGTACCTTTTGACTCCCTGATAACCAAGACCTGGGTTGTGTCCTTCGCCTCTGCTCCAACTACACTGAGTGCTTTATACATGCCCCTGATGACCTACTGTTTCCTCCTCTATTTCTGTAGCTAACTTCCCTATTCATTGAAAAAAAAAATCATCAACAGTAACAAGAACAAAACTCCTTCCATTCTCTAGGAGCTTTGATATCTATTATCCTTGTGTGACTAACTGGGGATGTGTGTGAACAAATATCTACTCACCAGTGATGGACAAAAGAAAGGATTCCATCCAAGTTCTTTCAGTAAACCAGCAAGTTGACTGAGGCTGCTTATGGGCATGAGCGAGGGGTCATGTGCCAGAGCATGGAACACACAAAAGTGCTGTCTCTGTAAAGCCCATGGGTGCTACTCATAAAAGCTGTAAAGCTGTCTGTGTGAAGTGGCTTGTCCATTTTGCAGGCAGCTCTGCCTTGAGCAGAGTACCTTCTCCCCAGCAACTATTACTGCTTGGGGAGGTTCTTTGTGACTCTTGTTTCAGATGCTAACTAAGACTTGTAACTTTGGTTTGCTTCCTGAGTCTTAGAAGCTGCTTTCTTCCCTCTAACAGAGAATGTTTCTACTGGAGGAAATGACTAAACAAGTTAGCTTCCAATACCCACCATTATTAGTATGCACTATGTGAGTGTGTTTATCTGTTTCTTCCTATATTCCGAAGCCTATGCCAGAAATACAGACGATTAGTACCATTGAGAAGTGAGGAGAGTATATGAGCAACTTCAATAAATACAGGAAATCAATAATTGGATATGACTCATCCAGAATTGACAGACGTGAATGTTTATCAGTTAGTTGCAGAATGTTGACTTTGACAAATAACATTCCACCACATGCTGAATATGACAGCTAGTGCAAAAGACTTGTCTAAGGCAAGCTTTCAAAAGCACTGAATGGTAGCTGTGAATGGCTGAACACCTTCATTTTCTACAGCCTGGGATGTCCCTTGGTCTAAAGGAATATTCATGTTTCTGTTTTGCCAACTCTTCTTACCATGGTAGAGTCAAACCTGTAAGTATTGATGATAATATACCAAGATTGATAATTCTGATGCTATAACTCTACCGTTATGTAGGATCATATGTAAAAACCTGAGTTAAACAAGGGAGGATTGTCAGCAGCATCAATCAAGGGACCTGCAGAATTCTGTGTTAATGAACTTAATTTTTTCATTAATTTGATAAGCCTTGGCACACAGCTATAACTAGGACAGATACAAGGCCTTGTCCTTGCACAGTTTAGATAAAACACTGAAGTTAAATTAATGAAAATAATTGAAATGTATGAAAAATATGATGAAAATAACAAGAAAATGGTAAGACAAGAAGCCTCACAATTTTATACCAAAAGGTGTGCTTTGAGAAGAGAACAGAAGATGGTTGGTGATAGGGAAGGATTCCAAGCTATGCAGATATGAGGGGAGTAACCTTCTCGTCAGGGGAACAGCTGTGCAATGCTTTCTGAGTTGCCTGGGGAAAATAAGCTCAATCAAGTGTTAACTGTTCCAGGAAGAGCCAGGAGGCCACAGTGAAATGGAAAAATGTTTAAAGAGGGAAAAAAAAAAGGTAAAGTAATTTACAATATCAGAATTCAAAGTATAAAGAGGACCCCAGTGAAAGTTCTCACTCCCAAACACGTGGAAAGCCACTGGGAATGTGGAGTGGAGGAATGAGGTTACCTGAGCTGCAGTTGATATATTTGCTCCAGCTATTGTGAATAGACTGAAGCCATCAGGGTGGAAATAGGAAGACTACAAATTAGCCAAGGACAGAAGGAATCCTGGGGAGAGCCAATGACAGCTTGGCTGAGATTGGTTTGGGCGGAGAGATAAGAGGAGATCCTAAGAACATATTAACATTGGCAAAGTAGGTCTCCTGACTCCCAGGCTGGTCAGGGCAGATCCCAATTTTCCCTAGAAGCAGTATAAGATGCATGCAAAGCCAGAATAGTTAAGAGAGGAAAATGGTCCCAAATGTAAGAAAAAGTAAGTTGTTAAATTTATTCAAAACTTACATCCCCATTAAACTCTTTCCTACCTTCCCCCAGAACACTATTAAATATTTTCTGACAGGAAGCTGCCTCAACACTTTATAAAGTTTGATTCAATCACCCCAACGTTGCCAGTCTTTTGCTCTCTCAATTTTACTCTCAAAGTCTCAAAATTGAAAACTCACCTACATATACTATTAGTTTATGCTAAATATGCTTAAACAAATGCTTTCCTTCAGAACCAATAGCTTTAAGTGACATTGTTGTTTAACCTGTTTTCCACATTAAGTGATGAGCTCCTACCCCAGAGTGCTTACTTCTGTCTCACTGCCTGTGACATCCAGTCTGAGGTCAGCTGCAGCAAATCCGTCCTTCCAGGTCACCTGGCAGCGCATCTGTGTCTCCTGGCGAAACATATCAGCAACAGCATCACACAGTCACTTCTAGATGGCTTTTCCCGTCTGACTCCTCAACTGCCTCTGCTTGCTAACGCACTGGCATTTCCTGGCTATCATTCTAATTAAAGCATGTGTTTTGTTTCCCTAACACTCCATGCCCTGCTGCTGAGATTCCTAGTGTCCTATTATCCTCTTCTTTACAGGTGGTCTTTTTCATTTTAGAGACATGAACTCCACAAATGTCTCTAATGTTGCAAAGTAAGCAGGCTGATGAGGGGTGGTCTGGGACCACTGCCCTCCTAGTTGTTCTCAAACCACATCATGTGTGTATTTGTTCATTCCATGTAAATCTAAACCTATCCCAGCTTAAATGTGTTCTAACTGTAGGGAATAGGGGATACTCAGCTATGAAATCTGCACTGAGTATAACTGGTGCCCATTCTGCACTTAAAAGTGCTTCAGATACTTGTCTAATTAGACATAACCTCAAGCTGAACGACAGGACACTTAAATCTATTGTTGTCTGCCTAAAAAACTTCCACCTCAGTCAGGATTTGGCTAAAATCTAACTGGACAAGAAGCCAGACTTGTTTCAGACTAATGTTAGACAAAGAGAACTTCAACAAGGTCTGAAAAAATGATTAAATCAGTAGCTTATAAGAAAAGGGAGCAAGGTTAAAAAGCAGTGGGAATACTTAATCTTGGGCATGGAGAAATAGTGGGGAATTTATGAGAAATACATGACTACCTACCAAGATTAGTTTTGTATCAAATTTTATCTAACATAGGTTTAAATTGAAACTGCAGATTCAGAAGGAGAATGAAAATCTCTTAAACATCAGTCATCAGATACACCGAAGAGTTGCCCATTCAGGGTCACTGTTGAAAAGTAAGGCGGTTTTACATTTGTTTGCATTTGAATGTAATTCCTAGACTGTACCTATACTACAAAGCTAAGTCATAATTACATTCTTCACCCTCAAAATCTCTCTGTTTGAACCATAAATTACATTAAATTAACTATAAAACATAATTTGAAGAAATACACAGTAAATTGTATTGTGCAACCATTTGAACCATCCAGTGTCAGCACAAGGTCACGGTTATGCCCCACAGCACCTACATGAGAACATGACAAAGAGCAGTCACAGGTCAATCAAAACCACCTTCAATAATCCCTCAGTCCTAGCACACGTGCTGCTCTAGGTATCAAGCTCTTTCCAGTTTCTGTTTCTGCATTTCTAAAGAAATTCCATGTACAAGGCAAACACCAGGCAAACAAGGGGGAAAGGAGTCTTGTCTGTAGCTCTGCCTTGCTGGAGTGCTCCTGTCTCTCTTTTCGCATTTTTCTCTTTCTATCCCTCCAGGGATACCAGCACAAGTGTCAATATTGCTGCTCTTTTAAAGCTCATCAGAGTGTACCTGGCCCTGTTCACAGTTTTATGGACTATAATCTTGATTATCTAAATGCTTATTTTTACCTCAAAGTAACCCAGATAAATTTTTTGGTATGCATGAATTTTCATACCTTTCATTTCCAATGTAAGCAACCAATCCTAAAACACATTTTTGCAATTTGGAATCCCTTAAGTTTTGATGTCTAAACAGTCATCCTAAGGGAACATTAGTTTAAAGTGATAGAAAATTATTTAAATAGAGTTAGACTTTAAAAACCCCATACCAAGTTTTGCTATACAACTTTACATTTCCTTACAATCAAGGAAAAGAGCCTGAAGATTTACCACAAAGGTTAAGCTGTTACTAACATGGCTGGACCACTCTTTCCTACTATCCCCACACTTGGAATAACCATCCAGGTGATACCAGAGAAAAGAGTGAAGCAAAATTACATTAAATCTTGAATGAAATGGTAGGAAATGAAATGTGTCTTCCCCTAGTCTTTTCCAATTCACAGCCAAATAGAAAAGCCACTGTGTTGTGTAGAGACATGGAAAAGTCTGTGTCCCAGTGTTATCACATTTTCTATAGTACACTTTAACAAGAAATAATTTGTGATTATTTAAGTGTGAGCTTGTGTGTTATAGAATTGAGGCATATTGGCTAACAAGAAAAAGTCTTAGATGTGTCGAAACCAAGTTATTGTTTTCAAAGTTTCCTACCTTCTGTGTGAAGGACCTCTAAGAGACTACTAGAAAGGGAGCAACGAGCCAGACAGATACTGGTTCCTGTAATCTGCCATATTTTGTAATTTCTTACTTTTCTCACGCTCACATGTCTGGTGTCAAGAACAAAATATATTTAGGGTTAAATTTGATATTGATTTGAAAGCCAAACGTGACCCTTTCAGGGAAAAGTAAAATAGTTCTTATCCTTAAAAAAATACTAAGTATAGAACTCTACTGCTTAGCTGACCAAATAACTCATTCATTTACAGTTGAGACTGAGCAGGAAGATAAGACTGTTCACATGAGAATTAAAAAAAAAATGTTCTAAGTTATTTACAAGTCTGTCTGCTACATGATGAGCAAGTTTGTATCAGACTTCTAAACCCAAAGCAGTCACTTGATCAAAGCTTTGGATTTCTATTTCCAACACCCAGAGCTTTCTTAGGATTTTAAAGTAAGACCAACATAATTGGAGTAAGACTATAAAGTTGTAATAGCAGGATGTCTTTCCAATGCTCCAAATGGCTTCCAGTGGCTCTATCCTTTACTGTCCAACAAAACACTTCTCAGTATGGTCTGTGGAGTGTGTGGCTCATGCTCTGTTTCATGTCGTACCTACAAGCTGTTCTGCCTAAATCCCAATTCCAGGTTTTAGAAGTCCAGCTGTGACCTGCAGTTCATTCTGCTAAGTCTTTCCCCAAACCCCTTATTCCATGCTACATGTACATGTTCAGAGCTTTCCCTCTCTCCCTCCCTCACATCCTGACACCTTCATTTAATCACCTCTTAATCATTTCCCTCCAAAGTGAGCCTTCCAGTCACTTATTGTTCCTTCCAGACGCTGCTGTTGAATGATTCCCCCTGGACTTCACCTACATTCCACCCATGTTCATCTGGCTGGGCAGACTGCGAGTCCAGCACGCCAAAGCTTTTAAGCTCTTTCTTTCCAAGAAAACTCGTAGCTAACACCATTATTTCCTCACAAAACAGCTAACATCTGCAGACTGAGACATCAAAACAATGAAAAATTTTTGAACAGTTCTGCTACAGTTGGATGAAACCTTTATCAGCCATCTCAGGCTATAAATCAATGTTCTTCTTTTCAATTTCTATTAAATAAATGATAGAGGCCCATTCCAATTTATCCTCAGAGGAATAGTTAACCACAGGTACTTGCAATCACTAATTAGTTTTTATGCCCCACAGATAAGTGAACCACATTTTGAAAAACCAATCACAATTCATCAGATTTCTCAAAAAGTTTAATTTATTTCTTTACATATATTGTACATTTATGTATGCTGATTATTTCAACAACATTGTCTAACATAATAAATAAACTAAAATATTCTACTAAACTGCTTCTAAGTTATATTTATCCAAATCATTTGACTCTAGAAGGTAGCAATATAAACAACAATAAATATAACTAAATCACATTATCTTGCAAAAATCATTTTTAAACTTTATTTCTATTTGTTTTGCAATTTCAGTTAATTAAGACTCTTTCTTACAAATGACAAAATGAGGCCTCTACAAATAAGACTAAAAAAAAAAAAAAGAACCTTCCCTCCTAGTCTCCAGCTGTTTCCTGTACAGATCATAATGGCCTTTAGTCATGAGCTTTTTAGATCAGGGTTTTCAAAATTTAATATGCGTCTAAATCCCCTTAGACCTTGTTAAAGCAGCTTCCTGGGATCATCTCCAGAGATTATGATTCATTAGGTCAGGTTGGTCCACGAATTTGCATTTCTGATCATCTGACAGATGGTGGTGCTGCCGTTGATTTGAGGTCACATCTTGAGAACTAGAATTCTGGCTGAAGCCAACTTTAAAAATGTGTGATGATGCTTAACTGGCAGCCATGAGCACCAAGGCAACAGCAGTGAAACGCCTCATTCTATGCCCTGCATCCCAGACAGGAGCTGAGATTTCAGTGTTTACAATGATGTGCTCTTCTAATCCCTTCCATTAGATCCTTCTATTTTTTTAAGTGTAAAGAATTTGTCTTTCTTCACTTGAAAAATTCTAAGTAGTTCTTTTAAACATAACACTATGGCACCATATTCTTTGGCAATTCTATAAACTCTATTAACAAAATTCAAAAGATATTTCCACATTCAATGATGCTTTTCCCGAGTTTTTAAAAAAATATTTTTATTTATTCGAGAGGGAAAGACAAATAGAATGAGAGAGAGAGAGAGAGAGAGAGAGGGCTAACATGAGCATGGGCATGGCAGATCCTCTTGCTACTAAAAACCCCAGATGCATGTGTGCCATTCTGACTTTACGTAGGTTCTAGGAAATCAAACCCAGGCCATCAGGCTATACAAGCAAGTACCTTTAACTGGTGAGCCATTTCCCTAGCCTAGCTTTTATAAGTTTTAAGAGGTATTTTAGAAATAACAATACAAGAAATATCTGCATATATTCCATTACACTGAAACACACAGAAAAACTATTTATAATGTTTCATATGTTTGAAATGATAGGAGGTGACTACTGAGGAAAGCTTTCAAGGTCAGCTCCTACCATCACCACATCCCCTGTCACCTAGTATTGGCTTTGGTTCAATTGTTTGGAAGGAAAAGATTGGAATATTGATAGTCAGTTTATATAGGTTTGATGTAATAATATTAAAAGTGTGTCTTCCTGTCCAAAGGCACTTAATAACAAATCAAGTAATTTAAAATGGTCATTTGACAACTTGAAATACTGTTTTGTCAGAACAGACCAAATTATCAACTACAAGGTAGATGAAACAGATACAAGCAGGTGTTGTGCTGTATAGATTCTGTACTGATCAATGCCTTCTCCTGTATACCTACCTTTTAGCAATCCATACCAATTCTTATCGCATCCATCTCATTTTCAAATGCCTTCAACTTTTCCAGGACCTAATTATCCCATGGTCAATTCCCTAATTTCCCCTGAGTTGATATACTACCATTGACTTAATATTAGTAAATTGTATATATATATACATATATATATATATATGTGTGTGTGTGTGTGTGTGTGTGTGTGTGTGTGTGTGTGTGTATATAATCACAAACATGCATTCCAGAACTGTTTAATATACCCACAAGCATATTAGATATTATGAAGTCAGTTTCAGTGAGTATATGTGCCAGGCATGGTGGTGCACACCTTTAATCCTCACACTTCGGAGACAGAGTTGAGAGGATCACTGTGAGTTTGAGATCAGCCTGGGGCTATGGAGTGAGTCCCAAGTCAGCCTGGCCTAGAGTGAGACCCTACCTTGAAAAAAAAATGAAAAAATTAATGAGTATATATTTTCATTACATATTAATAAATATATACTTATATGAACAAATGACTAGCAATAAATGTCTACCCTTACAAAAATTAAACCAAGTAAATTTTTATATTTTAATAATATTAAACATTTTAATTAATATAACTAATAATTTGCAAATTAGTTATATAAAATAGTTTAGATATGTGCCACAATGCCAAAGGCCAAAATAAAAAAGACACTCTATTGACAAAATAAAATTACACTCTGCCACAACAGTAACACAAATAACAAGGTAAAAAATTAAGATACACTCTGGTTCCCTGGTTTTCAATTTATGGGCCTTATGCAATATATAGAAATGTTACATTTTACTGATTATGTGCATAATTATTTTTGCACTTATGCATTCTTTCCTGGAAATTGGAATTAGGTATAATTGTTTTAGCATATATAACTGTATTTTAAATATTTTAAACGTGGAAACACATTCTCACCCTTCACTTTCTACTATTTGCACTGGTTAACAAAAAATAGCTACAACCACATTATGAATTTGAAGATGGAAGAAAGTAATTATTTGTGCTTTGAGTATCTAAATAGCCCACCATATTTTACTAATGCTTTCATGAAAACTAGCCAAATACGAATTCATACAAAAATGATTAGGTTCATACTTTATTCCCTGTCCCCAAAATCTTGAGGTGTTTTGGGGCATCTGCTCTTGCTTTTAGTAGAAGAGGGCCATAGGTTCCAAATACCACAGAATTTACCTTCCTCAGAGGGCCATAGTACAGCCTTACAGATTGGCGGTCCCTTGGAGAGGATGAGTGAACTGCTGAGACCGTCCAAGCATGGGGAATTCCCAACATTCAGCCCTTTCAGCATCTTTCAGAACTGCTGGGCAAATGTGGAAGGGACAGCACACCTTGGGGGACAGCACACTTTGGGAAGGTACATCCTGTCAGTTCTGAGTCCAGTGTTCATCTGTCTGGCTGGGGCTCCTGTACTGCCCCAGTTTAGAAAGGGAAACCTAATGAAGTTGTCATCTAATGGGTCAGAGTGAAAATATTAACCCAATTACCTGTTATTACTTTTTCTTTCTAGTACATAGATTTTATATTATGTGATTCTCCATGCATGATTCACTTCATTATCTTACTGTGGTGTGTCTAGTGAAAAAATGACGGAAAATCATTGCTTTCTATGTTTCAAACAGCTAATCTATGATTAATAATGATTTTCTGAAGTTCTGTAATTATACCTCACCACCTTTTATGTTCTGAAGTCTACTTAATTGAGTGCATTATAGTGTGGTTTTATTTACATATTATGGTTATGGATGACCTCTTAGATCAAGAATCAATACTCAATGGTTAAAGAAAATTTATTTTTTAACATATCTTTTCCAATAATTTTCAATATGTGCAATACTTAGTCTAAATAAATAATCTACTTTAACATTTTTGATGACTTGAGTCAACTATATTTGCCCCAAGTTTGAGCTACTTGCTAAAGGACTGAGGAAGAGTACCTGTAACAGAAACAGTCTCCAATTTATTTTCCTGAGGGTAGAGAGAGGGGAAGACTGTAACATGGCATGTATTAGTAAAAGGAGAAAATCACAAAAGAGGACAAGAAACCGTGAGATAATCAGAAACACTCAGAGTAGCCAGTCTTTGAGAGAAGGGTATTTTATTCCTGCTTCTCCCATCTGAAATTAGAAAAGCGTCTCAAAGTAACTTAATAATGGGAGATAAATAACATCATCCTAAGCATGTGTAGGCAATAGAGGTTTCTTTCTTGCAAGTGCCAACATAACCTAGGAACTGATTAATATGTTATTTTCAAAACAGTACTGAAGTCACTGAAGTTCTCCCTGGTCAATAGATGACATAAAGTGATTGAAGAAATGTGCAGGCTGTGGAAACTGGCATGACACAGGGCTAGTCCTCCAGGTGAGTGGCCTGAGGAGAGACTATGAACTCTCAGAGCATCTGTTTATTCACCTTTAAAAAGATGTGGTATATCTACATGATGGAATTTTACACAGCAGTAAGGAAAATGTCACAATGAAATTTGAAAAAAAAAAAATGGTCGAACCTGAAACAGATCATTTTCTGTGAACTCATCTAGTCACAGAAAGATAATGGTCACATGGTCTCACTCATCTGCTGTTCCTAACCTGAATCTACCCAAGATTCTGACATACCTATTAAGCATCTGGGGGCCAATAGGGTGGGTGGGGTGGGGTGGGGTGGGGTAAGGGTGGGGGGCACAAAACTGGACCCAAATGGCAATGGTACCATAAAATTCTACATCCTAAAAGACAGACTAAATGGTTGAACCTTTATCAGGTCCTTAGAGGGAACACCTCAATCACAAGGCCTGGATAGGGTATGATGAAGACTGACCTTAATCTTCTCCTGTTTCTCTCTCTCTCTCTCTCTCTCTCTCTCTCTCTCTCTCTCTCTGTCCCTCTCTCTCTCTTTCCCCTTCTCTCCTCTCTATCTCTTTCATATTGCCTATCTTTTTCTTCCTTCTTTCTTTGGCACTGACCTGCAACTCCCAGTACCAGCATGTGGCTACCATCCACAGTGAGCTGTCAGAGTTCTTGATTCACCAAAGGTTAGCAGTAAGACCCTACTGCTGAAGACACCATATACTAATGGTATGGAACATGGAGTGACCTGGCTAGAACCTGGAAGAGAGTAAGTCCCCAGACAGTTAGCCCTTCTAGTGCCAGACGGTACTACAAGAATGATTGGGGGAAACTGACCAATATCTTTCCAAGCAACTGGTGGTCTAAGCTACTCAACAGCAAACAACCTGACATGATGCTCACAAAAGTGCAATAGTGGCACACAGCCATGGTAGGGAACCAACTTCTCTTGGTTTGGCTAGCTGGTCCACTCAGTGGAATTAAACCCATAGCTGGAGTGGGGAAACAAGTCAGAACCATATCCAAAAATGAGCCCATCTCCATTATCAAGCTCCCACTAATCATGGGCTACAAGAGAGTCTACACCTATTAAATTCTCTCTAAAAAGCAATGGTTATCCCACTTATCTGGCGCTAACTTCACTCTCCATTGGAGAATTTGCTTCCTTTTTTCAGATGGACACAGACAGATCCTAAGGACAGAACCAGCCCATCACATCACATAATGACCCCAGCTAAAACTAAGAGTAATTGGGGAAATAAGCAAGAGTGCTGCTTTCTTGGCGAACCTGGTACCAGCACAAAGGTGAAGGAGATAGACACAGAGAACACTCAACTCCTACCAAACCAGATATCCAGAGACACAGAGGCTCCCAAGACCTCATCACTGAAGCAAATCTAAAATGATCCCATAATGGCTCAGGGAAATTTGCGGAAGGGGGGGTGGAAAGAATGGTAGAGCCACATGTTGGGTCATTATGCACAGAGACATTGCCTCTTGCCCATAACTGATGGCTAGCCACACAATGCACGACCCACATTCCCCAACGAGGAGGGTCCCTGTGGAGGGGGGAGGGCAGGAAGGAGGCTAACAATAATACCAACATGATTGTATACACTGTGTACATAACTAATATTTTTTAAATGGTGGGATGGAGAGATGGCTTAGCAGTTAAGGCACTTGCCTGAAAAGCCCAAGGACCTAAGATCAATTCTCCAGGGGTCATGTACGCCAGATACACAGGGTGGAATATGCATCTAGAGTTCACTTGCAGCAGCTGACAGCCCTGCTGTACTACCCACTCTCTCTCTCTCTCTCTCTCTCAAATAAATAAATAAATTATATATATATATATATATATATATATATATATATATATATATATATATATATATTTTTTTTTCCTTTCAAGGTAGGGTCTCACTCTAACACAGGCTGACCTGGAACTATGTGGTCTCAAGGTTGCCTTGAACTCACAGCAATCCTCCTACCTCTGCCTCCCAAGTGCTGGGATTAAAGGCATGTGCTACCACGCTGGCAATAATTTTTTTTTTTTTTAAATTAGACTGACACTGTCCTTTTGTCGACCTATAGGAGATCAGAAAATGTCATGATGAGAGGGAATCAGTTGCTTTGTTAGGAAGTTAGCATTGCTGCTCCCTGAAAGTAAAAAGGCAACAAGGTCTGCCCTTGGAATCTGAACTTGCTAGAGATCAAAGGATCTTACGTTTTATCTCTTGCCTAGTTCCCTAGACATTTTTGTTTTTTTTTTTTCATACTTGAGCCCCTCCCTGGGAGGGAGAACTTTTTCTAGAATTGAAAGCTAATCCTGATATTGTGGTTGGTCAAGCTTAGACCCCAGAACTTGATGTTATGGCTCCCCTCTTCCTGAGCCAGCCTTTAGCCCAGAACAATTAGCTGTCTCTCTGGCCAGCCAGAAGGTAAAACTCACCACAATAAGGTAATAAACAGATGCATACTAGGGGACAAGACTCTGTCTCTGCTGCCTGCCTACTCCTGAACCTCTAGGCTCTAGCGAGTTTCCCCTCACCTTGGCCTGGCTGGGGTGAGACAGGGGAGAACCCTCTGATCCCCAGGCCCCCCATGGACCCTTTGACGGCTCCTGCCCTCCACATGGCAGGAGCTCATTGTACTTTCTTTTCTTTCCTCTATAACTCTCTTTTTATGGGTTTTCCAGGCCCACCACATGGACTCTCAGACCATGTGGGTGTATTCATTTTCCTTCCTTGGTTCTGTACTTCCCTCAATAAATATAACAATTTAATAATTATACTTCTCGGTTTGACTTGCACAATTCTTTGGTTAAACGCAAATGCATAGCTGGGGTTTGGGGTTCAAGGACTTTCCTGATCCCCTAACACCCCACCTCAGTGCCTTTAGTAAATAAATCATTTCTCTATCTGATTAATAATAGTTAATGTTATTTCTATGTAATTTCATACTTAGTATTAATGATTAATATTTACCACAATAGTTGTATCATGTATTCTCTGATTGTTCTATGTGATTTCACATACAATTCTAGAGCCAGTGTACTAAACTAAGACTTCCCATAAATAACAATTTTGATTAAAACAATTAGCATTCTATTCAACAGATTCTTACTGACTACATTCTTCAAGACACATGAAAATTTCAGAGATTTAGTTTTACAGAGATGAGTATGAATACCCTTTATGTTCCACCTCCTTCAGTTCATTTTCCTTTCCATATTTGCTAGAACATACATACAGCCAAATTATATTAAATTAAATATTAAAACCTTGTCAGGGAATGGAGACTAAATGGCAGCAGACAGCCATGAGTGAAACCCTGAATGAGCACATCTGTTTCTCTGCAGCCCTAAACCCTACGCAAATGGAGTGCCAAATTACCTCGTGCTCTACATCTGACCAGATTCACAGATTTCTGTGAAATACAAGGTTAGAATTATGCTATATCATTTTTTAAAAAATTAAGGAATTCTTGGCTCTTAAGAAAAATTCACAAAAAGTAGGAATTGTGTCTAATGAAAATGAGATTCCTGTTTTCACTTCAGCATTAACCAATGATCAGTTTCCATTTCACACTGAAATGAACACAGATTGAGTGAAGAATTTTAAAAGTGAGTGCCAGGCTCCATGCACCCAGTGGGTTACAGATGTAGGAACGTGGTGGCAGAGAGCCACTCTAATTCCTTCAAGATCCAAAAAACATTTGGAAGGAAACCCCAAAAGGGAAGACGTCTGACAGACAAGTTCTCTTCGGGGTTTCCACCTTCTTGTTTGCCAGGCTTTTTAGATCCTGCTGCTTGTTAATAAAGTTCACCAAAAAGACTTTATGAAATGCTGATTTCACAGAGTGAAACACATTAATGGAGTTTTTATATAGTTGAAGTTTCCTGCCATGTATACTTCCCTACTTTACAAATCCAAGGAAGCGTGACTTGGAAAATTATGAGCATCGGGTGACGTTTGATGCACTCACGATCAGCGGGAGACTAAGCCCAAAGGCTGACTCCAAATCCAGAGACCACAGTTTGGACTCTACAGCAGAGAAGCTGCATTGCCTAAGGAGATTATTCATCCCTCAGTGCTTCTCCTTTGGTGAAAAAACGAGGCCCGTGAAGACCTGAGTTAATTCAACAGAAACATTGCGTTGAGGAAGGAATGGAAAGCTAGCTTCTAATTTCTCTGACCTAACTTACACCAGTAGCCAAGAAAGGAAAAAAAAAAAAAAAAGAAAAGAAAAAAAGAAAGAAAGAAAGAAAGAAAGACAGACTGGAACTTTTTATAGCATTCGGACTTAAAAATAGACAATATAGTTCAATATGAAAAATGATGAATAAATCAATTTTAGCACTACAAAACATTATATTTCAATCCTCAGCACTACAATCATAGCAATAGATTTCATGTAACTGAATGTATATTTTTGTCAATCAAAAAAGCATTTAAGCTAAAAGCAACTGGCATTTATACTGTGGAAGTTTTATATATTTATTACATGCTAACTAATTGCGTCTCTAAACATTTAATGAGAATCTGAATACCTAGGCTCTCTAAGTAACAGAAAGTAGATAAAACAAAGGTGAGCACACTTCAGTGCAGCCACACAAACATCAAATATCTAACAAAGAAATATCTCAATAGATCATCCATACTTGGCTTGGGGTTTCTGTTTCAATGTAGATTACAGGGATGGGACCTCTGCCCAAGAACTGTGGCTGGTAAGAGGAGGAAGTTTCCAAGAATATATGCAAGGCACATGACAAGCAAATGTGCATCTATGTTCAGAGCAAACGAGAAAAAAGTAATACAGTTTTAAGACTACTTCACTTCTATGTTCTTAGAAGATAGATAAATGAATGTATGTATATGTAAAGACTGATACATCTACACAGATACACACTTTATATTTTTGATTAATTTGAGAGGGAGGGAGAGAGAGAAATAGAGAGAGAGAGGGAGAGAGAGAGACAATGGGCAGGCCAGGGCTTCTAGCCACTGCAAATGAACTCCAGACACATGTACTGCCTTGTGCATCTGGCTTACTTAGATCCTGGGAAGTGGAACCTGGGTCCTTTGGCTTTGCAGGCAAGTGACTTAACTGCTAAGCCATCTCTCCGGCTCCCACTTTATAGTCTTAATGAATAATTCTCATTGATTTCCCTATTCATTTTCTCTGCACATAATCCTTCATTTTATTCTGACCATAAAAGTCTTCTATCTAAGTTTACCATATCCCTCAAATCCAGCCTGATTACAAAACCTACCATTCTCTTTATTAACTCCCATGGTCTGAATCACAACATGTGTACATATTTGTTAATTTTATTTAATTGCAAAAGAAAAATTAATCAAAGGAGAACTTGATAACAAGCAGAATGGAGAAACTAGCTTTTAAAGAAACATAACAATACAGAATGAAAACATAGCCCAAATGGGGCCCAAGAGATAGAAGAATAACACCCTGGTGGTATTACTTTCCACAATACCTAGCGTCTCTTTCCCACAGTGGTCCTTACTGTGCAGCAAGAATCAGAGTGCCCCAATCCAGTCCTTCTTTCTACTCACAATGCTGTCAGTGTCAAAGAACCCGTTCTTTCTAGGTCAGGAGAAGAAGTAAGAGTTCTCTCTATGACAAGCATGTTCAGAACCCCAATTTCTTCATCAGGTTTTTTTTTTCACAATGCTAGAAATTAACCCATGGCCTCTCATGCTAGACAAGGACTCTTCCACTAAACTATACTACAAATCCTATTATTTATATATTTATGGAAACTTTTTTCTAATCTAATTATTGACATTAATACAAGTCCATGAAAAATTAAAACATAAACTTCCATGGCGTTGAAAAATTCTGAAAGCCATTTTCATGTAGAATTGTTTCAATTTGAAGTCTTATTTTAGAAAATGTGTTTTGATAAGAGTCACAAACCAGTATTATTTTGTAAGAAAATATCATAAAATTGACATAAATTTTGATCCAACAGAAGGAATTACTATTAATTTAGAAGTGAATTCTAATCTTTCACAAAAAATGAAGTAGTCCAATGGATATATGGGAAAATTCTGGAAAGTTAAAGACAGTTTGCTACCAGCTAAGTTCTTATGGTTAGGTTCTACATTACTGAAAAACATTCATTATAATAAGTCTACATAATTATCCATAGAGGACCACTATTCATAAGCCATGAGCACAGGTATGTTCACCTGATGGTCTAGATCACCTGATCCAGGAATAAAGAAAGCTAGTCCTGCTTACAATATTAATATGCATTTCTACCTTTAAAATGCAATAGCAACCAAATAAAATATACCCAAAGTTAAAATTGGCTCAGTAATGTAGTAATTTGCATTTCCTCTTTAGATTAGTTATTGCCAGGACAATGATAAGAAACTAGTTCTAAAAGCTGCTTCTATTACTAGTATTTCAAGAAGGCTGGACAATCAAAATCATTATTTATTTATTTTTAAATGATGGCTTCCAAATATATGATCTGATGTCCCTTAAAGGGTTATGCATTCCTTACAAATAATCTAAGAATTTATACAATCTTGCCTCAAAGACCAAGAACAGCTAGGAGAAACAAAACTAAAATACTCAACATGTTAAGAAGGTAGAGGAGAAGAAAGGGTCAGAGAGAGTCACAGCACAGGATGAATATGCATAAAGAAAGCCAGAAGACTTGGAAGAGCTTGGAGCTAATGAAAAAAACAAAATCACAGAGTAAGGGGAGGGAAGGATGTGAAAGCCAGCTGGAATAAGTGAAAGCAAAGAATACAGGAGCCAACAAAACTCTGACAGAAAGTATTGAAGATTGAAGGGAACAGGAAATTTATTGGAAACCAACTTGTTTTTCCTTTTGTATCCAATGCAGTTCTATTCCAGGCTGAACTCTCCTCTCAGCCTCAAAGAGGCAGAAAGGAAGTCGAAACTCACAGCAGCCCCATGCTCCCACCCCACCCTGACAGGAGCCCACAGCTCTGAAAAGACACAGGAAAGAAAACATGATAGACAGACAACACTGCGCTGACCAACACAGGGTTAGGGAGAAGCTGCTACATAGGGGTGCAGGGTGTCTAATAAACCAGTGATACCACCAGGGCACAGAGGAAGCCCTGTTGGAAACTGTGGGGTCTGAAAGAAGGTCTGCCCTATTCGTCCTAACTTTGCCACTCCTACCTGCTGACCCTGAGCAAGTTATCCAACCTTGTTGTGCCATATGAATTAAATCTGTGAACTGGATTACTGAGAATTAAATAAAATAAATTGTTGCATTTAAAGCCATTCTTAGCGCCTGGAATAGGCTGAGCATTCATTACTAGTAGCTGTGTGGTAGCTGTATGAAAGTCCTTGGGACAGAAGTTTACACCAAAGTTAAATACTTCACTTGATTTAAAAGATGAGAATATAAAATTGTCACACACACCCCCTCCCAACACACACACCCTTTTACTACTCTCCTGCTGATCCCCTTCTCCTTTCATGTTCCTGTTTTTGTTTGGTTTTGGTTTTGATGGCCCATTGTTTTCTGACTTGGATTTGAGCCCCACTCCACTCCACAGAGGGAGTGAGAGGGAGCCAGGTAGCTTTGTTAGGCAGGTAGGGTGACTGGGCCCCTGAAAAGGCAGGAAAGACTGCACTTGCTATAGGACAAAGAATGACCTGACTTCTTATGTCTTGCCTTGTTCCTTAGACTTGTTTTTCCACACCTGAGCCCCTCCCTGGGAGTGATGACTTTTTCTAATACTGACATTGTAGTTGTTCAAACTCAGACCCCAGAACTTGGCATCATGGCTGGCCTCTTCCTGAGCCAGCCTCTAGCCCAGCCAATCAGCTGGCTCACCTGAGCCAGAAGGTGAAATCCACAACCATAAGGTTATAACTATGTTTTACCAGGGGAGGGCAAGCACTCTCTCTCTCTCTCTCTCTCTCTCTCTCTCTCTCTTTCTCTCTCTCTCTGTCTCTGTCTCTGTCTCTGTCTCTTTCTCAATCTCAGCTGCCTGAACCTCTAGCTCCTGGTGACTTTCTCCTCATCCTTGGCCCAGGTGGGTGGAGCTGACAGAACTCCCTGCTTCCCAAATGGCTCTCTACCCCTCCTGCCGTCCACATAGCAGGAGCTCTTTGTACTTTCTTTTCTGTCCTCTCCATGGTTTATCTAGGCTCACTACACATGCTGTAGGCAACATGGGTGCTTTCATTTTCCTTCCCTTGGTCTGTACTTCTGTAAATAAATATAATAATTTAATAAATTATCTTTCTCAGTCTTATTTTATTGCAATCTTTGGTTAAATGTGGACACAATCATAGGGTTTGTGGTTCAAGGACTTTCCTGAACCCCTAACACTGCATTTCAAGATCATGTCTACATTATGTTTTGTTCAAAAGCCCAAGACTGGGTAGGTCACAGGCCCTTATGGGGAAGCTACTGGTGCTGTTTAGTTAAGTGGGCATGGTGTCAAACTGCCTTCTCTGCTTATGCCTACATTGCAGCTGTCAGCTTTGGTCAGAGAAGATTCCTTGTTTCTGTTTCTGTTGTTGTTGTTGTTGTTTGTAGAAGTAGGCTTTCACTCTAGCCCAGGCTGACCTGGAACTCAATCTATAGTGTCCAGTTGGCCTTGAACTCACAGAAATCCTCCTAACTCTGCCTCTCAAGTGTTGGGATTAAAGGAGTATGCCACTATGCTTGGCTCAAGGAGCTTATTTTGGCAGAGGGCAACAATCACCACAGAAACTCTCAACTGGTCTAAGTGCTGAGAATAAGTAACTATTGAATGCTTGGCCCTAAATAGGATCTCTAGATCACCACCTCCAAGGCTCAGGGACTATAACAGAAGATGGGGCTGAAAGAATGTAAGAGCCACCTGTAGGGGTGCTGTACTGTGAAATGCTGTCTTCTGGACATGAAAGAGATGTTGCACTCTGAACTCTCTGCAGATGTGATTTCCTTGCACAAGAATGAACATTCTTAGGACCTCATGGCCTCAAACAAAACTTGTATTAGCCTTGTGGAGAACACTTCACTTGCAACTCTCTCATACACTACACTGTTCTTTGCTTATAGACTGAAAGTATGGGTGGCATCTTTAGTTTCCATTACTTCTCACAGACACTTAACTCTTTTCCTTGTAGAAAAGTCACCAGTTCCTTTAGGACTTGTGTTTATGTGGCCATAGTATCCTTGATTCCAGTACGATAGCTTCTGTCATTCATACATCATGTTCACTTGGATTTAGTAAAAGATGGTTCCATTTATCACAAATAACAACATCGTTCTACAGCACATCCAGTGTCCTAGTATAACCTTCAGCCAATTTGTTTTCTACTGAAACATATGGGACTACTCCTCCATTTCAGTCATTAATATCATATGGTCATAGTAAGGGTTTATTATTATTTATAATGGCACACATACTAAATATCTAACCATTACCCCCTGTATTTCTAACATCTAACTTTATTTTTTTCCATGACTAAATCTATAATCTAAAATTGGTATCCCAAGTTTGGAACTCCTTTCTTTCACTTCAGCTGTCAAGTGTCTTAGAGTAGTAAAATGATTTTGAAGATATCAAGGTAAATGACAGTAGCTATAGACTCATCATGTAATAATGAGACAACTTTTTATTCGAGTGAGTGAGTTTGTTCTTTGGAATACATCTTATATTCCAAACAATAATATTGATTTAAATATAAAATAATCCCCTTAAATGCACAAACATCTTTTTAAAATTTTTATTTTTATTTATTTATTAGAGAGAGAGAGAGAGAATGGGCATGCCAGGGCTTCCAGCCACTGCAAATTAAATCCAGATACATGTGCCCCTTGTTCATCTGGCTAATGTGGGTCCTGGGGAATTGAACCTGGGTCCTTTGGCTTGGCAGGCAAATGCCTTAACAGTTAAGACATCCCTCCAGCCCCCCAAACATCTTTAAAGATAAGAAATTCCGAGTGGTAAGGATGACAGACATGATAGAAAATGACAAAGCCTGTCAATAATCAAACTAAGAACAACTAAACCTAAATTCACTTAGAGATAATGAGTAATCTATTGCAGTCAGGTTCACATTGCTGGTAGAAATCACCTGACCAAGAGAAGCTTGTGGGAAAAAATAGGTTTATTTTGGCTTACAGACTCAAGGGGAAGCTCTATGATGGCAGGGGAAAACAACTTCATGAGAAGAAGGTGGACATCACCTCTTGGCCAACATAAGGTGAACCATAGCAACAGGAGAGTGTGCCAAATACTGGCAAGGGGAAACTGGCTATAACACTCATAAGCCTACCCCCAACAATACACCACCTCCAGGAAGCATTAATTCCCAAATCTCCATCAGATGGGAAACTAGCATTCAGGAAACCTAAGTTTATGAGGGACAGCTGAATCAAACCCCACATAATGAAATTACTAGATTTTCTTTAAATATTTTATTTATTTATTTAAGAGAGAGAAAATGGGTATGCCAGCCCTCTAGCCACAGCAAATAACTCCAGATACACGCACCACCTTGTACATTTGGACTTACGTGAGTACTGGGGAATCAAACCTGGGTCGTTTGGCTTAGCAGTTAAAGTGTTTGCAGGCAAACACTTTAACTGCTAAGCCATCTCTCCAGCCAAGATTACTAGATTTTAAAATAAAATGATTGATAAATTCACACAACAAAGAGAAAAATAGTATTTTTTAGAAATATGGCAATTTGTTCCATATGTGAAAAGAGATAAAGCCATATATATATATATATATATATATATATATATATATATATATATATATATATATATAAAATCAAGAGAATCAACATGGCTTCAGAGAGGGAGAGATGGAGCAAGGGAGAAAAGGAGGGACAGAGGGAAGGAGAGGAAGGGGGAGAAGACAGAGAGAGCGAGTGATAGAGAGAAAGAAAGATAAAGACACAAACCAGAATGAACATATTAAAGAAAGATAAGATTGTCCAAGTTGGCCAATGATGACTGTGTTGGGAGGAAGAAGTCCTAGTATGCAATTGCTCAAACAGGTGATTATGAATCACAAGAATGTGCCCCACATTTTCAAAAGACTAGAAGAATTTTTTTTTAAATTTTCATTGACAATTTCCATAATTATAGACAATAAACCATGACAGTTTCCTCCCCTCACTTTCCCAATAGAACTCCACTCTACATCATATCTCCTCCCCCTCTCAATCCGTCTCTCTTTTATTTTGATGTCATATTTTCCTCCTATTGTGATGGTCTTGTATAGTTAGTGCCAGGGACTGCGAGGTCATGGATATCCAGGCCATTTTGTGTCTGCAAGAGTGCACTGTAAGGAGTCTTTACCTTCCTTTAGCTCTTACATTCTTTCTGCCACCTCTTCTGCAATGGACCCTGAGTCTTGGAAGTGGTGATAGAGATGTTTCAGTGCTGAGCACTCCTCTGCCACTTCTTTTCAGCACTATGGTGCCTTTTGAGTCATCCTAGAGGTCACCACCATCAATAAAGAGATGCTTCTCCAACAAAAAAATGAGAATAGCATTAATACAGGGGTATGAGCATTAAGAGAAGTGCTTATCAGACAGTTTGGTGAGCAGTTTATATGTATTTAGTCTGGCACCAACAGGTGTTACACCCCTAGAGCTCAGGACTTCCCCATCAGAAGTTTTTCAGTTTCAGGCATGTATTCCCTCCTGTGGAGTGGGCCTTCAGTCCAATTAGAGAGTGGTTGGTTTCCCCCATATCAAACATACCACGATTGCACCTATTAGCTCATTTGGCCTGGCTGGCCAAACTTAAGGCTTGCAGAGTCCACTGTTGTATGTTTCCACTGATGATTTATCACTCTCCCATGGAATTGCATGCAGCATAGTTTTTTTCTACCTTTCTGTCAGTTGATCTATAGGGAGAAGGTTTTCAGCTCCAGCAATATTTCTCAGTGACCTTGCAGCCCAAGCACCTGGAGACTTCAGTAATAGGGTCTTGCTATCTATTCCTGGTGGGAAACCAAGATCCTTATAAATGGCCTGTAATGTTTTGGGGACATCAGGGACCTCCCTGGCCAACAATTCAATGAAAGGTATCCCATCTCTGCCACTGAAAATTTTCTGGTAACAATCTATGGCTTCTGGGTGTATCATTGTCCCAAAATGTAGGTTTCCATTTGACTTATTCATACCCTCTTAGATTTTGATTAACTCTCCCCCACGTTTCCTTTATTCAATCTCTTCCCATAACCACACTTAGGCCTTTCCACCCCAAGTAATCTGTTCTACATATGTATACACAATACCATCCCCTTAAGTCTTTCCCTCTCCTCCCCACTTTATATTCCCTTTCTATCTTACCGGATCTGCTACCAAGTTTTATACCAACTCACACATACGAGCCCAAATATTTGTAGCTGGGATCCACATATGGAAGAGAACATGTGGCACTTGGCCTTCTGGGCCTGGGTTACCTCATTAAGTATAGTATTTCCTAGGTCCCTCCATTTCCCTACAAATTCCATTATTTCATTTTTCTTTACTGCTGAATAGAACTGCATTGTATAATGGTATCACATCTTCATTATCCACTCATCAGTTGAAGGACATCTAGGGTGGCTCCATTTCCTAGGTATTGTGAATAGAGTGGCAATAAACATGGATGTGCACGTATCTCTAAGGTAGTGTGACAAGTCCTCAGGATATGTGCCTAGGAGTAGTATAGCTGGGTCATATTGTAAATCTATATTTAGCAGTCTCAGAAATCTCCACACTGACTTCCACAATGACTGTACCAAATTACATTCCAGTCAACAGTATAGAAGAGTTCCTCTTTTTCTGAAACCTTGCTAGCATTTATTGTAATTTTCTTGATAATAGGCATTCTGACAGGAATGAGATGGAATCTCAAATTAATTTTAATTTGCATTCCCCTGATGGCTAATGATGTAGAACATTTTTTAGATGTTTATAGGTCATTTGTATTTCTTTTCTTTTCTTTTTTTTTTTTTTGAGAACTCTCCAGTCCCATAGCCCAATTTTTAATTGGGTTGTTTGATTTCTCATTACTTAGTTTTCTGAGTTCTTTCTATACCCTGGATATCAGACCTCTGTCAGATGTATAGCTGCAAAGATTTTCTCCCATTCTGTCAGTTCCCTCTTTGCTGTATTTATACTGTTCTTTGCTATACCAAAGCTTTGTAATTTCATGAGGTCCCAGTGGTTGATTAGTGGTTTTGTTTCCTGAGCAACTGGGGTCATATTCAGAAAGTCATTGCCTGTGCCAATATGTTGAAGGGTTTCCCCTACCTTTTCCTTTAGCAATTTCAGAGTTTCAGGTCTGATATTAAGGTCCCTGATCCATGTGGACAATTCTTATGCACGGAGAGAGATAAGGATCTATTTTCATCCTTCTATATGTAGATATCTGGTTTTCTCAGTACCATTTGTTGAAGAGGCTTTCTTCTCTACAATGAATATTTCTGGCATTTTTGTGGAAGATCAAGTGGCTGTAGCTGCCTCGGATTCTACCTGGATACTCTCTTCTGTTTCATAGATCTATGTGTCTGGCTTTGTGCCTGCACAATGTTGTTTTTGTTATGATAGCTCTGTAATATAGGTTAAACTCAGCCTTATTCTTGATGCTCAAATTTGTTTTGGATATTTGAGGTTTACATGGGCTTCCAAATGAATTTTAGGATTCTTTTCCTATTTCTATGAAGAATGGCATTGGAATTTTGATTGGGATTGCTTTAAATGTATAGATTGTTTTTGGTAATATCGACCTTTTCACAATATTGATTCTTCCTATGCAAGAACATGGGATGTCTTTCCATTTCCTAGTGTTTATTGCAATGTCTGTCTTGAGTGTTTTAAAGTTTCCATTATAAGTTGCTTCATTTCTTTGATTAGGTTTATTCCAAGGTACTTTATTTATTTATTTTTGAGGCAATTGTTAATGGATATAATTCCCTGATTTCATCCTCAGCATGTTTATTGTTAGTTTATTAGAATGCTACTGATTTCTAAGCAATTATTTTGTATCCTGTTACATTGCTAGAAGGGTTTATCAGCTCTAACAGTTTGCTGGTAGAATCTTTAGCTTCCTTTATGTATAGAATCATATCATCTTCAAATTATGATAATTTGATCTCTTCCTTTCCAAACTGTATCTCTTTATGTGTATCTCTTGCCTTATTGTTATAGCTAAGACTTCCAATACTATATTAAATAAAAGTGAGAACATTGGACACCTTTGTCTTGTTCCTGATTTTAGTGGAAATTTTTCAAGTTTTCCCCATTTAGTATTGTGTTGACTGTTGGTTTGTCATAAATGGCCTTTATTTTGTTGAGATAGATTCCTTATAGTCCTAGTTTCTATAGGACTTTTATCACGAAGGGATGTTGGCTTTTGGCAAATGCCTTTTCTGTATCTATTGAGATGATCATGCGATTTTTATCCTTCAATTCAATACAGTGTATTACATTTATTAACTTGCATATGTTGAACCATCCCTGCATCTCTGGGATAAAGCCTACTTGGTTGAGTGAATGATCTTTTTGATATATTCTTGTATTCTCCTTGCCAATACTCTGTGGAGATATTTTGCATCCATGTTCATGAGGGAGATTGGTCTATAATTTTCATGCTTGGTTCTGTCATGTCCGGTTTTGGTATTGGGGTGATGTTGGCTTCCTAGAAGGATTTTGGTAGAATTCCTTCTTTTTCTATTTTTTAAGTAGTTTTATCTTTATTTATTTATTCAAGAGAGAAAAAGAGGCAGAGACAGGGAGAATGGGTGTGCCAAGGCCTCCAGCTGCTACAAATAAACTCCAAATGCATGCGCTTTGTGCATCTGGCTTATATGGGTCCTAGGAAATCAACCCGAGGTCCTTTGGCTTTGCTGGTAAGTGCCTTAACTGCTAATCCATCTCTCCAGCTCTTCTTTTCTATTTTATGGAAAAGTTTGAGAAGTATTGGCATTATTTCTTTCAAGAAGGTCTAGTAAAATTCACTGGTTAATGCATCTGGGCCTGGACTTTTTTAGTTGGGAGAATTTTTTATAACTGCTTGGATCTCCATACTTGTTATACGTCTATTTAAGTGGTTAATCTCATCTTGATTTAATTTTGGTAGGTCATATAAATCAAGGAAATCACCCATTTCTTTCAGATTTTCAAACTCAGTGGAGTATATCCATATGATTTTCTGAATTTTTTTTGGTATCTGTTGAAATGGTGCCCTTTTGATCTCTAATTTTATTGATTTGTGTCTCTTCTCTCCTTCTTTTGGTCAGGTTTGCTAAGGATTTATTAATCTTGTTTATCCTTTCAAAGAACCTACTCTGTTTCATTGATAGAAATTATTTTAAATGTTTTTGTTTTAAAGAAATGATAAATGCTTTATAGTTATGTTTAACCTGATTTTAACGCTATATACTGTACCAAAATCTCATACATAGCTGATCTTTTCAGCTCAGGGAACAAGAAGGAGGAGAGATTACATTTAAAAACATCTGCTTTAGTCTAAAAGTATGAGTGAAGTAGAAAAGACAAGTCTTCACCAACAAAGTAGAGGCAGCATTACATATGTCAGCTTACCTGAGTGGAGGTAGTATCATGCCAGCTCTGCTGATTGGCTTAATTAAGTTACCTTTGTATTTATTGTTTGTACAAACAAGAAACTTGGCTGGAGAGATGTTTTAGTGATTAACACACTTGCCTGCCTAAGGACTGAGGTTCAAAAACCCAGTACCCAAGTAAGCCAGATGCACAAGGTGGCACATATGTGTGGAGTTCATTTGCAGTGGATGGAGGTACTGGCATGCCCATTCTCTGTATCTTTCCCCCTCTCTCTCTTTCTTTATGCCTCTCGCTCTCTCTCTATCTGAAGTAAGTAAATAAATAAAATATTTTAAAAAGAGACAAATAATTTATTGAGAAGGAAAGAGTTATACAGAGCCTCAAACTATGTCTATATGCTTGTTTTTGTATGAGATGTTGAACAAACAGTCTAAATTTAGTAAGCAAAACAGGAGGGAAACTACACAAAGCAGCTAGACTACAAGTCTGCATACTGAAGTTATCAGAAATGGAATTTAAAGTAACTTATAAATATTTAAGAATTCATGATAAGATAGTTGACAGACATAAAAAACTAGCTTTAAAAATCACAGAAATACTTTAACTCAAAATTGTAAAAGCTAAGGTAATCTCCTGAGGCTGGTTTGAGAGAAGAGAAAAATGTGTTCCAGAAAGGACTATCTAAGGCAGATTCTGTACATAGAAAAGAGAAGACTCATCACTTCTTAAAGCACATATGACCTTTTTTCATTTTTTCCTAGGTTTGAGAAAAAAGTGAGGTGCATATAAATGGGCTCCAAGTGTTGATGTCCAAGGACATCAAAGGTGAATTTTCAGACATTTTCTTACACAGTTTAGTTGTTCAAATTAGCATACACTCATTTTTATCTTCCTTATAAAGCTGTCCTTAGCCTCTAAAAATTGTGAAAGCAAAAACTGTAAAAATTCAGTAAATTAGATTAATAGCAAATTAGACAAAACTGAAGAAGGAATTAATTAGTGGGAACAGAGGTGAAAGTAAAATGTTCAAACTAAGTGAGAGCCAAGAAAGAATGGAAAATGGAGAAACAAATGTGAAAGATTCACAAGAATCCAGTTGTAGGCATAAGAACAGAAGCAAACCAGTAGCTATATAAGTAAAATATATATCAATATATGCTATTGGAAGCCAAAAACTAAAAGAAGAGAAAGGTTTATTACTATTAAACAAAAGGTATAGAAATAGCTGATAGAGTTTTAGCCTTCTGTTATATATATACTGCAAAATAAACATTTTGTAGAGAAGTAATATGTTTAAATTATTTCTATATGTGTTTATATTTAATATTCACTTATAATTATTGCATTATTATACTTATATATGTGTATCACATATAATTATATATGTGTAACACATACATATATGTGTTACACATGTATAATTACTCCAAAAGAACTCCAAAAGAACTAATCAGTAGCAGATTAGTGTTCAAGCTTGAGTGCATGCATACATGTGTTAGTAGGGATTGAATTTATGGCCTCTTAATGCTAGGCCAGTCCTCTACCTCTGATCTATAGCCTCAGCTCACTTTTTACATTTTATTTTGTGATAGAGTGTCACTAAGTTGTCCAGACTGGCTTTGACTTGTGATCCTCCTTCCTCAGCCTCTCAAGTAGCAGGGATTTATAGCCCCTTGCTTCTAGACATGTATTTTCAGTAAAAAAAAAAAAAAAAAAAAAAAAAAATGTTGAAGCAATTAATCCCAGTTAAAGGAACATAATCTCAGATCAACCATGGAAATGCAGAAATGAATGAAAAACAGAGGAAAGCAAATATATGCAAATATACTTAGATAATATCTGAGTGATCGTAGTTTGTAATATGTAATGTTTAAAATGAATACATATGATAACAAAAATCAAAAGGCATAAGGTGGCGTTACAGTTATATGTTCCTTTTTAGTAAGCTTAAGAGCATAGTAAAAAGAACACATAACTAACATATGTTATGAGTAAATTAATAAGAAAAACATATTGATTCAAAAGAAACAAAACCTAAGAAAAAGAGAAGTGAACAACTATATAGTTAAAAACAAAATATATATTCCTTTTTAATTTAATTTTAGCAGAAATGTCATATATTTAGTTTAAAATCCACAGTTCCTTATGCACTATATTTACTAATTTTATTTATAATTTATTGACTTATTTGTTTGTTTATTTCATCAGGGACTTTTAGAGGTATTATTTCTCATTTATTAGAGACTTCTAATGTGTACATTGAAGTTTTAAGGCATGACCAACTATACTAACACATGCACAAAATCACACAATAACAACTGCCATACTGTATGATACTTTGATGTGAGGAAAATAAAGAAAGCAAAAAAAAAAATCATATATCACATTGGTTGGTTGCTAGATACAATTGTATCTACCATATTTGATAAATGGAAATTGGTGAAGGTCTTTACCACTCCTTAAAGCATCCTTTTAAAGGATCTTTTTTTAAAATTTTTTTATTTTTATTTATTTATTTGAGAGAGAGAGAGAAAGAGGCAGAGAGAGAGAGAGAGAGAGAGAATGGGCATGACAGGGCCTCCAGCCACTGCAAACGAACTCCAGACGCATGCGCCCTCTTGTGCATCTGGCTAACGTGGGTCCTGGGGAATTGAGCCTCGAACCGGGGTCCTTGGGCTTCACAGGCAAGCACTTAACCGCTAAGCCATCTCTCCAGCCCTAAAAGATCTTTTCATTTTTGTTCCCCAACAGCTTGAGTAGGTGATCTGCAAGAAGAGACTGACTCACACACAACAGCAATCTCTCCACTGACACTAAAACTAGACTACTGAACAAATGTCCCCGTCTCATTTATTCTGTATGCATTTAAAAATTATTCCTCATATTGTCTTGGGCTCTAAAACAATGTTAAGCAGAACTTCTGAAGTATGTGATGTTTGTCATCTATCAAGGTAACAGTGATTCATTTGCCCAACAAGTACTTGAAAACCAAGGAAAATTAACCAGGCACTCTGCTGGGTACCACAAATCCCCATGATTGATTGCTTACTTACTTTAATTGAATGTAACATCTGTCATTTGATTAGACACCAAATGATCATCAAATAAGTATATCATCCATATGCAATAAAAGCATAGTAAAGGCTGCTGGCTTTGAGAGTCTGGGAGAGTTCATAGGAAAGAAACACTCAAATTTAGAACTGAAGATTGAATAAAACATAATTACTAGAAAAACATCTTCTAGCCGGGCGTGGTGGCGCACGCCTTTAATCCCAGCACTCGGGAGGCAGAGGTAGGAGGATCGCCGTGAGTTCGAGGCCACCCTGAGACTCCACAGTGAATTCCAGGTCAGCCTGGGCTAGAGTGAAACCCTACCTCGAAAAAAAAAAAAAAAAAAAAAAAAAGAAAAACATCTTCTAGCAGAGGGGCACAGCAAGCAAAGGGAACATGGTGTTCAGAACTCAGAGAGGTTCCAGTGTAGTTAAAGTGGCAGGAGCAAGAGAGAATGCTTTAACATGAAGATTCTCAGACAGGCAGAGAACAAACCCCTTGAGGCTTCAGAGAGCCTATTAACAGTTTTGCTGTCCATTTCTAAAAGCACTGAACATTCTTCACAGGTGAATATGGAGTAGGGCAGTAACTGAGAGCATACCTCAACTATGTGCACAGACAGTGGGTTGAGGAGAGATAGGTGGAAAGTTACAAGAGTACCACAACACTCATTCATCTGTATCAGGGTAATGAAAGTAAAATAGACTTCGGCTTATAGCTTGTAGAACTAAGTGAATTGTGAAGGAACTCCTTGCCATAGGAAATCCTGGAGAGGGCCCAGCATTAAGAGTAGAGCAAGAATGAATGCAGTGTTGGATATGTTGAATTTCAGTTTCTTTGAAGCATCCATAGGAAGACATCATCTGAGTAGTTTAACATTGTACTGAAACTCAAAACAGCTGGAAATTTAAACACTTATATACAAATATTAAATGAATCTATTAGTGGTGGTAGGAGGCTCTCAATAACAGACCATCATGAAGAACTAACAAGTAGAAGCCAAAGAGAGTAAGTAGTCCACAGGCAGGGCTTATATCAGGAAGGTCTTTTAGAACAGTGATGCCCAGGGGAGAAAAGCTTCATAGACACAAACATTGGGTGTCATTTCTACCGTGATTTCGAGTAGACTGACAAATTAAAAAAAAAATCACAATTAAGAAGAATTGGAATAAAATATGAATTACTCAGAAAAGGAAGAATTTATTCTAAATGGAGCAAAGAGATGGATAAAAAATGGTTTTAAATAATATTTGAGAGATAAATCAGAGGCAGAAGAGTTGGTGTGGGGAGGAGTAAAAGATAATATTTACTGGAGGTAAGGCTATTTCTCCAGAAAAGCACATGTGTGTCTGAAGTGGACTGATGGAGTCCCAGATATGTAGATCTCATATGCTATGATCAATACTCCTACTTATTTTTATTCACGAAGTTTCTGTGTTTTAACAGGACAAAGTGAACACTCACTCTGTGATCATCCTACCTTTATCATTGTTCCAAAAGCCCAAACAATGGATAAATCATGATATTGGGGGATATAGAAAACTAATATATAATGTTAAAAATCATGTAGTCTAAGGGTTAAGGAATAGATGTTGAGGGTTCCTGATTATGGGACAGACTCAACACTAGTGTTAACAATGCTAAAATTTGTAAAGTTGAACAGACATGTGGATCTGGAAGAAGATCAAGGTTAGTTTTCTCCTACATCATGGAAACCAGCAGGTTTTTTATTAGCATAAGTTTATTGTAGAAAATAATAGGTTTGATTTTGACATTTTTATAATGCACATAATATACTGTGATCATATCTACACCCTCTGTTATCCCAGTTATTCCCTTGATGATATTCAGTTCCATTCATTGACCTGAAAGGACATGATTTTGTTATTTGTGGTTAAGTATTCCACATTATGTGCATGGACCACATCTTCTTGATCTGTCTAACTGTTGATGGGTGTCTAGCCTAAGTCATAACTTGGCTGTTATGGATAAACCTTTCACTATTTTAATTAATGAGGAGCAAAGGAAAGTTTAAATACTACAAAAATGTCAATATTGCTAGTTGTGGATCTAAGATTTCAAATTTCACACTGATACACTGAACTGAGAATACATTATAACAAAGTGGGTAACTAGGGGCTGGGTAGATGGCTCAGTAGTTAAAGGTGCTTGCTTTCAAAGCCTGCTGGCCTGCATTCAATTTCCCAGTACCCACATAAAGACAGATCCAAAAAGTAGCACAAGCAACTGTCATTTGCAGCAGTAAGAGTCTCTGCCCACACTATGGACATATAAAATACCTGCTTTAAAAAAAAGAAAATAGGTGATTTATATTAGATAGTTTATTTAACAGCACATTATAATATTATGCTAGTTCATTAAAACATCTCAGTGTTATAAGCTATTATTTTGTTCACAAGATGAATCAAGAATAGTTGTGTATCTAGCACTAGTAACTTAAAGAATAAACCCTCCCTGTTAATGTGCTTCAGTATTTACATGGCAATTGTCATTGTTATTAATTTATGAATTTAAAATTTTTAAGTCTTTAGGATAAAAATTAAATTCATTTTGCCACTCAGTGGTCACTTTTGACGATAGTACATTAAATCATAAATATGTAGAAATAAATTGGGTACTGTTTTTGCATAAACATTCAAGTATAGCTTGGGGATAAATTTCAGTCTATAATGGCATTTACAATTGTATTCAATTTTGCTCTATATTTTTATCCAAAAAGCCATTAGATCTCATTAATGATCTGATGGATAACTTAATCCTACTGTGTCTTCCTGACCTATGTTGGCTTCATTTCTTTTTTTCTGCTTCTCCCAGTGACATATCTTTGTTCTGTTACACGGTGTAAGAAGGGAAGCATAAATGAGGCCACTGTCTTTGAAAGCATGCTTGTGCATATAAATTATATTAAATAATATATCTCTTCCAAGAAAAATGCAGAGAAGTGATCCTTTCATTTTAAGTGACCTGCAGATGCTTTGAGGTAGGGATTTTGCTTGATATGGGAAGGAGCACAGCCTAACCAATGCATGTAGAATTAGTGCAGGCAGGGCCCTGGCACAGTGGTCACACAATGGAAGAGGCCACGGAGGTGCTGGAGTTGCTCTGGCCTCGAGGTAAGGCAGCAGTACTTAGGCCTTGAGGAGCACCCAGTCCAGATACGTTTACATAGATCAGGCAGTGCTTCACAATCCCATCACCAGCCCAGTGCTAGAGGTTGTCTGGTGAAGTATGCCTGCAACCTGGTCCAATACTGGTCTACACTCACCCCCTGGGGACCAGGTGGTGTGGGAGGCAGGGATGCCTCAGGGTGCTGGACGCAGGGAAGATTCACAGCCGAGTTGGACACAGAAAGGCTGGAATATTGACTGGAACAGTAGACAGGGGAAGAGATGCTCAGGATGGCAGTGCAGGCACTTAGGGCTGAGGATCGGATCCCATTCACAGACTTCTCACTTGATCACCTTATCCAGAAGGACAGAAAGTGACACAGGATTTTGAGGTTCAGGATGGGCCTTCCAGAATTTATGAACCCCAAGTTTTGGATTCTGGCCTACCTTTAACAAAGAATAGTTAAAGATGGACTTAAGAAGGATAAATTATTAATTATGTTTATTTAGAGAGATATCACAAATTGTGGGGTTTAAGAAACACACACTAAGGTGAAAACACTGCATAGTTTATTTATATGGTTAATGTAAGATAAATTGAGGGTTTGGGGGGGAAACTGGGGTAGAGACACAAGCATGTGGACGTAAGAGAAACAGGCTTTTAAAGAGAAAGCTGCAAGCATGTATACTTAAGAGAAACTGAGGCTTTTAAAGAGAAATTAGAGTAAAGCTGTTGGCATGTGGAAAATATAATCTAGGAGACTGTGTAGGGGAACTTGGGAAGAAACTGGCATGGCCTCTCTCATGTGTTTTTAGAGAAGATAAGAGGACAAGTAGTAAGGTTAAATAAAAACATGACTGGGCAGATACCAAAGCAGAGACAAAGAGATTCAGAGAAGAAATGAGTAATGAAGAAAGTTACACTTATGGTTACCGGAAGTTTAAAGAAATTACACAGGTAGCAAGTCTAGAGCTGGTGAGAGCGCCCATGTTGTAGATCTGGAAAGTAAGAAAATGCACACATGATAGATTCACAAACCAGAAGAAAACCATGCATGCAATCAAAGAGAGAAGTTACCACAAATTATAAAGCAGAGACAAGAAGAAAAGCCATGCAAGCCAAGAAAGAGTTTGATGCTCCCCTCTCACATCCAGGGGAAGCCGTACTCGTGTGTATCCCTGTGACCTGAACAAGAGAGTTAGTCAGGCTTGAGCAGAGCCAGAAAAGCAGAGCTGAGCTGAGCATAGCTGGGTAGAGTTCAGGACAGGAAGAAGACAGCAGCCTTTGTAGGCAAGGGGAAGACATGATTGGCTGTTAGATTGAGGGCAGATCCTTGTGTCAGTTCATCCAGGGCTCTGACTACTTAGTGTGCTGGGCTGGGCAGCAGACAGCACTGTAGTCCAATCTCGATCAGATACGAATTCCATTTATGTGGTTTCATGTGGGGTCATCTTATGGTTCTCTTTGAGCCCCAATCTCTAACTGAAACTGTTTACGCAAAAGGCTAGCTTTCTCCCATACTCCTTCAAAAGGAAGGGAGCATGTTTTGGGTTGTTATTCACTCTCAGCCACAGGTTTTCATACTTCGGTGTAGGTTTATCACTATGACCTTGTTTGAGTTTACACTATGTGACAGTAAACTACTTAAAATGTATAGTGATAGTCTGCAAGGGTATTACATCACACACACACACACACACACACACACACACACACACACACACACTCACCAGTTGATTAAAAAAAAAGACAGGGTCTTAGGAGATGGCTTAGCAGCTAAGGTGCTTGGTTGTGAAGCCTATGGACCCAGGTTTGATTCCCCAGTACCCATATAAGCCAGATGTACATGGTGACACATGTATCTGGAGTTCACTTGTAGTGGCTAGAGGCTCTGGTGCTCCCATTTTCTCTCTCTCTTTCTCTCTCCTTTTTTTTTTTTTTTTCTCTCTCTCTCTCAAATAAATACACATTAAAAAAAAGAAAGAAAGAAACAGGCAGGGCCATGCCTTTAATCCCAGCACTCAGGAGGCAGAGGTAGGAGGATCTGTATGAGTCTGAGGCCAGCTAGAGACTACGTAGTACATTACAAGTCAGTCTGGGCTACAGCAAGACACTGCCTTGAAAAACCAAAAGAGAACAGAAAAGGAAAGGAAAATGAAAGAAAAGAAAGGAAAGAAAAGGAGAAAAGAAAGAAACAGCAGGAGAGCAGGCAGTTTTCAATTAGAGGGATGTCAGAGGTATCTGGACAAATGAAGAAGCTGTCAGTGTAGCTGGTGATAAAACTTAAATGCAGAAGTGGAATTTGGTTACTTTAAGACCAAATCCCTAGAGTCTATATTTGCTCAAAGCAAAAATCCAGAAAAGCACACAGAATATTGGAATTGGAGATTTGGAGGCCAGCTCTGATCTGAAACCAGCCATCTCTTTCTCTCTCTTCTTTCTGTCGTGTGTGTGTGTGTGTGTGTGTGTGTGTGTGTGTGTGTGTGTTCATTATATAACAGCTTCTTTATCCATTCCTCTGTTGTTGGTCACCTAGGTTGGGTGCATATTTAGCTATTATGAACAGTGCTGAAATAAATATTGATATACAAGTAAGTCTGTGATAGTTTGACTTGGAGTCCTTCCAGTACATCCTCAGTAGTGATATAACTGATTCATATGGAACTACTTTTAGTTATTTTTGAAAGTCTGCACTGATTTCCACAGAGATTAAATTCCTACTAGCACTGTAGATGTGTTCCCTTTTGTCACCATTTTTACCAGCATTTGTCGTTGTATTAATAACTGACACTTGGATGGATAAGGTGGACCTTATTTTGATGTCCTGATCTTTTCCTCCTATTATGATGGTCTTGTATAGGTGCTGTCAGGCACTGTGAGGTCTTGGATATCCAGGCCATTTTGTGTCTGGGGGGAGCACTTTGTAAGGAGTCCTACCCTTCCTTTGGCTCTTACATTCTTTCCACCACCTCTTCCACAATGGGCCCTGAGAGTACAGGTACTGTGCTGCCTTTGTTAGCATGCTATGCTCAAGATTGTTTTGGCTATCCAAGGTATTTTGTATTTCCAAATGAATTACAAGATCGGCTTAATATTATTTCTGTACATTGAGATTTGGGTGAGGATTACGTTCAAGTTGGAATTTCCTTTGGTAGGATAGCTATTTTCACAATACTAATTCTTCCAATATATGAGTATGGGTGGTCTGTCCTCTTCTTGTGCCCTCTGCAGTTTCCTTCTTGAGTATTTTTTAAATATTCTTTTAAATATTTATTTTTATTAATTCATTAGAGACAGAGAAATAGAAAGAGTATGAAACTGGGCCCACCAGGGCTTCCAGCCACTACAAACAAACTCCAGATGCATGTGCATCTGGCTTATGTGGGACCTGGAGAATTGAGCTTGGGTCCTTAGGCTTCACAGGTGTGTGCCTTAACTAATAGGCCATCTGTTCAGCCCATAAAATACTTTATTTATTTATTTATTTATTTATTCATTTGAGAGCGACAGAGAGAGAGAGAGAGAAAGAAGCAGAGAGCTAGAGAGAGAATGGGCACGCCAGGGCATCCAGCCACTGCAAACGAACTCCAGATGTGTGCGCCCCCTTGTGCATCTGGCTAACTTGGGTCCTGGGGAATCGAGCCTCGAACCGGGGTCCTTAGGCTTCACAGGCAAGCGCTTAACCGCTAAACCATCTCTCCAGCCCATAAAAATACTACTTATTTATTTATTTGTGAGAGAGACAGAGAGGGACAGAAAGAATGGGCATGCTAGGGCCTTGGCTGCTGCAAATGAACTCCAGATATATGTACCACCTTGTGCAGCTGGCATACATGGATACTAGGGAATTGAACCTGGGTCCTTTGGCTTTGTAGGCAAGCACCTTAACCACTAAGCAATCCCTCCAGCCCTTTCTTGGATATTTTAAAACTGTCTTTGTCAGTTTTTCACGTCCTTACTTAGGTTTATTAAAAGTTCTTTTTTTTTTTTTGAGGTAATCATGAATGAGATTTATTTCCTGATTTCTTTCCCAGACTGGTTGTTATTTTTTATTACAAAGGCTATTGAGTTTATTAATGATGTGTCCTGCCACTTTGATGAGAGTATTTATCAAGTCTATGTGTTTTCTGGTGGAGTCCAGTATCTCGTATATGAAGTCGTGCCATCTGCAAAGGCTACTTTGACATCTTCCTTTCCTATGCATATCACATTTATTTCTTTCTCTTGCCTTATTTCCCTAGCTAAGAATTTCGGTACTACATTGCATGACTGAAGAAGGTGTGCACATGTCTTGTTCATGACTTCCATGGTAATGCTTTAAATTTTCCCCATTTAACATAAATACTGGACATCATTCTATATGTTCCTTAAATATCTAGTCTCCTCAATGCTTTTCATCATGAACGGAACTTAAATTTCTTTCATAAGTCTTTACTGCATCTCTTGAGGTCATAGTCTTTCTCTCCTTGATTCCATGCATGTGATGCATTACATTTATAGACTTTTTCATATGTTGAACGATTACTGCATCATTTTTTTAAGGAAGGCTTTTTCAAAAATATTTTATTTGGTGCTGGATAGATGGCTTAACATTAAGATGCTTGCCAGCAAAACCAAATGATCCAGGTTTGATTCCCCACTACCCATATAAAGCTAGATGCACAAAGTGGTGCATGCATCTGGAGTTCGTTTCCAGTGGCTGTAGACCCTAGTGCGCCTATTCTCTCTCTCTCTCTCTCTCTCTCTCTCTCTCTCTCTCTCTCTCTCTCTCAAATAAATAAATAAAAATAAAGAAAGTGAGAGAGAGCGAGAGAATGAATGGGTGTGCCAGGGCCTCCAGCTGCTGCCAATGAACTACAAATGCATGTGCCACCAAGTGCATCTGTCTTATGTAGGTTCTGGAGAATCAAACCTGGGTCCTTTGGCTTTGCAGGAAGGTGCCTTTGCTACTAAGCCATCTCTCCAGAGTCTATTTTTTTCCCAAAGTATCCTAGGCTGACCTAGAATTTGCTATGTAATCTCAGGGTGGCCTCAAACTCACAGTGATCCTCCTGCCTCTACCTCCCCAGTGCTGGAATTAAAGATGTGCACCACCACAGGTGGTGTATTAGTCAAGGTTCTCTAGAGGAACAGAACTGATAGGATGCATTGTATTAAAAGGGAATTTATTGGATGAGCTTACAGCCGCCCAACAATAGCAGGTTGAAGGCCTGAGAGTAAAGGAATGCAGTGGTTGCTCAGTCCAAGAGGCTGGATGCCTCAGCAGTCGCAATCCATCTGGCACTGAAGGCCTGGAGGCATCCTGGAGAGGTGCCACTCTTCAGTCTATGCTGTTCTCAGTCCACACTGGAAAGCAGCAAGCAGCACAGGCAGCCAGGTGGGAGGAGAGGATCCTTTCCTTCCCAGAGATTCCTCCATTAGTTACTCCTTCCTGGAAGCAACCGCACAGACCCACTTATGAGGAATGTCTGTGGAATCCTAAATGGATCAAGTTGACAAAAACTTAACCATCACACCTGGCAACCTTTTTGATATATTCTTGAATTTGATCTGTAAGCACTTTGTTTAGAATTTTCATTAGGTACATTGGTCTTTAATTTTTACAATATCTTGAAGTGATTTTTGCCTTTAAAGTTGATCTACAAAGGTACAGTTGCTTAAATCTGTGTTTATCAACTTCAACCACATTGAGATCTTGAGTCTGAGAGTTCTCTGAAGGACCATTCCATACTCCACAAACAATTTAGTAGACTCTCTCTAGCCCACTAAACATCCAAGGCTATACAGAATCTCTCCCGCAGAGCACCACTGTTTTAAATGCTGCTGATCCTGACAATGATGGTTTTTAGGGCGCACCCATGTCGAACCACATAGTATTCTAAGCACTTCATCTAATTTATGAGGAAGGTCTTGTGACTCCCTTTGATGGACCAAACCACCTGAGTACTGGGACTTGAGCTAAATCACCTGCCACACATGCCAGAGAGGAGAGAGCTCGAACTCAAACCCAAGCAGTTTAGCTTCCGGAGCTCATCTCTAACTGCGAGGCCAGAAGTGGTTGGTATGTGTCCAAGGTGATGAGTGGGAAGGGACTGAAGACTGCACTCTTGTCTCTCTCAGCAAGCAACCTTGGGAGTTCCTTCTCTTGAAGCCTCCATCAAGGCAAAACCCCAGAGTTCCTGGCACCCGAGCACACACACAGGAAAGGATTCCAGGACAAAGCAATAGGAAGTGGAGTTGGAGGTGAGATTAATAAAGATCGTTTAATAAGTTCTAGGGAACAAAGAAAGGCATTCAGAACAAAAAGGACAGCCCGACTGAGAGTCTGGGTGTGGGTACTAATGAGTATGGGGACTTCCAGGGAGAAACTGGCCTGCATCTCTTACATTAGACATATCCCACTTTAGTGGTTCTCCACTTGCATTCCCTAAGCTTGCTAGGAAATCTTCCATCCTTTCTAACATTGTTCAAATAGTATAACTTGTAACAAAATGTAAAATAATTTCTCTTAGTAAACAAGGTTTATGGGGCACTGTCCCAGACCTGAGGATGAGTGCAGAGGGCTAAAGACTTAAAGGTTTCATCTCAGTGGTCTTCTATTTTTCTACCCTGTTTCAAAATCCATTACAATATGGGTCATTCCAGGCTTAAACTCTTTCACACTATTCAAAACATTTACCTTGTATTAGTCTTGCTTCAAAAGTTCAAGCTTCTCTGGATAAGCAAATTACCTGTGTCCCTTACCTCTGCTCATTGAGCTGTTAAAATTCCATCAAAAACCAGATTTCTGGGCTGGAGAGATGGCTAAGTGGTTAAGGCACTTGCCTTCAAAACCTAACAATCCAAGTTCAATTCCCCAGTATCCACATAAAGTCAGATGCTCTAAGTGGACCATGCATCTGGAATTAATTTGCAGTGGGTAGAAGCCCTAGCATGCCCATTCTCTCTGTCTGTGTCTTTTCTCTCTCTCTCTCTCTCTCTCTCTCTCTCTCTCTCTCTCTCTCTCATTGCCAATAAATAAAAATTAATAAAAAAAGATTGCCAAGGCAAAGATCTAAAGCTCAGGTCAAGGAGTTGGGATGTTGGGAGCACATCTTGATAAAAACATGCTATTGTGTATAAGACCTATGAATATCAAAGGCTGATATTTATTTCATTACTTTATAAACATTGTTAGAATATTAAGAGAACTTTTTAATTATTAGTATCAGTTGTTCAGAAGGACCCATTACTTTATTAAGTTACTTTTATTAGGATGTATTCTATGGACTTCAGCATTCAAATACACCCTATTTCTAAATATTACCACAAATAGTGTCTAGGAGTGAAGCCCAGTGATAGGGCTCAGGTAGCAAGTCCAAAGGCCCAGGTTCAAGTCTCAGCACCAGAATCATCATCATCCAGGAATAATGAAACTCTTCCTGTCCCCATCTTAGATGTATATGTCAGCATTGCTTTGTACAGAAAGTAAAAACTAACAAAGCAGCCAATTTATAAAAGTTTTCCCTCTGTTGTTTTAGTCATATCAGCAGAAAAAATGTGATCTTTTGCTCTAAAACTTGCTTTAAATAGCTCTAGACTAACTATAGACTTTTAAAAGAGATAGTCTCATAACAGAAGTTTTCAATATAAACAATATAATGATATAGTTTGAAATAATCATCATTACTATTATTATCATCCTGTATGTTTAATTCATGTTTATTTGATTTCTATGTCCCAGACACTCATAAAAAATGTTATTTACATGTTAACCAATATAGTCTTTATAACAACTATTTTAGATAGGTACTTTTACATGTCCATTGTGGATATAAAGAGAGTTAAATAATGTGAACAAATTTGTAGATATATCAAATGATTTAGTTGTCTTATATACCAAAGAATTTTGGCATCAAAACTTAGCTGGTTGAAACTTATGCATACTGCCCTTCTAAAGTGGAGAAATTACCTGCCACTTGATAGATGGTTTAACTAGAATGTCTCATGCTAATACAGTAGAAAAAAAATATATCAACTATCTCTTAAAATTATACCACCTACAAAATGCTTGGCAACTGAAGTTAATAAATGTATGCATATATTAATTGTTAAATGTTTTAATATTTTTAAATTCAATGAATCTAAATCATTATCTATGCACTTCATGCATTTTCCTTCTTCTCTTGCCAGCTCAAATACCTGGATTACCCCATGATTTTTTTGTGTTTCTTTTTTTTGTTTGCCTCTGTTATTGAGATAACAATTTTACCAATTTTTCTGGTCCAGTTTTCCTGTATTTGTCCTCTATATGTTATACCTTCCTGAGTATGTTATTTTTAACAAAGAAATTTACTTAATTATTGAAATAAAACAAACCAGAGTGAATTGATCTTCCTATTACAATTTCAACTTCTGCCAAATCTCTTCTCATGGTCTGTGAAGAATTTATTTTGAGAATAGAGTTCTCACTTTAACACATGGTTAAATCTGCAAGATGACCAATCTGTACTTTCTTCACTTGATCTTTTCCAGATGCAACACATACACTATTTCCCTTGCAAAGTCAGCATGCAGGGTACAACTGAGATGAAAGGTGCTCTGGGAGAAGTGCTGGGAGGGCTGTCTCCCTCTTGGAGAAGCTGGTGGGAGAGCAGACTCCCTGTGGTTTCAGGTGCTGATGGTGGGGAAAATAAAATCCACCCTGTTACCCTGAAGGCTCCTCCTTCTATCACCTAGTTGAGCTGCGGCCTCAGATTGTCATGTGACAACCTTGAAGCTGAATCAAGGAAACACATAAGATTATGGATATGTGTGCACAGATCACATGAGGCAGTGATAACTGAGCAGTGCTACCTCCAATGAGAAAGGACTGAGCACTGAGCACTCCAGCTCAGATGATAGAGGAGTGAAAACTTGGGAGGTGCATTTGTGAGAAAGTCATTGTTTACTGCAGAACTACTGTTGCTGATAACTTTATTGCTTAAATTTTTTATTTTGCAATAAAATTAGAAGACACAAATCTACCATTGAAACATCTGCCTATGGGGAGGCTTGTGGAGAAGAGATAATATTTGAGTGGGTAGGAGTACAGATGCAGATATAAACCAACCTATAGTATGGTTTTCAGTTGGGAAAATGCATCTTCTAAATCAATCCTACCTCTTCACATTCCTACAGATTTCTTGTTGATTCTAAGAAAATCATAAATCAAGACAATTTTCAAATAAAATAGTGGAAATATCAGGTCAACTGGTCAGAACAAACCAGGGAAGTGTTCAGGTCTCCACTACTCTGGGGGCATTCTGAGCCTTTGGGGTGTGCAAGCTAGGAGTAGGTTTGTACATTCCATAACATGATTCATCTGACGTTATGTCACACACAGAGATGACCAATAACTGGCTATTTAAGGAGCCAAGATAACCCAAGATAATTTGGCTCTGCACTGCTAATTTCCATAAAGTAAAGGCCCTTGTCTCATGACCTTGAAAAATTTGGCACACAGAGAACATGGAAATTTATTAGGAGAAGGTGAAAAGGCCCAGAGGGTCAGCAGAGGGTCAGGGAAGACATGAACAGGATTTTGGCCAGCAACCAAAGAGAAAGAATGGGAAAAAGAAGTTAAGGCATTCTGAGTTAGAACTCATAGAAGCACCACATCAGCTAGGGTTCAACAAGCAACTGTGCAGAAGGAAGGGCTTCTGGGGGGGGGGCATAGCACATCATTTCATTAGTGGATAACTATTCCTCCTGCCTCCTCAGCATGTGTTTAGGTAAGGGTAGTCTCCCGTATAGGTGAGTGATTGGAAGACTCTATTAGACTAATTCTTAAGGGAGGTAACTTTGTCTCTACCCAGGACCAGAGGACTTCATCCAGTCTAAGTGACTTTTGCCTTTCCAATGGTATTTTAAAACTTGTATGTGCGGAGGGGGTGTATTGTGATATTCCCCTTTCTAATGCTATACCAGGGAAACAAGAGGTGGCCTGTGCTCTAAATGACCTCCAAGCCTCCTGTTTCTATCTACCTACAACATTTGGACCTGCAAAATGTCTAACCTCCAAATCATTTAAGTTCTAATCAGTCAGTCAGCTTGTGGAACATGTAATGTAGATAAGGCCTTTTCTCCTGTGATCTTCAGTTAACAATGCCAAACCTTACTCATACTAGGAAATGTATTGTGGATTCACAATTGTTTTTCAATGAACTGAGGTCTATAAAAACAAATGAGAATATAGCCTTTGCTCCTCATTGATGAATTTTGATATTATTTTAGAAATATTAGCAGCTTGTAGGAAAACAGGTTTACTTTGGCTTACAGATTTGAGGGGAAGCTCCATGACAGCAGTCCAACTTTAAAAGTCCCCATAGTTTTTATCAATCCCAAAGATGCTCAGACATACCCATAATTCAAGGTTTTTTAACTGAGCCGTAATACAAAAAAAAAAAAAAAAACATAGTGGCACAGAATAAATATGCATACTGCAAAAGATGGCACTGGGCATAGCAAAGAAATATTCAACCAAACAAGACTTAAACAGGGCAAACATCATACTCTGTAGCTCCAAGTCCAACAACTCTAGTCAGTAATAAGTGTCCAATCTGATAATTCTAACCAGCAACAAGACTCTGGAGTTCCAATTACACCCCTCCAGCTAGGCTACTCATGGTCCTGGTAAACTTTATCCAGGGCCGGCAGCTCTCCTTGGCAGCCATCATGTGGTCTCAGCCTCTTCACTGAGTCTCCACTGCAATTCACTATTCATCCTCATGGCTCCATCGGGTCTCCATGCAGTCATCTAGCAAACCTGCTTCACACTGCCCATGGCTGTTTTCAATACACAAGACCGCATTGCAAACTCAATGACTCTCTTTCCTGCATTTCTTATACACAACAATACCAGGTAGAGTGTCAATTTGTGAATCCAATGGGGAATACAGCAGGCTTTGAAGAACAGGACACCCCTTGAGCACTCAGGTCCCTTCAAAAGAGTCTGCATTCTTCCTGTTGCCCCAGTGCAGGTCAGCTGACCCAATCTCAAAGGTTGTAATCTCTCAAACAATTGCAGCTAAATGAGTAGAAGTTTCAGCCCAAAGATTTTATTTCTGTGCCATATTTTTCTGCTCACACCAGTCCATTTCTGTGCAATGCAACCCTGCATTTTCAGGACATGACCATAACAGCAAGCCTCTCACACAAAATGCTTCTAGCCCATTCCGGACAAAGCTCTTTCTCACCCTCACAAGCCAAACCTCACAGTCCATACATCGTATTGCATTCAGGTCTTTCAACTCTGACCAGAATAGTCTATCAAACTGTACTTATAGCCCTCAAGGAGTCTGTTAGGCCATGGTTTCAAATCTTTCCACATTCGTCTTGAAACTCAGCTCCAAAAGGCCAAAGCTACACAGTCAAGTGTTTAGCAGCAAATGACACCACTCCTTGGTACCAACATTACTGTTGCTGTCAGGTTCACATTGCTGGCAGAAATCACCTGACCAAGAGCAATTTGTGGGGAAAAAAGGGTTTTTTTTTTTTTTTTTTTTTTTTTTTGCTTACATATTTGACAGGAAGCTTCATGATGGCAGGGAAAATGACAACATGAGCAAGGAGTGGACATCACCCCCTCACCAACATCAAGTGGACAACAGCAACAGGAGAGTGTGCCAAACACTGACAAGAGGAAACTGGTTATAACATAAGTCCACCCCCAACAATACACTGCCTCCAGGAAAATTTCATTTCCAAATTGCCATCAGGTGGGGACCTAGAATTCAGAACACCTAAGTTTATGGGGGACACATAAATCAATCCACCACATTCAACCCCTGGCCCCATAAAAAAATACAATGCATTCAGTCCAACTTTAAAAGTCCTGATAGTTTTTTTTAAAATCAATGCTAATGATGTTCAAACATCCACATAGTTCAAGATGTTTTAACTGAGCCATAATACACACACACACACACACACACACACACACACACACACATATATATATATATAGCGCAGAATAAACACTCACACTTCAAAAGATGGCACTGCGCATAGCAAAGAAATGTTCAACCAATACAAGATTTAAACAGGGCAAACATCAAACTATAGTTCTAAGTCCAACAACTCTAATCAGTGATAACTCTGTAAGTTTGATAATTCTAACTAATGACAAGTCTCTGGAGTTCCAGTTCTGCCTCTCCAGCTTGGCTACTCACAGTCTCAGAAACCTTTATAAAGTGCCAGCCACTCTCTTTGGAACCCATCTTATAGACCAGACATCTCCGTTGTGTCTCCATTGCAATCAGTGGTTCATCCACATGGCTCCATCTGGCCTACACACAGGTAATCCAACAAACCTACTTCACACTGACCATGGCCATTTTCAAAATTCAAAACTATGGTGCAAACTCAATGACCCTTTCTTTCCTGCATTTGTTAAGCAGACTCTGAAGAACAAAACACTCCTTCAGTCCCCTTCAAAGGAGTCTGCATTCTTCCTGTTGTCCCAATGCAGGTCAACTGGCCCAATCTCAATGATTATAATCTCTCAAACAATTACAGCTAAATGAGCAGAACTTTTGGCCCAAAGATTTCATTCCTTTCTGTGCCATGTCTCACTACTCACTCCAATCCAGTTCTACACAATGCAACCCTGCACAAGTTCTCAGGATATGGGCAAAATCGCAAGCCTGTCACACAAACAGCTTCTAGCCCAGTCCAGGCAAAGCTCTTTCTCACCATCTTAAGCCAAACATCACATAGTTCTAACTGCATTCAGGTCTTTCAACTCTGACCAGCATATTCCATCAAGCTGTACTTACAGCACTGCAAGGCATCTCTTAGACCAAGATTTCAAATACATTCACATTCCTCCTGCAAATCAATTCCAAATGGCCTAAAATCACACAGTCAGGTGCCTAGCAGCAATTACCCCACTCTCAGTACCAACTTTACTGTTGCAGTCAGGTTCTCATTGCTGGCAGAAAACACCCGATCAAGAGCAGCTTGTGGGGAAAAAAAAAAAAAAAATCTTTTTTTTTTTTCTTTTTGCCATGTGAACTATTCCAAAATGGCTTCTTTCTTGACCAGCTCCACAGTTAAGTTTCTGATTCTTTCTAACTAAGAGGGTACTGTATATATCTCAGTACAACTGAGTCATTTAGGGGTATCAGCATGGTCACCCCCAAAAAAATGTAAACTAAAAGTGGCTGCAGGTGAAAAGTGTCCTTGTGCCTGTAAGGAAGAATCTGATTTTTATCTTCTAAAAGTACATCAGAGGAAGAGGTAAATAAGTGCTGCAGTTCTTATCTCTATCTTCCCTGAGAGAAAAAAGAATGTAAATGGATTAGTCTCTTCTTTGGGAGAGCCTGATGCTACACAGTCATCTGGTATCAGGAATGAACTGACTAGTGCAGTCACTCCATCCATGGTGTTTCCTTAAAAGCCAACAGCCTGGGTCTTGTAGGAGGAGCTTGACTGGGCAGGAGCTCTCCATTTATTTCCTTCTCTTAAGCTCTAAGCTCTCCTGCTCCTAAGCTCTTCCTATATGAAAAATTTTCTAAATCTTATCCTCTAGTATGTGGGTTTTATTTCTTTAAATTCATAAGACATGAATCCAGAGGCCACTGACTCTGTAAACTGTGTGAATGCAGTCTTCTGGGATATGAGCTCCTGGGTTATTATTGCCCACCCAAGATCTGAGGAAAGGCTCTGACATTCTCAAAACTACTCTAAATTGTGGTATCACATCCATGAGAAAGGTAAGTTTTCTCTATACATATGCTGTTGGTTAGAAGCAAGCTGTAGTCACCACCATACTCATAGACATGATTATATAAAATGTAAAAGCCAAGAGGTGAAAATTTTAAGATAACAACTTAGTCTTTATGACAAAACTGATACCAGGTATTTATAATTAATATTTCTAACTTTAAAAACATTTTAGCTCATTTATTTGTAAGCAGAGAGATACAGACTCACAGACCGAGAAAGAGAATGAGAATGGGTGCACCAGGCCCCCAGCTGCCACAAACAAACTGCAGATACGTGTGCCACTTTGTATATCTGGCTTTACGTGGGTACTGGAGAATTTAACCTTGGTCATTAGGCTTTATAGGCACAGGCCCTAACCACTGAAAATTCTCTCCAACCCACTATTTCTAATTTTTATTTTTTAAAAAAATGTATCAGTGCATAACCACAGATAACTTCAATATATATTCAATGTGATCATAAAGTATTTGGTTCTCCTTCTTTGAGAGATGACACTTCTGTCCCATCTCCTTCCTTGAAAGATGATGTTTCTGTCCATTCTGTTCCCCTTGAGTCAAGGTCAATCTAACTTGGCTCCTTTTTGTTTAGATTTTTAAAATACATTTTAATTTAATTTGGCCCATTCATCATAAATTTGTCTAATGTAAAATAAGCACATGTCTAACAAGGGTTTAGCAGCATTTTTAACACTTTTGCAGATACACATAATTTATGCCATAAAAATCAGTTTAGAGCATGCCCTGGTGTCTCATTTTAGAAATATTTTTGTTTAAAATATGTGTGTGTGTGTGTGTGTGTGTGTGTGTGTCAAGGTGATATAGTCATGGTACAAACCATCCCATCTCACTCTCAAGAGCTGCACTGTGAATTTTATACTGACACAGAAGTCTGCGTGGTGTCTCCTCCATTTCATGATCCTCTTGCTTGGGATTGAACACAGTCTTTTTAGTGACAAATCCCATCTGGGACGTAACATGTTGCAACAGGCAGAATTTTGCACTTTCTCTGGTATAAAAATAGACTATTCAATGTGTGTGACTTAAGATGTTTCCAAAAGTCATATTTTCATTAATATTTTTAGAACCACCTATTCAATATTATATGCTATTTTGCAAGTTCAGGGATAATTTTTTGGCTTAAATGCATTTCTTAAATAACTTTTATTATGGACTGCATATTGGTCATATTCACATCTGGTTATTCTCTTTTGCCTCCTTTCCCCTCACCCCCATTCCATTGAGGACCCTCCTTTGTGGGGCATCATTGTGGAATCATAAATGCAGCATCTCGAGCCGGACGTGGTGGCGCACGCCTTTAATCCCAGCACTCGGGAGGCAGAGGTAGGAGGATCGCCGTGAGTTCGAGGCCACCTACAGAGTGAATTCCAGGTCAGCCTGGGCCAGAGTGAGACCCTACCTCGAAAAACCAAGGGAAAATAAATAAATAAATAAATAAATGCAGCATCTATTCCTGTGAGGAGGACAATGCCTCCTAGTACACCATCCCACCTTGTGGCCCTTTCTAGTCAACCGAATTCTGTGATACTAATACATTGTAACTTCTGGGAACATGTCAGAAAAGGCACCTACTTTTCGTCTACCTCATTTGCATCCCTCACTCTCAGAAGCCCCTTGGTAATACTCCATTTGAGAATGCATTTAATGTGCTTAGGGGAAGTTACACCACTCAAAGAGCCCATTTATAGGTATTCAAATGAGCACTCTCAATGCAGATACCAAAATAGAAGTAGAGAAAACAGATAAAAAATAGAATCTCCAGTCACAGATGTTCAAGACAGAGCTATCACCAGTCTTCCCAAATGAAACATCAGGTACTAAGGAACACAAAAATATCTGTCCCCTTTCTCCTGCCTTTAAGTACCCAGATCACTGACACTATGAGCCTAAAAACAATTATTATTGTTTACTGTGGGTTTAGTCTGAAATGTCTCCTGAAAATGGTCTTTAATGCATCAGTGTTCAGAGGTGAGTTCTTGAGAGCTGATTGGATCAAAAGGGCTCTAAGTTCATCAGTAGATTAATCCACTAATGAATTAATTTGAATGAAATATTAGGAGGTGGAGTCCCCTTGGAGAAAGTTGGTTGTTGGGGAAGTGGTGGCATGCCATGGAGTGGTATATCTTATATTGTGTTTTCTCTCTCTCTCTCTCTCTTTGTCATTTATACATCTCTCTCACCTCTTCTTTTCCCCCTTCCCTGCCACTGTGAAGTGTGAAGCTTCATAAAAACCCTACTGCCATGGCGTCTGCCTCACCTCAGGCCAAAGTGCACAGCTGCCAGCCGTGGACACCAGCCTCTGAAATATCAACCAAATAAATATTTCCTAAACTAAAGATTAACATTGTCAAATTTTTTCAAGCACATTTGTTTTCATAGTTCAACTACATAAATACTTTTAAAAGCAAACAGTTTCTTCTGCTTTGTTACCAGCAATTAGTTCATGAAGTTAAATTCCTAAAATATCAATTCTGTATTTAAGATTTCTAAATATAAATATTTTATTTTTATCTGTGACATCAATTTACTGCAGACATTGAAAATCAGTGGAGAACACTAAAATATAAGCCATAATTAAAGCCAGTTGGTCATCAACATGGAAAGATATGTAAATTAAGTATTACTGTTTAAATGAAAAAAATATATATATATGCCATATACATAAAAAAATGCTATGTAGAAAGCACAAAGGTTCTTAGGACCAGCAAACAAATATGGGTATCATTCACTTCTACATATTTTGTTTGGATTTCATTTCAAGGTTGAGTTCAGATGGTAGGAATAATGTAAGATCATCCATAGGACCTAACACATGAAAGTGAAAACATTGTGATTCTTGGCTTCTATAACAACTACCATGTCAACAAATTTAATAACCTTTTAATAAAGAAACTTGAAAAACCTAGAAATGCTTCATACCATTTATAAAGTACACAAACAATAATTCTATGAGATTTCTCCTTTTGTTACAGAAGTACTGATAGTCATATTTTAGCAGAATTTTTAAATGTTACTTGCATCTTCTTTCTAGCTACTAAGACATAACTTCTTTCATAAAAGCACAATTTTGCATAAAAATTAATACCAGACTCTCAAAGATGCAATCGAAAAGATATCACACTTGGCAGAACAAAATTGAAAAAACAAATATATTAATAAATTGTAAAAGAAATATGTTGTAAGTGCTCAGGGATTAGGGATCATAGCCCAGAAAATTACTTATCTATATTCTTTGGGAAATTAAAAAAAAAGGAAAACAAAAAAATCTACTATTCCTTTATCCACAAGAAGTAGCTTAAAGAAAATAGTAGAATCAAAAAAATATGAAAAACTATTAATTTGAGGACTGATGATAGTTGGAATTATAATTGTGGCAATGTATAAGAGTAGAAGGAAATGTTCATCAATTACTAATACAAAAAATAAATTGCCTTAAATTAAACTCATTTATCTGGGAAGAATTAACATGCTAAGAAAATAAAATTGAATTGAGTATCTGAATATTTTACCTTTCTGAGACAATACTCAGAAAGAAATACTATTACTAAAGAAAATGTTCAGAGAAATTATGAGTAGAATTAGATGAGTATGTGAAACTATAAGAATGAGGATTTGGGATCAGTGAGCAAAATTCTAAATTCATGGTAGTGAAGAGTCACTCTTCACAATGAGTTCATTGTCATTTCATCTGCACAGCTAACCTGAAGCACTTTAGAAGATGCATGGTCATTCTGGATATGTTCCAGCATAGGGTAAAAGTCAAACCAAATGCCTGCTTGGGAATGTTCTGTTACCAATTCTTGTTAGGGTTACCAAGAATGAATGATTTTGTTTTTGAAACGTATTCTAACTTGTACAGGAAACCCTAAATGACTTTTATTCAGTGTATGTCAATGAAATCACAAACATGTCAAGGAGCTATTTTATTTTCTACAGTAATTGATGCTTATGTCACTTAAATGTCAATGCTAGTTGAAAGACATAATCCACAAAGACAAAACAGCCCTTGAAACCCTGATCTCAGAACCACCTCAGCTGGATTCCCATCTCTGGCACCACTCCCACCTCCATGGAAGTTTTCTTCATAATAGTGACCTGTCTTTGCTCTGCATCTCCAAACTTCTGTCTGTTCTCCAGTGTCCAATTGTTTGTATGCCCTAAAGCATGGGCATGGGACCTCTAGACAACTACAGGGCACCTGAGGACCTCACATCAATCTTTTCCATATTTAAGTTCAATGGGGTAACAAAGCAAGTAAATAAAAGCAAATCATAATCAACAATTGAACAAGCAAATGTTTAAATATAAATGAAATCATCATGAGAAATCTGGACTGTTGACATCATTATATATTGAAAGCAATTGATACTAAATCAGCATATAACAGTTGAGATCTGATTATAATTTCAGTAAACACATGTGATTCTTTCCCATAGTAAAGGTTATTAGTTTTCAGTGTGCTCTGGAGTCATTTGGGGCCCGACTAAAACACAAATCAATGAGCCTGTGTCCAGAGCATTGAGTTGAACATTTCTGATATAGGATATTAAAAGAGATGAAACTTGGAGAACTGATGATTTAAAGACAGAAAGAGAGACTGGAGAGATGGCTGAGTAGTTAAAGGTACTTGCTTGCAAAGCTTGATGGGTCTGGTTCAAGTCATGCGCCCCCATGGAACATCAAATGCCCAAAATGGCTCATGCATCTGGAGTTTGCTTGCAGTGGCAAGAGGCATGGTGTGCCCATACACTAACTATTTCTCTCTCCTCTCTCTATCTCTCTCAAATAAATAGGATGACTCTATTTTCTAGGCACCTTAATAAAACTGATAATCTATCAAAACTAATCAGAAAGCAATGCTTCTACTGTGATGGTAGAATTTAAGTCAGATAATCTAACCCAGAAAATGTTCTGTAGTCTCTGTAGTGTAGGTTTATTTAGTAGCTCATCCTGTTTTTAACTGCTTTATCTCTATGGCATAACTGTAAGAAAACCACCCCCCAAAGCACAAATACACACACACACACACACACACACACACACACACACCTAATGCCCTTCTGCTTCTGTAAAATGTTTATTGCAGAAAAACTTGGCTCTGTGATTCCTAGTCACATAACTTAAAAGTTTAGCCCACCAATAATATAAAGGGCCAAGGATGATGTCAAGTTCTCTATATGAATCCTAAGCATCCAGAGCTTGGGGTCCAGAGCTTGGAGTGTGTAGCAGACAGCTTTAGGTTCACTGAGATAAACTTCAAGATCAGGCACAGTTATGGAAGGAAGGGATTTATTGAAGCTTACAGATTCAGGGGAAGTTCCATAATACAGAAGAAGCTGGCCTGCCTTCACATGTCCAAGCAGAGAGAGAGAGAGAGAGAGAGAGAGAGAGAGAGAGAGAGAGAGAGAAGTACAAGCCCAAAAGCCAAAAGCCAAAAGCCACACAGCAGAGCACACTTCAGGAACTCCACCTAGGCACACTTTGCATATCTTTAGATTGAGATCTCAAACCCACCACCACACCTTAAGATTTGCCTAGTGACATCACTTCCAGCCAAGCATCTGCAGATGCAAACTAATAAAACACTGAATATATTGGGAGTCATCTATTCAAGCTACCACATTTTGACCCTGGCCCCCAATAGAATTAGAAACATCACACATTGTAAATTGTACTTAGTTCAGTTTCAAAGGTCCCCACAATCTTGACCAATATAAGATAGCAAGTCTTGTAAAATCAAACAAGGCAAATACTTCCAACATATAAAGGAACAGAGTAAAAATTTTTAACTGGTATAATGCACAGCAAGGAGAGACTAAAACAATGCAAAATCAAGCAATCATCAAACTTCTGAAGATGCAAACTCTAAACTAACAAAACACTAAATATATTGTTGGCCATCTATTTAAACTGTCACAGAGTGAGTACACCTTTGGGCTGGCCAGAGAAAATAAACATGAGTTCTTCAACCTCTTCAAGTGAAGCTTGGTTTCTTGTTGACTGGACCCCAAGTTTTCTACAACACCACAAAAGATGAAATAATTACAAGAAGCTTCAACTATTGATATAAAACACTGATGACTTATGGGTAAGATGATGGCAAAAGAGTCACACTAAACCAGCCTAGTGAGGTATTTAAGCAGAAACACAGCAAAATACACTCTTCTGAAAAGTGAAGATGTATAGGTTTTATTAGCCATGGAAGAGAAGCCGGAAAGACCAAGATTCAGCAGAAAGGACGAAAATGGCCAGAATCCCACCAATGCACTTATGGCCCTATCTATGTGATCCACTCTCCCACCTGGCCCGGCTCCAAGCTACAGGAGCAGAGAACAAACAAGGGTATTTTCCAACCTCATCAGCCTCCCTGCAAAGTCAAGAAACCTGAATGGCAGACAGCAGAAATTAGATAAGAAGCTGCTGAAAGGGATACAGGTGGGACCAGCTGAGCATTTCCAGTACAATTCCAGGCTTCCAGCACTCTCCTATCCCCCAACCATCAGAACTGCAAACCTCCTGAGAATGCATTCAGCCTCTCAGTGGCAGAGCATCAAGCACAGCTGATCAGAGCATAAGCTCCAAAGCACATCACAGAGGGATAGAGCTGGGCACTCAGCATTGGTGAGATTGGAAGCCATGCCAAAAGGTAACAAGGCTGACTGACAAAAAAGCAGGTACATAGGCCTACACTGGAAGTACTAATCTCTCTTTCCATGTCAGGGCAGGTTATGGGTTATATATTCTTGGTTGGCTTTACCATTCTTAATTAAGGTATATTGGGGAGTTGACAATTGTTGGCTTTGATGCTTTCAGATTTATATGGCCTTTGTCTTTTGCTTCTGTCATTTTCGGGGGCAGGATCATATTCAGACCCAGGAGCACCTGGAACCCAATTCAGAACAGAATTATCCACCTCCAAACTGACAGGATTAAGGGTATAGTAGCAATACACACCCTCAGGAATTTTGGCTTTATAAGGTTATCTGTTTCAATCCCCACACTTGCATACCCTGTGCTGGTTTTTAATTGAATGTGTATATTGCTATTGTTCTACTCAGCCCACTAGAATATTTGCATAGCAGGTAAACTCAACACCTAGGATGACTTCTGTGGTTGGAATGGAGTACAGGAGCTACCCTTGGCACCTTAAACTCATATCCTAAAGGTATGTAAAGTTGGATCTCCACATCTAAGAACATTGCTGATAAGTAGAATACTGAAGCATTAAATCAACTCAGGATGCAAAAGTTGCTACATTATCATACCAGAAACACAAAGAATCAAGACAATATAATCCCACCAAAAATTATAAATCCATAAGAAATCACCCCCAATGAGACTGTTTTAGATGAAAATCCTGACAAAGCTTTCAAAAAAATGATTTCATCTATACTCAAAGAAATCAAAGGAATCAAAGAAGAAAACAAATTCCTGAAAGATAACACAGGAAACCAGCTTAATGAAATAAAGAGGTCATTACAAGACATGAGTAAAGAAATAGAAATACTGAAGCAAAACCAGGCATAAATTCTAGCACTGAAAAACACAGTCAGTCAAAATAAAAAACTCTGTAGGAGAGAACAGAATATCTAAATTAGAAGACCAGGTGGCAGACCTAATACAGTCCAACAAAGAGACAGACAAGCTAGTAGGAAGGTAAGAATGGGAATTTCAAGATATCCAGGACACTACAAAAAGATCAAGCATAAGAATTCAGGGTATAGTAGAAAGAGAAGAATTTCATTCCAAAGGCATAGTAGGTGTTTTCAACAAAATCACAGAAGAAAAATTTCCCCAAATTGGGAAAGAAATTCCAATGCAGATACAGGAAGCATTTAGAACACCAAACAGACAAAACCTGGAAAGAACCTCCCTTCAGCATGTTATAATTAAACTACTAAACATGCAAACCAAAGAAAATATATTGAGGGTGGTCAGAGAGAAAAATTCCATCACCTACAAAGGCAATTCCATCAGAATAACAACAGATTAATCAACACAAAGTTTAAAAGCCAGAAGGGCTTGGAATGATGTATGCCAAGTTCTGGAAGATAACAACTGTCAGCCAAGATCACTTTGTCCTAAAAAGCTATCTATCCAAACTGATGGAGAAATAAGAACATTTCACAACAAAAATGAGCTAAAGAAATTTATGAAAACTAAGCCAACTCAACAGAAAATACTTGAATGAATCCTTAACGTGGTAGAGAAAACAAAGCACACACAGGAGGGAACAGAAAAAATAAACCATACTCAAATAACAGTTAAAACAAGTGGGTAGTGCTGGAGAGATGGCTTAGTGGTTAAGTGCTTGCCTGTGAAGCCTAAGGACCCCGGTTCGAGGCTCAGTTCCCCAGGACCCACGTTAGCCAGATGCACAAGGGGGCGCACGCATCTGGAGTTCATTTACAGAGGCTGGAAGCTCTGGCGCGCCCATTCTCTCTCTCTCTCTCTGCTTCCTTCTCTCCATCGCTCTCAAATAAATAAATAAACAAACAAAAAAATAAAAAAAAAACAAGTGGGTAAAGGGGGAAAAAAGAAGCACTACAAAAATAAGAAGAATAGAGAGAATAAACATTTATCTTTCAATAATAACTCTAAATATCAATGGCCTCAATGCAACAACCAATAGACACAAGCTTGCAGACTGGATTAAAAGGTAGTATCCTGCTGTTTTTTTTGCCCCTAGCACACTCATCTCTCAATAAAAGATAGATACTGTCTTAGGGTAAAAGGATGTAAAATAGTATTTCAAGAAAATGGGCCCAGGAAACAAGCAGAGGTTGCTATCCTAATATCTGGCAGGATGGACTTCTAACCAACATTAGTGATGAAAGATAGAGAAGGTTACTTTATACTGATTAAAGGAACCACTCCAACAGGAGGATATACAGAGACATTGCCTCCTACCCATAACTGATGGCTAACCCCACAATGCATGACTCATATTCCCCAACAAGGAGGCTCCCTGCAGAGGGGGGAAGACAGGGAGGAGGCTAACAATGGTACTAACATGACTGTATGTTTTATATATATATATATATATATATATATATATATATATATATATATATATATATAATCTGAACTTCTTCTTTTGAGAATTCTCCATTTAGTTCCATCACCTATTTTTTAAGCACATATATGTACATATGTGTGTGTGTGTGTGTGTTCTACATCCTTTGCCATCAGGGAAATGCAAATGAAAAGTACCTTGAGATTCCATCTCATTCCTGTCAGAATGGCTATCATCAAGAAATCAAATGACCATAAATATTGGCGAGGATGTGGAAAAAAGGGAACCCTTCTATACTGTTGGTGGGAATGTAGTCTCATACTGCCATTGTGGAAATCACTGTGGAGGTTCCTGAGACAGCTAAAAATAGATTTACCATATGACCCAGCTATAGCACTACTAGGAATATATCCTAAGGACTCTTCTCACTACCTTAGCGATACTTGCTCAGCCATGTTTATTACTGCTCTATTCACAATAGCTAGGAAATGGAACCAGCCTGGATGTCCTTCAACAGAAGAATGGATAATAAAGTTGTGGTACATTTACACAATGGAGTTGTATTCAGCAGTAAAGAAAAATGAAATTATCAGGGAAATGGATGGATCTGGAAAGCCAAACATCACATATTTTCTCTCATATGTGGTTCCGAGGTACATGTGTTCAGACCCATATGTGACTAAGAGTAAAAATCGGTAGCAGAGGCCAGTAAGCTAGAAAAGGGCTATAAGGGTGAGTGGAGAGGGGTGGACTTAAGGGGATGGTACTGGATATGTGTAAGTAGATAGACAGATTACTATGGGTGGAATGGCCTAACCAAGGTCAGGGGAAGAGACTGAGTAAAAGGAATGTGGGGAAGGGATAATTAATATCCAGGATATTGTAATAAGCCACATGATAACCTACTTTTTTGAATAATGGCACACCCAGAAGTCATAGACTAGAAAAATTTCAGTTCCAGGGATGGGATATCTGTCAGTAAGTTGTTGGCCAGGGAGGTTCTTGATACCCCCCCCCCCAATTATTACAGGCTATTGCCAAAGCTCTTGGTTTCCCACCAGGAAAAGGCTCATGTGGCTAGCATCATCTGCATTAGCCTCTGATTTGACAGGTATGTTGGACAAACAAAAGGATGGGTTAGCAATACTAGCATGCCATGTCACATGGGTAGGAGACCAGAAGGCAAACAAAGTACAAATTAGATCAGTGTTGAAGAGCCCTTTGTGACATCCAAAATCTCAGAATGCCTGGGAGGAGCCAGAAAGTGAAGAGAGAGGGGATGAGGTAAATGCAGTAGAGGATACCCCTCAGAGCTGCTCCTTCATAGACAGAAAATGAAAGCCTGTGATAATCAGCAAGTATTCTGCTTTGAAACACCTTGAATTGAGAAGAACTTCTCACAGCCTGGCTCATGAGGCTGTAGGACATGGATAGGTGCAGATAGGATCAGTCCAGGAGCTATGGAAGTCAAGAAACTAAGTAATGTAACTACCCATCCTTCCTTGAGACAGAGGCTATGGAACCTCAGGCAAAGTTAAGGAAATCAGTCCTGGATGCACTGTCTCCTAGGAGACATCAGGGACATTGGTTTTAGCTGGTTGATGTTCTTATGAACTCCCTGGGCTAGATGACATTAGAGGAAGGACAGGCTTTACTGAGGGTACTAGGAATGAGAGAAACAGTGTTTGATGCCCAACTCACCAGGCCTGATAGAGCTGTGTTCACAGGAAAGTTAAGAAGTTAATTCAACAGGGACCTCAGCACTGGCATGGGGCTTTAGGCAGTTTGCTGAGTACTCTGGTGGAGTGTGATCTTCATGAGGTAGTAGAGGCCTTGACAGATCTAAGTGACTTAGACTGACATGTGAATCAGGCCCACTGGAGGAACATACTATAGGGGAGAAGTGAGGAGGTCCAAGAGCCTAGGGTCTGTTTTGGGTCAGTCACTCAAAGGCATATGTGGCAAGATTTGTGTGGAGCTAGATTCATAAGGAACAAATTAACAGCAAGTTACATTTTATGCTAATGAGCCCCTCTGGGAGTCTTTAAAGACAGAGGAACAGTTCTCAGATAGCTGGATGCAGATTAAAAAGGCTAAACTTGTCTTAATGGTTAGCAATACTCCCAGAGTGAATTGTGTACATTTTTATCCTGCAAATAGGTGTGTCAAGATATGGGAATGGCTCTCCTAGCCTGATGCCACCAGAGCAGCCAGGTGTGGCCAAGGAAGACAGGATGGTCCAGGGCTGCAGCCTCAGTGAAGGATTCCCAGAGGCTGTCAGGATGAAGAGAGCCCACCCGAATGTCAGCACAGTGGCAGCAGAGTCTGGAACGAGGTTTCTTTCTGGTGGTCTTACATCACAGTGAGTGTTCCGCACGTTTGGAAAGGCATCTGAAAGAACACTAAAGACAGCAACAAGTTTTCAACAAAGGTGTCCTGCATGTGTGAGGAAGTATCGTCCCAAAAGCCATGAGGTTATTATATGAAGATTCCAGTGTTGGGGGTAGGCTACCTCCTTAAGAGTTGTTGGCCAGGGAGGCCCTTGAGGGCCCTTCTCCGAAAGGATAAAGCTTATTGCCACAGCTGTTGGTTGTGCTCAGATCTAGACATAGCATGTTTTGGTTACAAGATGGGGAAATAAGACTTGGGCTGAGCAGGAGCCTCCTCCCTGCTGCCTGGAATGTGCTATGAAGAATAATGGAGAGCATGGTTATCAACATTCTTACTCAGCTATGGAACCTGTCTGCTTTAGGACCAGAAGGCAGGGAAAGAGGTGCCTGCTGGTGTGATAGTGGCACAACTGTTGTGGTACAACCAACAGCTGTCTTTATTTAAGGCCTGTTCCACAGGAGAGAGTTCATGTCTGGTACTGTGAAACTGGTCAAAAGCTTGTGACGAGGGAAATCATAGACACCAGTACAGATGTATAAAGCTATGGTTTTGTTGAATAGGTATGATGTGACTGTCAAATTGCCTTCTAAACAGTTGTGCTTGCACCCATAGAGTATCGCTGCTATTATACCTTCTGTCTTCCTTGGTGGTAGAGGACAAGTTTTTTCCTGTATTTTTTATTGGGAACTGTATTATATAAAAATACTGCAGATTGGTCATATATATGACCCACTGGATTATACTCTTATGTTCCTCTTCTTACATTCCTCTCTCTGGCAGCATTCTGCTAAGGTCCCTCCTCACTGGGGTTATATGTACTTAATGTGCAGTTATGAATGCATGAAGCAGTGGGGCTAGAGGGTGGAAATAATGACGCAGAGTACACATTCTCACCATGTGGCTTTTACATACTTTCTCTCTTTTTTTTTTTGCTAGATTTTTCTCATTAGTTATGTACGCAGTATATACAGTCATGTTAGTACCATCGTTAGCCTCCTCCCTGTCTTCCCCCCTCTGCAGGGACCCTCCTTGTTGGGGAACATGAGTCGTGCATTGTGGGGTTAGCCATCAGTTATGGGTAGGAGGCAATGTCTCTGTATATCATGACCCAATGCGTGGCTCTGACATTCTTTCCACCTCCTCTTTCACAAATTTCTCTGAGCCATGTTGTGTTCATTTTAGGTCTGCTTCAGTGATGAGGTCTTGGGAGCCTCTGTGTCTCTGGATATCTGGTTTGGTAGGAGTTGAGTATTCTCTGTGTTTATCTCCTTCACCCTTGTGCTGGTACCAGGCTCACCAAGGAAGCAGCACTCTTGATTATTTCCCCAGTTACTCTTAGTTTCAGCTGGAGCCCTGTTGAGATGTGATAGGATAGTTCTCTCCATAGAATCAGCATCCATCTGAAAAAGAGAAGCAAATTCTCCAATGGAGAGTAAAGTTAGCTCCATGACTGCATACATAAGCATTTTACCAGTAGATATATCACCCCAGACAGATCTGACTCTCCTTTGAAGGGGGTGTATTTAGAGAAAAGTAAGTTTACAGAGTGAGCTGGCCCTGTTGCTGCAGGCTCCAAGCTCCACCATCAGTGAATGCTTTATCTACAGGGCTATTGCCAAGTTTCCTACTGAAAAAGAAGCCCTGAAATATGAACCTTTAAGTCAATTCATCAAAGAATAAATATTACATATAAATTAGCTGGGGGAAATGAAAATTGTGCACATTCTTTGACTTCCAAAATTATTTTGAAACAAAACAAATCCCTCTTATGTCTGCCAAAATATTTGGCAAACATACAAAATTAGCTACATGTTAGTATGAAAGACTTAACACTGGAATTATCTTTCTGGATTAGCTTAGTTAATTTCCTATTTCTTGAGGGTTTTAGGTTTATATTTTGAAACTTTAAAATTACATTTTAAGACTGCAAAATTTCCAAAAGACTTAGATTAAATCAAAAGAAGTCATTACATAACAATGTGTTTATAGGAGGTATACTAAAAGCACAATGAAAAAAACAAGGAAAATTTCAAGGGATGCTAGCATATAAGCTTTAAGTTTTAAGAGCTGTCTGTACTATTTAAATTAATTATAATTTTTTAAATAACACTTCATTTGTCAGAAAACCTAAATCTACAGAAGAAAATCATCATTAGAATGATGAGAGCTATGAAGATTTTATTCTTTCTAAACAAAGGAATTTATATTGTGTGGTGTTGAGTCAGATGTCCCATATTGATTCCTGTGTTTTGAATGTTTGGTCCCCTGTGGGTGGCATTTGGGAGGTGGAGACTTGCTGAGGGGCTGTGTTCCTGGGGCTCTCTACTTGCTGATATGCTGCCTGTAGCCTTTCTCCTGAGCAGAATCCACTCTGAGCCCCCAGATTCTCTTAATAGCCACCTCATAGTTTGGGCATCTCCAAACTCTTGGGGTCTCTATTACATCTTAAGGTCTATCTTCAACAGCTTCGTACAATAGCCTCACAGGAACTCCTTGCAAAGACTTGAATGCTACCTCAAATTGCTTAGCAGTAGTAAGTTTCCATAACTGTATTGTAATCTGTGACCTCCATCTTCGATCTTTCTTTCAAAACCAGGAGCACATGAACAATGCTGACAAATTTTGCTACCAGATAAGGATGAAGCCTGCACTTGGATTGCAGTTACAGCAGCCTCTGTATGCTTACCTCCAAGAGCATAGAACTCTCACCATTCTGCTTTCAGGCTCTTTTCTTTCGAAAGAATTCACATTCATACATAGTTTGAATCTTTAGTCCTGGTTCAGTCTTGTCCTCAGGATGACTTTCCAACCACCTCACAACAGATCAGTTATTTATCCTTAATGCTGGCATTCTCCTTAACAGTAAAAGCTAGAGGCTACAGATTATTCACATGAAACTTAAAATTTGTTTATCTTTCTGTACCAAGCATTTTATTTTTCATAACTTTCTTCTCTGTACTTCCTTTCTTTGTACATAAAGGAGCTATGTAACACTCAATACTGCCTTAAAATTTCTTCCACTGAACACATTAGTCTATTATTTTTAAATTCAACTTTGCTCAATTTCTCAAACCATATTGTTTGCCAGAATCTCACATGAACTGCCTCTAGTGCAGTTCCTGATAGAGTCCTTTATCCCTTCTGGAACTGCATAAGATGAGCCTCCACACTCCACATTTCTCCCAGGTTCTGGTCTTCCAGTCTCCCACCAAAATGACCTGCTAAGCTCTGCTGATAGTATTGTAAAGGCTTCTCCTATCGAAAGTTCCAAATCTGCATTCCTCCTGAATATCTGTGCCATAAAACTAAGAAACACATAGTCAGGTTGATTATACCAATGACTCCACTTCTTGGTACCAATTTTCTGTCAGTTACTTTCTTTTGGTCATGAGAAAATACCCAACAACATCCAGCTGAAGGAAGGAAAGGGTTTGTTTTGGCTTATAGTTTTAGGAGGGAGTCTCTCTTGGCAGGGAATGACTATGAGGAGTAGACAGAAATCATCATATTACCAGGGATAAACCACGAGTGATAAATGAAATATACATCCTCAAGGCCCTTCCCCAGGGACACACTGGCATCAGCGAGGTTCCACCTCCTAAAAGTTACTCAACTTTTCCAAACAGCTTCACCAGCTGGGGTTATATATTAAAACAAATAAGTCTATGGGGATATTTTACATACAAAGCACTACATACTTATATATGCAATTTTTCAGTAATCCCATGTATAAGATTCTATTCTTAAAAGTGAAAAAGCTGGGCTGGAGAGATGGCTTAGCGGTTAAGCGCTTGCCTGTGAAGCCTAAGGACCCCGGTTCGAGGCTCGATTCCCCAGGACCCACGTTAGCCAGATGCACAAGGGGGCGCACACATCTGGAGTTCGTTTACAGTGGCTGGAGGCCCTGGAGCGCCCATTCTCTCTCTTTCTCTCTCTGTCTGCCTCTTTCTCTGTCTGTCACTTTCAAATAAATAAAAATAAACAAAAAAAAATTTTTTTAAAGTGAAAAAGCCATATCATATAAGTTGATTATAACATGATCATGAATATGTGCTTTACATTTTTTAACTTAGTTGTAGTAAACTTACAGTATGCTATGGGGTAAAACAAGAGCTTTCATATCCTTACACTGGTGAGTCTTTGGCCCTAGCTGCTAATGGTGCTAGTGGCAGACAGCCACCAGAAGGCAACTCGAAATTGCCTCAGTGCAGAGACCTGAACCTTCCCAGGGTAGCCTTCATCAGTGACTAGTCAGGTCAGTGGTAAAAGTCTTGCCATCTAAGGTGGGCCAACTCTGACAATTATTATATCATATATTATTTAGCTAATGTTACCTGAACCAAAGTGGTGCGAGAAGATTTGTATACAAAATGCAAAGCTACCCTAAAAATTTTCATGAGAATAATACACCTACTCAACTTCATTCCCTACCAGAGCTTGGGAAATAAATTTAGACAGAAAGTATTAGCTAGAGGCCTTACATTATACCTGACTACTTCCTCTACCTCCTGTCAGCCTCACATTTAAACTTGAATGCTTCCTTTACCTCACCCTGCTTTCTTCCCCTCCCTTCCATAGATAGTGATTCAAAGAACTCCTTGTGAGATATATATATATATTATACATATATATATATATATATATATATATATATATATATATATTCATTCTTTATAAAGTCCATTTCCATATGTAATTCCAAGAAAACCTAACCTGGAATGATATATCTATAAAATAATTAATACATTTGTGTCTAAGATATAAAATTTTATTGATAAAGTTTCAATCACTATCATAAGCCTTTTTAAAGTGTATTTATAGACATTATTGAAAATCATATTCAAATGGGCATATTTTATGGGATAGCTAATTTGCTTGAGTTTAAGATCCTATATCCTTGCTTAAAGACTTATGATACTTTAATTTAGAAAATTCAGAATAGCTTTCTAGTTATAAATCGCCCTGCCAACTCTAGAATGATAATTGTCTGCTTCTGACAGTGTGTTTCTATGCTAATAGTGAGTATCCAGGGATGATGTTACCGCTGCATCATCCTCCTAAATCATCCTTTCATCATCCTTAGGAATATATTTCAAATGGCAGACTATTTTTTCAAAAATAACGTCTTCCTGTTATATAAACCCTCATATTTTGTTTTTATCACTATCCTAGGTGTTTTATGATTCTCATCTAGCAAAACTAGCAATGTGCTGTAGTATAATTTTTCTTTTTGGAAAAAAATAAAATGGCATAATATCTCCATAATTTCCCTATTGGATAGACTGAAGGAGTTCATGCTATTAAATTGCTAGTCATTTGACACAAAGATCATTTTACTTCTAGTACTACTTTTCAAATAAGTATTGTATTTTCCAGAAAGCCTCTGTTTCATAGGGAGCTAAGAAAGGAATAAGCTTTGGGAGTTCATCCCAGCAGCATGAATCAGACTATGACACCATAGTTCTTCATTTAATTTGATATGCTCAGTTAAACCAGTATTTGTAAGGATTTCTTGAAAAGTATCTGAAACCAGAATATCATACATAATCATATCAAAGTTCTTACCACAAAAGTAACTCAACTTTTCAGGCTAATGTTACCTGAACCGAAGTGGTACGAGAAGATTTGTATACAAAATGCAAAGCTATCCTAAAAATTTTCATGAGAATAATACACCTACTCAACTTCATTCCCTACCAGAGCTTGGAAAATGACATTCTCAGTTTTTTTTTAATTTTTTTTGTTTATTTTATATATTTATTTGACAGTGACAGAGAGAGAAAGAGGCAGAGAGAGAGAGAGAGAGAGAGAGAGAGAGAGAGAAGGTGCGCCAGGGCTTCCAGCCACTGCAAAAGAACTCCAGACGAGTGTGCCCCCTTGTGCATCTGGCTAACATGGGTCCTGGGGAATCGAGCCTTGAACCAGGGTCCTGAGGCTTGACAGGCAAGCACTTAACCACTAAGCCATCTGTCCAGCCCACATTCTCAGTTTTAAGAAGAATTCATCCATCATCCCAAGTTAAAAGAGGTTAGAGTGAGGAGGTGGTACGGCAGGCACTGTGCCATGCTCTCAGATCTTTCACTCTTGTTTCAGGAGATGGTCTTTATCTGATAGGCTCAGCTGCAGTCCCACCTAGTTCATCACCTTTCCAGGGCAGCACACATGGAAGGATCAGATCATGTCAGAGCATCAAGGACTGGAATTGCAACCATACTTTAAATGACCATGGTATCACCAGTGTTTTCTATGAATCAGTTTTGACTCTCCCTATGACTGACATTTTTTTGTACTCTTGCTTTATTTTCTTCTTGTTTTTGGATGTTTATCCCAAGGGTTTACTTTAATTAATACCCTAATGTAAAACTTTATCTTGGTAATCTGCTTCTTCTGTAACCAAGTTTATAAGAGATAGGAATTTCCATTTCTACTTTTAAGTATTTGTGAATTGAAAAATAAAGTGGATTTTCTCCTATTTTTGACACATTTATAAAATTGGAAATAAAACAGGGACTGGAGAGATGGCTCAGTAATTAAGGTGCCTACAAAGTCTAATGACCCAGGTTCAATTTTTCTGTACCCATGTAAAGCCAGATGCAAAAAGTGGCACATATATCTGGAGTTAATTTGCAATGGCTGGAGGTCTGGGAGTGCCCATGATTTCTCCCTCTCTCTCTTTCTCTTTCTCTGTCTCTCTTTTTGAGATAAAAATAAAACAAGTTCTAACAGACAACAACTTTTTTTGGAACATGTACAAAGAATCCCCCTCCAATAGTTTATTCAGTGGTGAAATCATAGGTGCCTAATGACTTGGAAGCCATATTCACACAGCTAGAGAGTGAGAGCTTAAAAAAAAAAAGAATACTATGTTTTAATATTATGAAATGAATGTTCCATAACCTTAGTTCTGCCTGAGGTACCATGGGGTATATAGCAAAATATATTCTCCATGAACATCCCTGGGATTTGTCTCTTTCTTAAGGTGGGAATTGTAAGATAAACTTGTTTTTTTGGAAAAAAAATAAAAAAATATCTTTTTTTAAATTTTAACTTCCACTGTTCTATGAAACATACTACTAAAAAATATGATGTAGCCCATGCTATTCTCAAACTGGTGATTCACATGCCTCAGCTTGAGGCACTGCCTCTGATTTACTTCTGGCTCATATTTACTCATTTAAGGTAGCTATTTCTCATCTCTTTTGTTTTAACAAAATTGTTTTCCTAATCCTAACATGTTAAAATATATTTCTCAAATTAGAAAGCATTTAATATAAATTTGGCATTCTCCTCAGTTTTCTCAATTTTTATGTTCTTTGCCTGTCCCATTCAAAATTCTTTCCTTGACCAATTAGAACCTTCTGTTCCTACTAATCTCTGACTTCCCTTCAGAGGTCTTATAGCATTCTTTTAATATCACTGGCATGGGACACCATTACATATGCAGTTATATCCATCATCTTTAATAAAATTAGCACCCTGCACATGTCTGCAAGACACTAATTCTACATTTAAATGTGCAGCTTAGTCAGTGGTTCCAGAGGGTTGTAGGTACTAATTCTGTCCCTTTCCCTGATCTGCACTTGAAAGAGAACACTGCTGAGCATTATGTGCTTCTTCTGGACAGTAAAGCATTTTTAAGATAAAAATACTGAAAATAAATATAAATTTAAGAGAAAGCACAGAGCTAATTAGACCCAATGAGAATTAATATTAGGGCAGCCAAAATGACCAGTCATGAAAGTTATAGTAAAATGTAGTGAACAAAGATGATTAGTTCAGTTCAGATCACAATACTTTATTGTTTTATCTAATGCATTACAGAATAAAGGAAAGCAAATGTCTTTCAAAAGATACTGCATAAAATATAAAGTATTATAAATTTGTTTAAACAATGTTTAACATTTATTGACAAATTTTGTACATGAATATATCATAATTTCCTCAAATTACCATCTCTTTGTTATCCTGTCCTTTTTCCACTGAACCCTTTCTTTCCAACTAGTCCCATTTCCAGTTTGTTGCCATTTTTTTGCCTCCCATCATCTATGGTGGAATATTGAGGAGTCCAATATTGTGCAGGTCTTTTACAGGTAGCAACAATCACCAGCAGACCAGAGAAAAGTAAATCCAAAGCTAGCAAGTCACGAAGCACCAAGAAACTTCCAAGATACAAAAACTACAGGCATACAGTGCACTTGAAGTGTGCATGCAGGTAGGGTGGGAAATAGGGGATTTGATGGATATCATTATAAGAAGAGATCCCAAGTCTATTACTTATCTGTTTGCACTTGTGGTGGTTGGAAAAAGTTTTGTGGAATGCCTTGAATTTATTGTATCTTTATTTTAATGTTTGATGCAGAAATTGATAGTATTTGAAATTTGCCAAGCATGGAAAGACTTGTCTGAAGAATATTTGTAAATAATAGTAATTAGATAAATCTTGTTTAAAATCTTTTAATTGATAAATCCAACATGCATTTTTTTTTCCATTTTAAATCTTTATCTACCATCTTCAAGCCAGAGGAAGCCAATTCACTCTTTAGTCATAAGTTGGCCTCAAACTCAGTGATCCTTCTATGTATGACTCCCAAGTGCTGGATTAAAGGCGTGTGCCACCATGGACCACTTGACAGCATAGTTTCTGAGAAAGTTAGTGACTGGTAACATCCTTCCAGCTCTCTCTTTTTCTCAGTTGAAACTGTGGTTGTCTGACTCATACTCCCTTACAAATTACACTCTTTGTGAATTTTTCTCTAAAATACTCATAGGATATGATATTTTCAGACAAACAAAACAGCTGAGAGCCATTACATTATAGAGTCTTCTCCTGAACATTGCCGGGTAACATTTCTGTCTTTCAGTTAAGAGGTGGGAATCATTTCTCCACTCTGTGAACCTAGATTTGCTATGCCATTAGCTTTAGCCAAAAGAACATTCATAAACATGACACAAAACAGATGCTTGCAAACCACTTGGGAAATGGGGTGGGTCTTCATCTCTTCTGCAGTTAGAATCCTAAAATTGACATGTAAATAAACCCAATCTAGCCTGCTAGTAGATGAGAAGATAAATGTCTCAGTCAATAACCTGCCAACTTGCACATGTGAGATCCTAGATGGTCCAGCTGCCATCTAGTATAGCAGTCATTTCAGAAGGATGCATGAGGGCTGGAGAGATGACCCAGTGATATTGTCTCCAGGATTAATTAACCAGGGATCAGCTGTGTTAATTTGGATGCAACCTGAACCACTAAATCATGAGCTAAATAAACAGTTATGGATTTAAATATTCATTTTGATTTGCTACACACCAAATCCTAAGTGACATGCTGGGTGGCTATTCTATTATAATACCTACCATGAAATGAGACTCATTCTTGAACACAGAATTATTCACTTCCTCTACAGTGTCTAATTTTTAATTGGGAAAAGTCAGATGCATTCTTCAATAATATTTGAAAACAATTAGAAGACTAAGAATAAAACTTTTTCTTAAATTTAAAAGAACTGTGGAAAACAAAATCAGTAAAGGTAAAAGAGTTAACCTCTGTAACTCCCAGCACCAGAAATTGGTTGATATCCACAATGAGCTGTTGATCAGCGAGACCTACTAGGTCCCCCAAAAAAAACAGGTTTCTGTCAAAGCACTTGATTACCCACCTGAGACAAAGGTAAGACCATATTGCTGAAGACACCATATGCTGTGAACACAGAACATGGAGAGACCTGGCTGGAATCCTGAAGACAGCCAAGTCCCCAGACAACTCATCTAGTGCTCAAAAGCACTACCTGACCTACCTGGGAAAATTGGCCAACAACAGTCTGAGCAACAAATGGTCTAAGCTACTCAGAAGCAAATTTTCTGGCAGGATGTATATGCCAGTGCAATAGTAGCACACAGCCTTGGTGGGTAACAAGTAGTTTTCAGATTGGCTAAGAGATACACTGTTAGCCAGGTATAAAGGAATCCATATCTGGAATTGGGAACCAGGTCAGAATCCAATGGAGACAAAGATTATACTCTCCAGGGTCAAGCTCTCACTAGTCTTTGGCTACAATAGGGGCTACATACATCAAATTCTCCCTAAATTAATAATTCTTAACTATTTTATGCTATTCTGACTTCACTCCCTGTTGGAGAATCTGTTCTTCTTTGTCAGAAGTTAGTGAAACCTGAGGAGATAAATTACTCCGCACATTTCAGCCAAGCCACAGCTGAATCCACAGAGGAATTTGGGGAGATGAGCAAGAGTGCTGCTTCCATGGTGAGCCTGATAATCAGTGCCAGGGTGAAGGAGACAGAACCTGAGATACTCAACACCCACCAAAGCAGAGATCCAAAGGCTTCTAAGAGCCCACCGCTGAAGTAGACTTAAAACTCATCCATGATGGCTCAAGGAATTTTGTGGAAGAGGGGGTGGAAAGATTATAAGAGCCACAGATTGAGACATCATGCCCAGAGGCATTCCCTTCCCAACCAAAACAAAATAAAACAAAAAAAACTGACTTGTTCCCACAACACATAACCCACAGCCCCATATTGAATACCTGCAACCCTACCAAGGAGGGTCCCCTTCAGAATGGGGGTAGTGATGAGGGAATATGTTGTTAATAATAATAATAATAATAATAATAATAAAATAAAATGAATTAACCTCATAAAAGTTCAACATCTTTAGATGAGAGATGATTTTTCACTATACACAGGAAGATGAACTTATAAAACTGGAACTTTCCACAAAAAAAGTGCTGTTGTGAATTTTAAAATATAGTTGTAGAAATCAGCAAGTTGACAGAAACACAACATGCAATTGAAAAGGTGTGTGGGGAAAATAGTAATCAAAAGTCACAAAATCTGAGAATCATTTTAACAATTAGAATATGAATAGCAAACACTGCATATAGAGCACAAAGAGAAGATATCAGATAAACAATTTACTTTTAAAAATTGAGAACATGAATCACTATATTACTGCACAATAATTTAAAAGACCAACATAAAACAAACATGATTTTGTAACTCCACAATTCTAAAAACAAAAACAAAACCCTAAAAAATGCACAGAGAGAAAAAGAAAAGATTACATAGAAGGTATCTGGAGTGCAAATCTTATGAAACTGGTAAATAAGTAGCTTTTTGATTTCTTTTCATAAATTTTAGTAGAGAAAATTTTAGATTACTGGACATTCAAAAGGAAGTAACTTAAAATTAAAAAAAAAACACCAAAAGCATCTTAAAATTTTGAAGGAAATAAATATCAATTGGACAACTGAATAATGGAATGTGAGAGAGGACTAATGAGACTCTCATTTAGCACACAAGTGCTGAAGACTACTTCCAAGCAACTTTTCTGAAGAACTTACTTGAGGACGTGTTTTCTCCATAAAGAATTAAAAACAAAAAGGAGGGGTTGGGATAGTGAACCTGTGAATTCCAGGAAATGATGGAACTGTGAGTGGATGATGGAAAGTGTCAATCAGCCTCAGAGCAAGAAGGCAAAGTGGATGAGAGAAGAAAGCACTCTAAGAAGGAGACAGAGGAGGAAAAGCAGAAAACCAAATGTATTTGAAGCATGTGGAGTGATAAGAAATGGAATGCACAGTCATGGTGTGTGTACTTGTGTATTATAAGGTTGGATATATGGAGTCCATGTAGCGAAAAATATTCTGCCATAGAAAAGTTAAATGCACGTTGCTTATGAAACAGAATCTAATACAGAACATTATTTTACTTTAATATAAATTATTTCTACAGTTAACAAGGCTATTGATTGAATCTCTGTTATATATCTTAAATTAGACGGTTTCTTCTATAGGCTCCCTATCTTCAAAATTAATCAATTACATATAACCTTCTTTTTCCAAAAATGAACAGGTATATATATATATATATATATATATATATATATATATATATATATGATTTAATTATTTCACTACCATGATCTAAATAAACATGAAGCTTCATCAAAGATCAAGAGCAATGTTAATGTCTTGCCACATGCTGTATTTGATTCAGTGAGACCAACAGTTGAGACCAAAATAATTAGCCAGATGACAGACATTAGTAAAAGTAATATGTGAAAATGTGCGTTTAGGGTATAATGGAATGTTTGCTAAGACATCTGCATAGCCACAACATGCAGCAAGAGGAACAGAAGAAGACAAGAGGGAGACAGAAGGCAGGTCTATCCATGACTCAGCTTCTCTGAGTAGCTTCTGAGGCTTGACTTTCACACTCTTTCCTGAAGACAACTACTGTGAACACAGCTGGAACTCATGACAAAAAAAAAGGACTAGTGACTTGGAGGATCTTTATCCATGTGACCAGAAGTGATAAATGACATTTAGAAAATGACTAAATTACTTGTTTCCAACATTTGTGTCACTGAATACCAATGATGTTGAATGTGAACAATTTAAAATCTCCCACATAGATCATTCTGCTTTCCCAAATGCTTTATTGTAGAGGTAATTAGAATCTTTGTCTCAGGGAATATATTTTTCATCTATGTGGTATATTATTCATATCAGGAGGAAGAAAACTTCCTTAGAGGACAAGTTGAGTTCCTAAAATATGTTTAACTTTCCTTGCTTACCACCTAATTGAGTGTGTGTGTGTGTGTGTGTGTGTGTGTGTGTGAATAAAATCAATATCATCTATTGTGGACATGGAAAACAGCATTCTATAGACACAATTTGAAAATAAGGATTTTTAAGTATTTGAAAACAAATAAGCTTAGTATTTGTTAAGATATACACATCTGAAGTCTCAAAATAAAACCCCTAAACATAGGGCTGGAAAGGTGGCTTAGTGGTTAAGGTGCTTACCTGCAAATCCAAAGGACCCATGTTTGATTCCCTGGCTTCCCTAGGAAGCTAGATGCACAAGATGGCACATGTGTGTGGTTTGTTTGCAGCAGCTTGGAGGCCCTGACACACCCATATTCTCTCTCTCTCTCTCTCTCTCTCTCTGTCTCTCTCTTTCTCTCTTTCTCTCTCTCCATCTTTCAAATAAATAAACATTTAAAAGGGAGAAAATCTCCCTAAAAGAGAACTGGAGATGCTTACAAACTGGAAATAAAGCAAACCAACACAAAATATTTAGAATTATGTTGCCTGGATGCCCAAAATTATTTGGCTCTAATAGATGCTTTTTTGAAGACAGACCCAAACCCTGTAACTCCTCGAAAAAGATCACATACTCATGGCAACAACAACAACAAAAATACAGCCTTTACTAAAAATAAATTTTACTTCTCCAATAAGACTTGGCTATGAATTTTAACGTAATGATTCAGCTAAAGGTTACCTTGTGTAGGGCAAGTCCCAATCAATAATTCATTATGATACATGGAGAAATGGCAGTGCCAAATAGAGTTATAGCAGGAGTTTTCTGGGATCCCTCCTTTGCTGGCATCAACCATGCTCTGCCTTTGATGGTAATATGTTGGGAGTAGCTATAAATCTAACTATATGTTGAGGGCCTCTAGAGAAAATGATTCTATTTTTAAACACTGTAAATTTCTCTCCTGTCTGACAGTGCTGCTGGCCATTGAGGGTACTTGCTAATTTTCACAGCATACATGGAGGATTCCTCAGATGGGATATAATGAGAGAATGACTAAAAACATTCTAAAAACAATGTTTGTTTAGCTAACAAATTTTGTAAGCATCATACAGAGTAAACAAACATTCAGATATAGTTTGTGCTTACTTAATATCAGTGAGATTTTGACGGATAAGACAGATGGAAAATAAAATTTTTAGTAACATGTTCTCATGAAGAACAAAGGGTCTAGAGTTCCTGGCTATGGGAGTTGTAACTTATTCAAATATCTGTGTGTCCTTATTGCTACAAATGTTTTGTATCTAGTGTTACAGCTGGATTCACAACCTAACCCTTTTAAACTCATTTGTTGGTAAGCTAAACAGCTTATGGCTAGGGTAAGGATTCATATTTCTCAACTCCAAGTAATGATTTGCTCTCTGCTGCAATGTGTTAAAGTAACATATAAGTAATTTGTCTAGAGAGCTCAAAAGAGGGGTCTTACACTCAAACCAAGTCTCCCATGTATTTTGTTAATTACTATCACAGGCACAATGGTATTACTTTAAATCTGTACAACAATAAAGACCAGTTTAGAGACCAAAGTGATGAACTGTTTAACAAACTTAATAAGATGAAACAAGCAATCTTAAGAAAGACTGAGAATGAAGGGTCTTTGTATCATTGTTCACTTCAGGCAGACAAGTAGGATGTAAGAAAGTAAAAAGAATCTTCCTGCAGTGATATATATTTAAAAATTTGGTAAGATCACATGAATTTGATCCAAATGCCCTTCCAAAGTAGGAACAAAGAAATAACATCTCTAAAAAAGTATATTTGAAGACTGGCTTCCAAAAAGTCAACTGAAAAATAAGCATAAGTCAATCATTTTAAAATCATATACATAGTAAAGATTTTCTTCCATTCTCTGAATGTCTTTGTTACTCATTGAGTATTTCCAGTCAAAGAACTTGTAAAAATCCCTGTAAGTAGAGCCAAAATCTAATTATGTAGCTGCAGGATTTTTGTCTTTCTGTTTTGAAAACTATTTTTAAAATTCATTTATTTATTTACTTACAAGCAGAGAGAGAGAGAGTTTGTGTGTGTGTGTGTGTGTGTGTGTGTGTGTGTGTGTGTGTATGGGCACACTAGAGCCTCTTGCATCTACAAATGAACTCCAGACACATGTGCCACATTGTGCATCTGGTTTTGTGTGGGTACCGGAAATCTAACCCAGGCTCACAGGCTTTGTAAGCAAGTGATGTTAACCACTGAACTATCTCTTTGGCCCATGGATTTCTTTCTGGCATAGTGAATGCTCAGAATGATATTGAATTGACATGGTTGTCAGGGTATCTAATTTTTGCATAAGTTGTATATGATTTATATTGATCTCATATGTGTACATATATACTGTATATTTCATAGAATTATTCAGCAGAGAATACATACTAAACCATATGTTTTAAACAGTTGTTCTGTGACTCGAAAGGAAAGGGTACAGGACATATGAGTAGAGGAGAGTATACTAGTAGCTGCCCAGGAAAAATATTGTTTATCTATCACTGATGAGCCAGGAACTTACAAATCTCATCATCACCATACTCTCAATGCCTTGACTGTAGAAGTTAACAGAAACTTGATAAAATTATACAATTTAAAATCTTCATAAACTCATACCTTTCGAAAGAATGTAAACCAAAATGGCTGAAGAGGGCAAGGAGATATTAGATGTTAACATTAATTTTGTAACAGATTACCCCATTCAAATTGAATTTACCACTATTTGCCTTTCTAAAATACTTGAATCCAGGAATGGTGGTATTTTAACATGTAATCCATACACTCAGGAGGCAAAGGCAGGAGGTTCAGAGGTCCAGGGCAGTCCCAACTACATAAAGAGAATCTCAAAAGCATAGCTGAACTTGAAAACTAAACTACCTTCAATGCAATGTCAAGAGGCAAACATAAAAATAAACAAGAAAAAAACAAATAGAAAAACAAAACAAGCAAAAATCCATCCAGTCATAATTGAATTGTGAATTTTTCATTTTCAGTGTTTGATGCCTTACGAAAGTCATGCTAACTTCGCAGAAACTTTACTTGTCTTGAGAAATGTAAATGGAGAAGCTTACCATATTAATTATCCTCATTGTTGTGACCAAATACATGACAAGAAGTGGTTTAAGTAAGGAAAGAAATTATTCGGTGAACAGTTCCAGGGGTATATATATCAGGGGAGGAATTGCCTGGAACAAAAGTGGGAGGCCAGAAGGAAGTGAGGCCAGGCTATAAAATATCAAGGTCTGCTCTCCAAACTCATTTACTTCCTCCTACAAGCTCCACCGCTTAGAGGTTTCGCACTTTTCTAAAACATCCTGGGGACTTAGTGTTCAAACACATGAACCTATCGGTTTTCCATAATCTAGCAGTACCAACACTATACAAAAGTCCAGAGGCAAAGACGGCTTAGTGGTTAAGTGCTTGCTTGCCTGTGAAGCCTAAGGACCCCAGTTTGAGGCTCAACTCTCCAGGACCCAGGTAATCCAGATGCACAAAGTGGCACATACATCTGGAGTTCGTTTGTAGTGGCTGGAGGCCCTGACAGGCTGATTCTCTCTCTCCCCTTCTTTCTCTATGTCTGTCTGTCGCTCTCAAATAAATAAATAAAAATAAACAATTTGTTTTAAAAGTCCAGAGACTTGAATCTGTAAACTGTGACCCTCTATAAAATCAAAAAGCAACTTTCATACTTCCAACATATTGTTGCACAGAATAAACATTCCCATTCCAAAAGGGTTGAATAGAAATAGACCACGAAATGACTGAACAAAGGTAAGACCAACCCCTAATAGAGTTAACACCAAATTCTAAAGCTGTGTGCTAGAACTTCTGAAGGAACTGACTAACTGGGATCAAATGGATTGGGTAGTCCGACTGCTCCACGTCTCTTCCATGCAGCACACATGGCAGAATCTGGTCCAAGTCCACCACTTTCCTTGGTGGATGGCCCGCAGCCCTGCAATCTCCGATGTTCTGCCCCTCGTCCTCACCCTTCAGGCAGTAGTCTCTTGGAATCTTCTTACAGGGGACCCAAACCTGCCTCACACTGCCTGGCCTCAGCAGCCCTCTGAAACTATAAATATGATGCTGTGATCCCTCAGTATTTCATTTTTCACTCCTGTAAAATAGTAAAATAGTAAAATGAAACGGACAAAGCTACCAATTTTCTGCCTGCTTAGGATGACGCCTGGTCACTTGAACCCAACAGCCTCCATGCTGATCCAAAGGAAGCACTTCCCTAGGCAGCTGTTCTCCAGGGGCAGGGTGCGCTCTCCACATTCTCCCTTCAGCTCTTTTCTTTTGAAAAGAATTTATATTCTCATAAGTTTAGAGCCTTCAATAAGTGAGGCCTTGCCCTCCAATAAAGAGGATTTCTTCTTATGTAACTAATCTCCTTAATTTCTTCAACAATTACAGATGTGTTGTCATCTACAGTCTCCTTGTCTTAAAACTTAAAAGTTGTGCACAACCTTTCCTTACTGAAGTTCACTTTTTTCATATTGTTTTTCTCCATTTCACTGTATATCTGAATAAGAGTAGAGAATAACTACCATTACAATGATTCAATGCTATGCTGTCCTGAAATTTCCTTTGCCAAGTATATTATTCTATTACTTTGAAGTTCAGCCTTATTCAAGTTTTCAGGACACAGGCAGGATGAAGCCAAATTCCTTGCCAGAATATAATATGAACTTCCCTTCCCCCAGTTTCCCAGTAGAGTCATTGTTCTCCTTGGAAACTTCCTGAGCAGGGTCACCACAATCTGTGTTTTAATCAGGATTCTGATCTTACAAACTCCTACCATAATGGCCCACTAAGCTCTGTTTATAGCATTTTATCACTTCTTGGTCTCAGAATTCCAAACTCATCTACATTTCTCATGCAAACCAGTTCCAAAGGTCTATAATCCACATGCTCAGGTTTATCACAGCAATGGCTCCACTACTTGGATAGATATATTACTCATTGGTATCTATGACCAAATACTTGACAGGAAGCAGCTCAAGGAAGAACATTGCAGTTTAATGTTCTAAAGGTGCCTTCATGGCAGGCAGCATGGTGGCAGAAGCAGGAGGCTGGCTGTTCATATTACATCAATAATTAAGAAACAGAGTATGAACAGGAAGGAGAGGCAGGTTATGAAACCTCAGTTCTTGCCCTCAGTAACCCACTTCCTCCAGGAAAGCCTTTTGTCCTAAAGGTTCTACAACCTTCCCAATCCATCAGAAGAGGACCAAGTAGTAAATACTTTAGAAGGATGGGAATGGAGAGATTGCTCAGCGGATAAGGGCACTTGCTTGCAAAGACTGCAGGCTGGCCTGCATCCAATTCCCAAGGACCCATGTAAGGCCCAATATACAAAGTAGGACATGCATCTGAAGTCCATTTGCCGTGGCAGAAGGCCCTGGCATGCACATTCTGGCTCTCTCTCTCTGTCTGCCTCTTTGTCTCACTCTCTATCTCTCTAACTCTTTATTTCCCTCTCTCTCGCTCAAATATTAATAAGTATTAAAAACCACTTTAGACTAGTGGACATTTTCCACAATACTTACCATATCTACAAAGTTCTTACCCAAATGGCAGGGGATGTGGCAAGTAAGAAAAGTATGTTTTCATATGTCATTGACCTTATTTAGTGTTAGGTAGCCTTAAAATATATGGAGACAAAAAGATAAACTAAATAGCTTAGGGAATTAGGATAAATGGAAAATGGGAATATGGGAATAAAGCCAGGAATATAATAAACACTAAATTTATACCATATGGACTCAACTATTGCAGAGGGTTCACTGCAAATTTAATTTATTCTTCTAGCCGCCCAAACAACAACTTGGAAATGGCAATACTTACAACATCTGAAGTTAATTTTTAGTTAATACGGGAACACTATTTAAACATAAAATGATGCTTTAAGGGAGAAGAAGGTAGCCGATTTCAAGTGATAGGGAAGTGAAAGGTGGAATGTTGGAGTGGGAGGGTGAAAGCCGAGCAAAGGCAGGAAATGGGACACAGGAGAGGAGGCATAGGAGCACTAAACAGAACTCAGTACATGTGTTATTAAGAAATGAAAACAATATAAAATAGAAGCAAACATGTCATAGGATTACCTCAGGGGGGGGAAAACACAAGACTTGGAAAATCGTAACAACAAATGAAACCCATCCGATCTAACTGAGAGAAAAAAGGTTCTGAGAAAAATGAACCATAGAATTAATAAACATTAGTCCCCAAGCATCACCCTATTACCTATTGTGATACCCTTGAGGTACAACCAGAGCCCGGACAGAGAGACTGTGAGTAATCCAAGCAAAAGAACACCCCTAATCAATTCTGAAAAGTCCCTTGGGATAATTTATTCTGTGAAGTCCTTTAGGATTTGCTGCACAACTAGGGCAATTCCATTTCCAACATGGCACTCAGTGACTTGGGCCCTGAATCCTGAAGGGACTTGAAACACTATTAGGAAACATTTGAGACCATTTTATATTCTAACTCTATTGTGTGGAGGTTTACTAAGAGGGACAGTGAAGATGAAGACTTATGACAGAGGGAAAGGGTCAATTTCCAAATGGTGGGCACAGCAGGACTGGGGAGAATCATTTAAGCATGAGTTAGAGGGTGAATACCAATAGCTTCAGGCCAAACCCCTAGCTATACATTTCTTCAAAGCCTACATGAAAAAGATCTGATAACACTGAATTAGGAATATCTTTACTAGGCACTCATCAACTAAAAAGGAAAACAGAAGAGAAAGGAATATCACTTTGAATTCAACTGACTTGTACTGAAACATTTTGAAATCTTGACAATTTGGTAGCATTTATTTAGTAATTTTAGTATTATAGTAGCATGTGCTATATAATACATTATTATTTTACTAACTTTTTCTTCAGAGTCAATATGGTCTTGTCAAGATTTAAGTTATTTATAAATACAAATTTAATTAAATTGTGCACAACATAAGAAGTTGTCTACGGGCAACTGACTAACTCTGGTTCCTGGAAGATATTAGCATGGAATTCTTCTCTCCTCTCCTTGGATGGTCAAATGCCAATGAATTGGCACATCCATTAGCAGAGCTGAAAATTTTCTCACTGTCAGACATTTTGATCACAAGTAACTTTAGCTACAACCTGAGAACCACATAGCTCCATCTGTGAAGTACTAAATTTAAACTTATAGTTGATTAATCATGTTATTCCCCTTCAACCACTTCATGTCACTTTGTCCTATGATTCTTTTGTTTTTTATCCCATTCATTTATTTTGTAGTGATAGGGATTTAACCCAGGACTGTACACATGGTGAACAATTGTTCCACCACTAACATCTCAAGCTTTTGATCTCAAATATTTTATAGTTCAAATTTCTTCCTATAAGCCCATTCCAGCATTCATTCCTTATAACAACCATGTTGAAGACCATGGCTAATCTCAAGATCTCTTCTTATACTTAGCATATGAAAGCACATGTACTTTCGCCTTATAGTGAGAGTCTGTCTATAAATCCAAACCTTAAGCATATATATATATTTTTTTACTTGCATACACAGTTGCTGAGCTCTGCTGTAGAAAATTTAATCACATATAGATTGGTCATATAAATTTATGTCCTTCAAGCTAAACCAAAATATCAATCCTAATACTTTACATTTTGTATTTCTCTAAGAAGCTAGCTTTCTAATTCCCCACAATTCCCCAGTTGATTATTTTCATCAGACCTGTGATGCTTCTGCTTATCTCATTGCTTTAGCAGATATGTTTTGTTCCTGACTACAGGAGAAAATAAAATTTACTAACCAGTTTAGATCAACTAATCATCAAAACTATATGGTTACCTTAATAACTCTCACCCTGCTGTAAATAGACACCTCTGACTATAGTTTGGGTTTCACATTTTTTCTTTCATTCTTTCTCTTTCCACTGGCTTAACATTTATACACACTGTAGTATCCCGTCACCAAGATGGATGGATGAATAAGAAGATAAGCCTTTGATCAAGATGCTTTCCAGACAACACTTTGAGCACAAAACACAATGACCCTTTTCACTTTATTATCCCTATTCCTTCCTCAATTCAGCAAAATCTGAAAACCACCACAACGATGACCAATGCTCCTTTACATAATGCTATCAAAGTCTCTTTGATGGATTATTTTGTTAATTATTCAATTACAGTCTTAAAAAAACAAACCTCAAGTGACCTCTCAACAGTATTTGAAATTTTTAGTCATTTATCTTCTCAGAAATATTGATTTGTGTAGCAGCAACCTCTCCTAATTTAACTCCTGTTTAATGCCCTTCTGGCCATTTCAAAATCTGTTGTTATTGAGTTAACTTCTTCATATCACTACATAATTTCTCTAAGTAATCATGTATACTCTCTTGATTTGCATTTGTAATTATACATTAATAACTCACAAATAAAACAGCCCACATTTAGAGACCCATCTTCCTACCAGGAATTTTCATCTAAATATCTCATTAGATCCTCAAATCTTACACATTCAGAATGGTCCTTTCCCAACTCCACTTCTTCTGCTTAAGAACATATTGTTCTATCTAACCCATTGCACTGGTCAGAAATTTATATGTCACTTTTGACTGTATCTTCTACCTTAGTGCTCCATCTTCCTCCACCTCTGCCTTCTCCAACAAGGATGGTACTTTAGAGTGGGCACTCTGATAGAAGAGAAATAAGTGTGGACCCACAATGCCTCTCTTTCTTTTCCCTGTTTCCTTCTATGTCCTTGTAATGAGATAAGATCTCATGAATGAGCTGTTTGGTGGTGATTGGAGTGGGTGTGTACTTCCCTCCCCTTTTTCTGTCCAGATCCAAGAGTTCCCATGGATGAGGTAGTGAACGCACAGCACAGAAGGAATCTTGGCCTCAATGAAGATTGCCCACTGAATTGTGAAATGCGGAGACCCTACATATGGTGCTAAGCCTTTGAAGGCTTCTTTTAGCCCCTAAAACAAGCAGTTTGCCCGCTGGCAGTTTCTGGCACACCCTGATTCAAGTTTTTGACAGTTACTCTAGTTTCTGTGTGGAATAAATATTAGGAGGCAAGGGATAAAGGTTGATGAAAGGAGACGACTGAGTCACAAAGAATGGCTGTTTTGACTGGGATTATTTCTGGAAGTGGTGAAAAGTGATCACACTCAAGACATTGTTTAAAAAGAACTAACCACACTTCCAATAAGTTTAGAATCTGCAGCAAGAGGAGAATTGATGAAAACTCTAAAAGTCAAGAGTTCCCATGTTAGTAAAGATCAGGATAAAATTTTGATATAAAATAAGAGCAAAAAGACTAAAGAAAGGATGATGAATTAAAGGATAAAAATATCAGTATTTAATATCTAGCTCTATCTTGCCTTCCAAGTTGATGATTTTATTCTCAGTTCCACAGACAACCCAGAAAATTTTGCTTTGATTCAATTCTACTGAAAAAAAAATGTTCTTTCTCTCTCAATACTCCAGGAAAAGTTTATTTCTGATTATGAATAGAACAATGTACCCAAATGAGAAACATTGCCGTCTTTCACTGTGGGGAGAATGAAATGTCACCTTGGACTTGGATGTCAGGAAGTTAGGGCAAAGAATAACCTGCAGGGCTAGATTTGATTCCCCCATACTCAAGCCAGATGTACAAGGTGGCACGTGTGTCTGGAGTTCACTTGCAGAGGCAGGAGTCCCTGGCACACCTATTCCTTCTTTCTCTCTATCAGATAAATAAATATTTTTTTAAATGAAAGAAATATATTTATCAAAAGATAATAGTTATGGGGAGTTAAAAAAATATTCTTATCTCTTCACTGCAATTGGCTATTGTGGTGGTTTGAATGGATGTCCCCCAATAAATTCAGGAGTTTATTAAAGCTTATAATTTACATCTCCAACCACCTGGCTGAAGCTGTCACTTGGGGGATCCAGGGTTCCAGCCCTAAACTGTTTGTTATTGAGGGCAGATATGAATTCCAGCCTAAGATATGCAAAGTGCTTGAGTTATTCCTGGAATTCCTAGAGTGTACTTTTCTCCATGGTGGTAGTTGCTTTTCTCTTTGTCTGGGCATGTGAAAGGAGGTCAACTTCTTCTGCCATTATGGAACTTCCCCTAGAGCTGTAAACTTCAATAAATCCCTTCTTCCCATAACTTGTGCCTGATTTGGAAGTTCATCCCAGCAACTGAAGCTGATTACGACAGTTATCATAGGGTTTGGACATGATATAGCAATAAATTTATTATTTATTTAAATATACTTTTGTTGGGCATGGAGATATGTCCTGGAAATAAATACTAAGCAAAAATAGACATGCTTGTTTTTTCATTGAGTTAATAATTCAGTGAAGAAAGAGATTCAAATGAATAATCTCAATAAACAATGTATAATCGTATACCCTGAAGGTGTTGTAAAGAAAACAAGCATGTTCTAAGATAGAATTTAAAAGCATTATGGCTTCAAACAGTACATCAGAGGAATTTCACAAATTTGCTAAAGGTCACTATGACTTCAGATTGAAGAGGAGATTAAGAGAATGTCCACATCCATACAGGTAGATGAAGAAAGATTCCAAGCAGAAGCCATTTCTTTTTGCATGATACAAGCATAAATGAAAAGACAAAAGTGCGAGAAGCATTTGTGAGAGACAATACAGGACACATGTGTGGACAAAGAGAGGGAAGGGGGAGTGAGAGAATTTCATGGCTTGCATAATTAAAAATGGAAATACACATACTTAGAGAATAGAGGGGGGAAAAAACAGAAAATAGGAGCAGGTAGAACACCAAACTATATGCCAAAGGAACTATTCTATAAAATTATAAGACACAGTTCCAAATTGAATGCTGTCCATCTGTGGGTTCCTGGGTTCTTGCTCTGGGGCCAGCTGTGGTCCCCTGAAGATGCCCAGGCAACTGGGGTGTGTGAACGCACGAAAGTTAAAGCCTTTTGGGAGGAGTTTTGGTGTGAACAGCTACTTCAGTTTATTGTCAGAGAAATGGGTTTATAAGCATCTGAGGGTAGAGGGGAGGACGCTAAGGGATTGGACTTACCAAGTTCATTTCTGATGCCTAATTAGCATATGGGGACATTCACTGTAGCACATAGACAATGGCTGGGGGTGGGGGTTCCTCAGGTGTTCTAGGGTCTCAGGAGGATGGATTGTGTGAAGGCTGATAAGGAGTTTCCTAGGCAACTGTCCAAAGGTTACGGGGCTATGGGCAGAGCCTAAGCTCTGGGGTGCTGGGCTTGGAGAGGGAGTGGCCTCCTGTAGCCTGGGGTCCTTAGGCAGGCCTGGCAGCTTAGGCCCCTCTCCTGAAGCCTCCAGCCTGTGCTGGCAGTGCCTGACATCTATCATTTCAATTGTTGTCACAATTATAACCTCAAAGACTTTTAGAGCTAAAAACTAATATTTATATTCTCTCTCTTTCTTCCTCTCTCTCTCCCTCTCTCTTTCTCTCTCTCTTTCTCCTTACAGAAATAGAAGAAAAAGAATCAGAAGTATGTGTCTTAAATTTCAAAATATATTCTAGGTAAGGTAACTTAATTATTACTTCTCATGTGATGAAGAAGGAAACAAATCCAATTAAGGTGAGTTTTCCAGAACTTTCTTTTTTTTTAATTTATTTATTTGCAAGGAGAGAAAGAGAGAGAGAGAGAGAGAGAGAGAGAGAGAGAGAAAATAGGTTTCCAGGGCCTCTAGCCACTGCAAATAACCTCCAGATACATGCGCCACATTGTACACATTGTACATCTTACTTTATGTGGGCACTGGGGAATCAAACCTGGGTCATTAGTATTTGTAGGCAAGCACCTTAACTACTGAGGCATCTTTTGAACCCCAGATCATTCTTATCTATCATATCTGTTTTACTACTTGAGAAGTTTATGGAAAGTGATGGCTTTCACCAACCATTTTATTTCTACATTTTAAAAATATTAATTTTTTATGGAGCATGAGTTTTTCTTATATACTAATAAAATTGTGTGTTATCCCTACAGCTGATAGGTATGGATTTCACTTACATCTGAGATGTAAAGTGACCTATGATACCACCATATTTCCCCTTGAAATATTTGTGTAAAATGTAAGTCCAAGATCCCTTGCTGTTTTTCACTGACATTTTGAGCATACTGCTCTGAGACCCCACACCAGAGGGCTGCAGAAGTTGGTAATCTATTGAATTTGCTACTTTCACTGAGTATTATGTCGTCCAATGAGGTAAAGGGACACACACACACACACACACACACACACACACACACATTTTTTCCAAAGTAAAAGCATCTTTTAACTTTCTCATCCTGGCTAGATCAGCATCCAATTTAAGGAATCAAATCAAAAATCTATCAACAAGTTGGACTACCACATAACCAACATAATTTTACATCTTAAGTTCAAATTTAGGTTTCCAAAAATTCCTGAATTTAAGGGAAATCCAGGTAGACTTAATGGACTCTTTTTGTTGTTGTTGTTGTTCAACTTTTCTTTTTCTGTCTTTTTCCATGCCTCCCCTCTCCTTCCCTTCTCTAAGTGCAGAAAAACTTTGTCTTTGTCATGGTTGTACCCAGTCATCTGGGTTAATTTTCATTCATCCACTTTTGATGGGCGATTCAATTCCCTCAGCTTTCTATATTTGCATACAATGTTAAGTTTTATATGTAATATTATTATTGTTAATCATTGTTTTTCAATGTTGGGTATTGAACCCAGGATCTTATACATGTTTGCCAAGTTTCTACCATGGAGCTACACATAGTTCCTAAAACAGACTTAAGACACAGGAGAAAAGTTGAATATGCATAACAGAAAGACAAATTTCCTTCAGGAAGAAAAGTTCTACAAGTCATTGAAAAACATCAACAATCTGAGGTAGAGTTGTAGCTCAGAAATTTTGTTATGTAACTTTCTCTTGCTGTGATCAAACATCTGACAGAAGCAACTCACAAGCAGAAGTATTTTAGCTCACAGTTCAGAGGTCTCACTCCATGGGTACTTAACTCCGTGTTTCTATGCTTATTGTAAAAAGCAGAACGTAATATGTGGTAGAGAATGTGGTACAGGAGATCCCTAGAGAGAAGAATCAGAGAAAGGACATGCAGGACGTAGTCATGGCAGCATAGAGCACCAAGGATTTTTCTCACCTAGGCCGAAAGTCCTACATTTCACTACTACCATCATTGAAAAAGCATTTTCTGGCCCATCAAGAAATTAATCCATCCATATGTCAGACCCGTTATGATCTATCTGACTCTGGAACATAAATGCTTATGAATTTCTAAATTTAACAGAGCTGAGAACATTAATCATCACAGAAATACAGGGTTTCCTAGTACACCTGAGGTCCTGGATTCATTCAGTGGAGTCAAGCGTAGGCATGCATGCATATTTCATGCATTTTTGCATACATACAATGATGGCATAACAAACATGAAGAGAGTATGAACACAGGATTCATAGGAAAGGGAATACAAAAGATTTTTTCCATAAATTTCAAAGCTTTTTTTTATGGTTTATCAGTTTTTAATGTACAATTTTATTATTGACTACTTCTATACTTACAGACAATAAACCATGATAATTCCCTCCATTCCTTCCCCCTCACAACTCCACTCTCTATCATATCCCCTCCCTCTCTCCTTTAGTCTCTTTTATTTTGATGTCATCATCTTTCTGTCCTATTATGAGGGTCTTGTGAAGTATTGCTAGGTACTGTGAAGTCATGAATATTGAGGCCAATTTCTTTCTGTACAGTTGCATTGTAAGGAGTCATACCCTTCTTTTGGCTCCTATATTCTTTCAGCCACCTCTTCTGCAAATGGACCCTGAGCCTTGGAGGGTCTGAGATGTTTCAGTGCTGAACACTCCTCATCCCTTCTTCTCAGCACTGTGTTGCCTTTTGGATCATCCCAGGGATCACTGCCATCTGAAAAGATAAGCTTCTCTAACCTAAAGTGAGAGCAGCTTTAATATAAGAATATGAACATTAAGTGTAGTGCTTACTGGGCAGTTTGGTGAGCATAATATATGCATTTAACCAGACAATGGCAGGCTTTATACCCCTAAAGCTCATGACCACCCCTGCCGTAAGCTTTTGATTAGGTTTTCAGTGCCAGGCATATATTCCCTCCCATAGAGCAGGTCTCCAGTGCAATTAGAGAGGGGTTGGTTCCCCCTAGAGCAGACATGCCACTATGGCACCCGTTTGGTCATTTGGCCTGACTGGCCAAATTGAGGCTTCCAGTGTCCATTGTTTTCACTGTGAATGACTTCTGTCTCCCTAGGGCTGCATGCAGTGCAGCTTTGCCCAGCTTTCTGCTGGCTGGTCCACAAGGAGGAGGTTTTCAGCTCCACTCCAGCTTGATTTATCAGTAACCTTGCTACTTAGGCATGTGAAGTCTTCAGCAATAGGGTCTTACCACCTGTTTCTTGTGGGAAACTAACGGCCTTGGCAATAGCCTGTGATGTTTTGGAGGCAACAGGGACCTCCCTGGCCAACAATTCACTGGAAGGTATCCCATCCCTGGCACTGAAAATTTTCTAGTAATAATCTATGGCTTCTGGATGTGCCATTATCCAACAAAGCAGGTTTTCATATGTCTTATTCAGAATATCTTCAATTCTGATTGACTATCCCCCCACTTCTTTTATTCAATCTCTTCCCCTGGCCTCTCTTAGGCCATTCCACTCCCTGTAATCTGTTCTTCTACTTACACATAGCTGGAAAAGATTTTCTCCCATTCTGTAGATTGTCTCTTTGTTCTATTCATAGTGTCCTTTGCTGTACAAGAGCTTTGTAATTTCATGAGATCCCAGTGGTTGATTAGTGGCTTTATTTCCTGAGCAACTAGGCTATATTCAGAAAGTCATTGCCTGTGTCAATATGATAAAGGGTTTTCCATACATTTCACTCTACAAGTTTCAGAGTTTCAGGTCTGACATTACTGTCACTGATCCATTTGGACTTGATTCTTGTTTATGGAGAGAGACAAGGGTCTATTTTCATCCTTCTACACATAGATATCCAGTTTTACCAGCATTGTTTGTTGAAGAGGCTGTCTTTTCTCCAGCGAATACTTTTGGCATTTTTGTCAAAAATCAGATGGCTGTACCTGCCTGGATTAACATCTGGGTCCTCTATTCTGTCCCATCAATCTACATGTCTGTCTTTGTGCCAGTACCATGCTGTTTTTGTTACTATGATTTTTTTTTTTCTTTTCCTTTTTCGAGGGAGGATCTCACTCTAGCTCAGGCTGACCTGAAAATCACTCTATGGTCTCAGGGTGGCCTCGAACTCATGGAAATCCTCCTACCTCTGCCTCCTGAGTGCTGGGATTAAAGGCATGCACCACCACGCCCGGCTACTATGACTTTTTAATATAGCTTAAAATTGGATATGGTGATACCACCAGCCTTATTTTTGTTGCTGAAAATTGTTTGGGCTATTAGAGTTTTTTATGCTTCCAAATGAAGTTTAGGATTTTTTTTTCTATTTCCATGAAGAATGGAATTAGAATTTTAATGGGAATTGCATTAAACATATAGATTGCTTTTGGCAAGACTGACAGTTTCACAATATTGATTCTTCCAATCCAAGAATGTGGGATGTCTTTCCATTTCCTAGTGTCTTCTGCAATTTCTTGCTTGAGTGTTTTAAAGTTCTCATTGTAGAGATCCTTCACTTCCTTGGTTAGGTTTATTCCCAGGTACTTTATTATTATTAATTTTTTGAGTCTATTTTGAATGGGAAAGATTCACTGATTTCATCATCTATGTGTTTGTTGTTAGTATATAGGAAAGCTACTGATTTCTGGATGCTTATTTTGTATCCTGCTACATTGCTAAAAGTGTTTGTCAGCTCTAACAGTTTGCTGGTAGAGTCTTTAGTGTCCTTTATGTATAGAATCATCATATAATCTGCAAATAATGATAATTTGATCTTGTCCTTTCTAATTTGTATCCCTTTTATGAGTGTCTGTTGCCTTATTGCTATAGCTAAGACTTCCAGTACTATACTAAATAAGACTGGGGACAGTGGACACCTTTGTCTTGTTCCTGAGTTTAGTGGAAAAGCTTCAAGTTTTTCCACATTAAGTATTATGTTGGCTGTAGGTTTGTAATGAATAGCTTTTATTATGTTAAAATATATTCCTTTTATTCTCAGTTTCTATAGGACTTTTGCCATGAAGGGTTGTTACCATGAGAGGAATGCCTTTTATGCACCTATTGAGATGATCATGTGAATCTTGGCTTTCAGTCCATTGATCTACTGTATAACATTTATTGATTTGTGTATGTTGAAGCAACCTGGCATCTCTTGGATAAAGCCTATTTAGTCTGGTTAAATAATCTCTTCATTATATTCTTGTATTTTGTTTGCCAATATTTTGTTGAGAATTTTTACATCTATGTTTATGATGGAGATTGGTCTTTAAAAGTTATAGTATTTCTTCTCATCTACTAATTTTTGGTTTGCCTTGTTCTTCTTTTGCCAAGGCCTGAAGGTGAAGCATTAATTTGTTTGCTTGTGAACTCTCTAATTTCTTAATATAGGCAACTAGAACTATAAATTCCCCTCATACGACTGCCTTCAATGTGTCCCGAAGGTTTTGGTATGTTGCATTCTCACCATCATTTGAGTCTGTGAATTTATTGATTTCCTTTTTGATTTCTTTTTTTTTTTTAATTTTTTTGTTTATTTTTATTTATTTATTTGAGAGCAACAGACAGAGACAGAGAGAGAGGCAGAGAAAGAGAGAGAGAATGGGCACGCCAGGGCCTCCAGCCACTGCAAACGAACTCCAGATGCGTGTGCCCACTTGTGCATCTGGCTAACGTGGGTCCTGGGGAATCGAGCCTCGAACCGGGGTCCTTGGGCTTCACAGGCAAGCGCTTAACCGCTAAGCCATCTCTCCAGCCCTCCTTTTTGATTTCTTCAATGATCCATTCATCATTCAATAGTGTACTTTTTTTTTCCTTTTTTTCTTTATTAGTTAGTTCTGTATTCAGCAAATACAGTCAGTTTGGTACCATTATTAGGCTCCTCCGTGACCTAACCCCTCCCCTTGGCCCCTCCTTGTTGAGGTATACGGGTCATGCATTGTGGAGTTAGCCCACAGTAATAGTGTACTTTTTGATGTCCATGAATTTCTGTATGCTTTGTAGTTTTTATTGTTACTGGTTTGTCGTTTAATCCCATTGTGCTCAGATAGAATACCGGGGATTATTTCTATTTTCCTATATTTGTTAAGATGTTTTGTGTCGTAAGATATGGTCTATCTTGGAGAATGTTCCATGTGCTGCTGAGAAAAATGTATATTCTGCTGCATTTGGATGGAATGTTCTGTAGATATATGTTATGTTCATTTGTCCCATGACATCATTTAATCCAGATGTCTCTCTGTTTATTCTTTGCCAGGATGACCTGTCAATTAATGTAGTATTGAAGTCACCTACTACAATTGTGTATGGTGTTATCTGTGATTTTAAGTCTAATACTGTTTTTTTGACGAAATTGAGAGTCACCATATTAGGTACATATACGTTTAGGACTGTAATGCCCTCCTGTCAGAGTGTTCCTTTAATCAGTATAAAGTGATCTTCTCTATTTTTCCTCACTAATATTGGTTTTAAGTCTATCTGGTCAGATATTAAGATAGCAACCCTTGCTTGTTTCCTAAGCCCATTTGCTTGAAGTACTGTTTTCTATACTATCACCCTAAGACAGTGTCTATCTTTTATTGAGAGATGAGTTTCCTGGAGGTAACAAACAGCAGGATCCTGCCTTTTAATCCAGCATGCAAGCCTGTGTCTTTTGATTGGGGCATTAAGGCCATTGATATTAAGTTATTATTGAGAGGTATGTGTTTATTTTCACCATTCTTCTTGTTTTGTAGTGCTTCCTGATTTCCCTTTACTCTCTTGTTTTAACTGTTATTTGTTTTAACTGTTATTTAACTTGTTTTAACTGTTATTTGAGTATGGTTTACTTTTTCCTGTTTCCTCATGTCTGTGCTTTGCTTTCTGTTCAGTGTAAAGGATTCCTTCAAGTATTTTCTATAGAGCTGGCTTAGTTGTAAGAAATTCCTTTTGCCTGTTTTTGTTGTGGAATATCCTTATTTCTCATTCAATTTGGATAGATAGCATGTGGTGGTTTGATTCAGGGGTCCCCCATAAACATAGGTGTTCTGAATGCTATCTTCCCAATTTATAGAGGTTTGGAAATTAATGCCTGCTGGAGTTGATGTATTTGGGGGGGGTGGGCTTATGGGTGTTATAGCCAGTTTCCTCATGCCAGTCTTTGGCATGCTCTCCTGTTGCTATTGTCTACCTTATATTGGCCAGGGGTGATGTCCAGCCTCTGCTAATGCCATCCTTTTTCCCTGCCATCATGGAGGTTGCCCCCTTTAGTGTGTAAACCAAAATAAACCTCTTTTTTCTCACAAGCTTCTCTTAGTTGGGTGATTTCTAGTAGCAACACAAACCTGACTACAATAGTAATATTCGTACTGTGGAGTGGTATCATTTTCTGCTAGACACCTGACTGTGTGGCTTTGGCCTTTTGGAGCTGAGTTTCAAAGGAAATGTGGAAGGATTTGAAACCCTTGCCTGAGAGACACCTTGCAATGCTGTAAGTACAGCTTGATGGACTATTCTAGTCAGAGTTAAAAGACCTGAATGCAGTTAGAACTATGGACTCTGAGGTTTGTCTTCTTAGGGTGAGAAAGAGCTTTGCTTGGACTGGGCTAGAAGCAGTTTGTGTGAGAGGTTTGCTGTTGCACCCATGTCCTGAGAATTTGTGGAGGGTTACAGTGTGTAGAAACGGACTGGTGTGTGCAAAGGGATATGGCAGAGAAAGAAATCTTTGGGCTAAAACTTCTGCCCATTAAGCTGCAATTGTATGAGAAAATATGATCATTGAGATTGAGCCAGCTGACTTGCATTGGAACAACAGAAAGAATGCAATCTTTTGAAGGGGCCTGAATGCTGAAGGAGTGTCCTATTCTCTAAATCTACTTTATTCCCCCCTGGATTAACAAATTAGCACCCTAACTGAGATTATGGAGTATAAGAAATGCAGGGAAGAGAGTGTCATTGAATTTGTAACACAGTCTTGTGGTTTGGAAATGGCCATGGGCAGTATGAAGCAGGTTTGCTGGATGCCTGCATGAAGACCTGATGGAGCCATGAGGATGGACTGTGGGTTGTAGTGGAGACCCAGTGGAGATGTCTGGACCACAAGATGGCTGCTAAGGAGAGCTGCTGGCACCAGATGAAGTTTTCCAGGACTGAGTAAACTGGTTGGAGGGGGAGAATTAGAATGCCAGAGACTTGTTACTAGTTAGCATTACCATACTTAGAGACTTGTCACTGGCTAGAGTTGTTGCTCTTGGAGCTACAGAGTTTGATGTTTGCCCTAGTTGTTTTAAATCTTGTATTGGTTGAAAATTTCTTTGCTATTCTTAATGTCATCTTTTGCAGTGTGAATGTTTATTCTGTGGCATTATGGGTTAGGGGGGATACTTTTGGTATTACAGCTCAGTTAAAAGTCATTGGATTATGGAGATGTTTAACATTACTAGGATTGATTAAAAATGTGGGGACTTTGAAAGTTGGAATGAATGCATTGTATTTTATATCATGGATGGTTATCAGTTTATGGGGGCCAGGGGTGGAATGTGGTGGTTTGATTCAGGTGTCCTCCAAAAACTGACTTGTTGTGAATGCGAGGTTCAACTAAAACAGTCTCACTGGGGGTAGTTTCTGATGGATTTATAATTTTTGGTGGGGTTGTATTGACTTGATTCTTTGTGTTTCTTGTATTATAATGTAGTGATTTTTGTATCCTGACTATTTGATACTTGGATTTTCTAGTTATCTTCTGTGATCTTGGACTTGGAAACCCAACTTTATGTACCTTCAGAGTTTAAGGTGCCAGGTGTAGCTCTTGTACTCCAATCCAACTTCAGAAGTAATCCGAGGTATTGAGTCTGCCTGCTACTTAAGTATTCTAGTTGGCTGGATGGAGCAATTTACTGGAAAAAATTCTAGAATTCAATGCAACAATATACACATTCAATAAAAACCAGCACAGAATATGCAAGTGTGCGGATTGAAACAAACAGATAACCTTATAAAGCCAAAATCTCTAAGGGTATATGTTGCTCTACACCCTGAATGCTGTCAGCTTGGAGGTTGAGATTTCTATTCTGAAATGGGTTCCAGGTCATCCTGGATCTGAATTAGACCTTACCCCAATAATGACAGAAGAAAAAGACAAAGGTCCTGTGAATCTGAAAGCATCAAAGGCAACAGTAGTCATCTCCCAAATACAGCTTAATTGAGATTGGTAAAGCCAACCAAGAATATGTAACCCATAACCTGCCCTGACATGGAAAGAGAGATTAGTACTTTCAGTGCAGACCTATTTACCTACTTTTTTGTCAGTTGGCCTCATTACCTTTTGGGGTGGCTTCATATCTTACCAATGCTGAGTGCCCTCCTCTATCCCTCCATGTTGTGCTGTGGACTGGTGCTCTGATCATTTGTGCTGGATGCCCTGCTACAGGGGGCTGAATGCGATCTCTGGAGGATCATGGTTCTGATGGGTGGAGGATGGGACAGTGCAGGAAGTTTGAGGTTGGACTGGAACTTCTCAGCTGGTCCCACCTGTATCCCTCTCAGCAGCTCCTTAGCTGATCTCTGCTGTCTCCCCTTCAAGTTTGATGAGATTGGAAAACCCCTTGTTTGGTCTTTGCTCTTGTAGCTCAGCACTGGGCAAGGTGGGCATGCAGATTCGTGCAGGGAACAAGGGCATCTGTGGTAATCTGGCTGGTTTCCTCCTTTCTGGCAGATCTTGGTCACTTCTGCTTCTCTACTGTGGCCAATAAAAACCTATACACCTTCACTTTTTGGAAGAAAAGTGTATTTTGCTCAAATCCCTTCCTAGGCTGGTTTGATGTGACTTCTATGCAACCATCTTACCCAGAAGTCCCAAAAGAATTTTTATGTCCTAGGATATGTTCAGTTTCACTTTCAAATAGCATTAGATCTGAAGAACATTAAGACCAAAAGGAATTATTTATTTGTCCTTTGAGGATGACAAATACATAAAAGTTTAAGAAAATGTTAATAAATGTTTGAAGTGAGCTTTGTCTTATATAACTGGTGAGAGACTAAATTAAAATAGAATTGATAGAAAAGTTGGACAAAATCTATCTCAAAATTCTAAAAAAAAAAAAAGTTGACCCTACAACTATGCTTTTGTCCTCAAGACATAACGATGTCCAGTTTGGTATTATTTATAATAGAAAAATTCTATAAATCAAAACATGCATCATCATTAGTTGGATGTTATAAATGGACTCCTTAGAAATGATAAGTTACAGAATTGAGTACTTAAAATGTTAAATTATAGAAGGGAGTCCTTAAAAATGATGTTATAGGAGGAGTCCTTAAAAGTGATATCTTATAGAATGGGGTCATTACAAATGATATTATAGAATAGGTTCTTTAAAACTTTTTAGCTGCTTTACATCTTGATTGAAGAATGTGTAGGTACGTTTAAAGTACCTTTCAGCATTTACAGTGGTGATATGAATGGCTATAATTAATTTTTAGTTATGTAACCAAAGATCTCATACATGTACTGAGTATATTTATAAATACATACTTGAATAGTAGCAGTGAGTGGTTCTAAAAAAATGCTGAAAATGTGGGGGGTAAATCTGAGAAAAACATAATTTTCAAATATGTAGGAAAATAAGTATAAAATTAGTAAATATGCTATTAATATTGTTTATAAAGTAAAAGCTTATATTTTTCAACAGCCAACTTTAAGTAATTTAATTTGGCTATTGATTTTTAATAAAACTTAGCACCTTAAAACATTTAATACATATTATTTAACAGTTTCTGTGGGTCAGGAATCTACAGAGGACTTCACTAGGTTTTAACTCATGAATTTGCGGTAGATGCACTCTAATTCTACGCCAAGCTGTAGTCATTCTACGCCAAGCTGTAGTCATCTTCAGACTTCACTATGCTAAGCTTCCATGTCAAGTTCAGTAACAGTAATATAATCCCCCTGGAGCCTTTGCTATGTTGGTTTATCCATACACTTCATCAAAGAAAGGTAGAAGGAAAGGAGGAAAGACAGTGACATATTGAGAAAGAGACAGTGAGAACAGGGCCATCCCAAAAGCCTTTGCATAATCTAAACTCAGAAATAATACACTATCATATTGTGGTTTGAATGGAAAATGGCCCCATTTAGGCTTCTGAAATTGAATATTTTGTCCCTAATTTGTGGTGCTGTTTGGGGAGTTTATGAGACCTTTAGGAGGTAAACATTTGCTTCAGATCACTCAGGGAAGGTCCTGATGTCTTATAGCTTGGCCCTACTTCCTGTTCACCCTCTGCTTCCTGACTGTGGACATGTAATGTGACTAGTCATCATCCTGCTTATGCCAACACACCTCCTCTCCTTTGGATTACCTGACTGTAATCCAAAATGAACTCTTCTTACTTTAAACTGCTTCTTGTCAGGCATTTTGTCACAATGAGTAACAGTAACTAGTACATACAACTTCTATCGAATGTAAGCTATTAGAAGTGAATTAGTAGGTTCAGACTGTATTTAAAGGATGGACTTTCATATGAGGATGAGTACAAGGAAGTGAAAATCGCATCTCCATAGAAATCACTAGGTACACATTTTTAAACTTTTCATTTTGGGTATGGGGCATGCCACGCATGCCTGCAGAGGTCAGAGGACAACTTTGAGGTGTCTGTGCTTCACATTCTTTGGGCAGGGATTCTTCCCATTGTGAGAAAACTGCCAGACTGCAAACAATTGTCAGAATAGCTGGCCTGTGAACTTTACATTCTCCTCGCTCTGCCTACCATTCCCATAGGTTCACTGAGATCACAAAGACATGTGTCATTTTGCATCTGTTTTTACGTGGGTGCTGAGGAATTTAACCCAGGCAAGCAAGCACCTTTTATCACCAAGCCATCTCCTCAACCCCACTTTTGTAATTATCTATATGAAGAGGATACATGTTATGTCAATAATGTAAAAATTCTTTATATGTGTTTTTGGAGCAATATTTTTCTTGTTGCTAGTTCACTTTTCAGAAGCTGTGAATTATCTTTATAAGAAGAATTTGAACAGTATAATAACAAGTTAGTTAATGTGATTCTATTCCAAAAGGGTATGGCTATAAAGTGAGGACTCATTCCCTGACTGAGTCATTTAGAAGTTCATCAAAGCAGCCACAAATGTAATCTAAGTACACATTTTCTTAACTAGGCTATTATTTTCTATTCTGGAAAGAAATATGTTAGTAGGATTATAGTCTACTGGGGAATATAAGATTTGAGAGGAAATTCTGAGGCTGAATCAAGTGGTGACGCCCTCTCTTGATAACGTCATGAGCACATTATCTACCTTGTTTCCCAATCTTACAACTTTACAGCTGTAGAAATTGCTTCCTTATCCAGGGCCAGCCCAGACCTCTCCTTTTATTTTTGTTGGGAAATTCTCTTGGGCTTTTAACTGGAATTACAATATTATTGCAAAGTCACTTCTCTCAAATCTCGATCATGATGCAAACGACTTTCATATTAACTGAACTAGTTACATAAGGAGGTTATTTAAATGATTATAAAAATTCTTGATACAGTCTTTTAAAATTTCTCAAAGCAAATAGATGAAATGCTTATTTTATGAGTACTGTTACATTTTATTATAATGTCTTTATAATAACATTAAAGTTGGACAAATTGATAAATTATTAGTCTTATCATTGAAAACTTCAGAAAGGTCAAATACTACATGAAAACTACAGCTCCCTTGCTGAGAACACAGTCTTCTGCTAATGAAGGAAGAGAAAGGAAGAGGAAAGGAATCCTTGGACCCATAACTTTCAGCACTCAAGCCTCTCCCCAACAGTAATTCTTTAACAACCCCCACCCCTTTTTGTGTTGCTGTTTATTTTGATTTGGTTCTGATTCAAGCAAGTGCACTGAAATCTGTCCCAGTTGTATGATAAAAAGTCATGGAACCAACATAACCTAGTAATAAAATAACTTTACAAATAGAGCTTGAAAACATTAACAACACATGCCAAAAATAGAATCTTGTTTCAAGATTTAACCTATAGGATACTCAGTAATCACTCAACCTTGTCCTATATTTTTGTTTGTGTAAAGTATCAGAATTCAGTTTTTTTCCTTTAGAAAGTGCTTGAGTTAAAAGTTACGGTAGGTATTGTTTCTCGGACCTTAAGAAAAGGACATTATACTTTGTTTTCTCACTTTTTACCATGTGACAGTAAAAATTATATACATTGTGATACCAAATATTACATGCTAAAACCTTGTAAAGATTAGAATTTTTATTATTATGATAGAATAGGTCACAAATTATCATTAGTAACAGAACTCATATTTTTTAACTTTAATATTTTCTAAGTAATGATGCATGAAGGACTCACACAAAGATTCTTTCCAAAGCAATAAAACCAGAATTACTTTCTTTGAGATATCATCTTAAGTATTTTATGATGAAATGATTTATACCAAAAGGAAACAAATCCTACTGCATGATCAGCAGCCAGCTCAAAGAGCAGGACAAGTTAACCATTAGAAAATTCTTGAACACTTCCTCTGGAAAATTATATTTAACATCCCTTAGTCATGGGAAGAGAGTACAAGAAACACTGCAATTCATCTTTTACAGCACTTTATGTGAAAACCAAGAAATGGACATTTTTTTCAGATTTTTTTTTCAAAAGTTTGGACTTCTGTTCATCATATCCCTAAACTAATTTATAAAAGTCATGAGCTGAGTTGCCATTAACCTTTGCCCTACATACTAAACTTTGAAGAGCACAGTGCCTTATGTTTCAAGATAAACTAAGTGGATATCCAGGAGAGATATTCCAGATTCTAATTACTTGTTAAGACCACTGTAGGAACAGATAAATCACTTGAATTTAGGATCCCTTTAACTTATTAAAGATTGACCAAGACAAATGTGTCATGAATCATAAAACATTCATAAGATATAAACAAGTTAATATTTATTTTATTCAATATTGAAGATAGTTTTGATTTTCTTGGAATATATGGATATACTGAATTAACAAATTAAAAATATTAAAATACTAAGGGCTGTAAAGATGGCTTAGTGGTTAAGATGCTTACTTGCAAATATAAGGACTCATCTCCAATTCTCCAGGTTCCTTGTAAATCAGACCCACAGTGATGCAAGCATGGAAGGTTGTACATGCACAGAAGGGGGCGCATGAGTCTGGAGTTCTATTGCAGTGGCTGGGGACCCTGGGGTACCAATTCTCTCTCTCTCAGTCTCTCTTTCTCTCACTCTTGCATTAAAAAAAAAAAAACTAGGCATAACTTGCATTTACCAAAAATTGATTACACATTAGGTTTTATGTTTACTTCATTACTCCTTTCAGTAATTCTATAAGCTTGGAATACCAATTATCCTCATTTCAACGATGAGGAACCTGGATATCACAAAGCTATGTAATGTATCCAAAGCAATTTACAAAGAACAAGGCATGAAGAAGAAATAATGTGCCCTGGATTGTCCATAGAATTTGCTTCCTGTTCTAAAGCATGTTTCCTTGCACAGAAATATAAGAATGTCACATGGAAAGAATTCAATTTGTGTTTTGTTGGTGGTGATGGTGGTTTGCTTGTAGTACAGAATTATAAAAGGAGAAAACATGTAAATGTGGCATAATTTAAAGGACAAGAATTGGGAGCTATATGTACATAATATTTTCTGTTTGTGCTAATAACCAGTGCCAGTTATTTTTACTAAACCTTCCAACTGTGAAACAAATTTATGCTTAATTGACTATGTATTATTAGAAACTAAGGCCATGTCATCTATTCTTTGGTCTTATACAACATACTGTAAGTACTACAGACTAACCATTTTATGGCAGCCCAACACCTTTATAAAACCTTGCAAAGTTTGGGAATTTCATCCATAGAGCATACTTCTGTGGCCTTTCAGCTTTAGTAATACAGGCATGTATTTGATCTGTACAACTTGAACTCATCAATGGGAAATGTTAATTTAGAAAAAAAATATATTATTCAAAGGCATTTGAGGTAAAAATGAATGAAACTCTGAGCTCCAATTTTGTAGATGGAAGCCCTCAACAGCAACAGCTGTCCTTGGGGGGTAGTGGGAGGGAAGTATCTGTTAGGTGGTAGCTCCTGTCAAAGATACTGTTCCTCCATCAGGCTTTGAGGGAGAGTTAACAATATTGTTCCTACCCATAGCCTCTGCCCTGGCTCTTCAATAAATCCTGGGTAATTCTGTAAGCTACTCCATAACCTTTATAAGAAGCTTTTCTTTCTTTCTTGTTTGCTTGCTTGCTTTCTTGCTTTTCTTTCTTTCTTTCTTTCTTTTTTTAAAGGCTTTTCCTTTTTATTAAGGAAAGTCAACTTTTACTGTTTTAAAACTCAAAGGCAGGGGTCTGACTCTGGATAAGTGAAATGAACACACCAGTCTGTCCATGTTGCTGATCAGTAGTAGATGCACATATTTTGAAAAGTAAATAGAAAAAAAAAATAAGTAAAGGACAGCCACCAGAAATAAGCACCAGCACAAGGGGGAAGGAGATCAGCATAGAGAAAAATCAACTCCTACCAAATCAGAGAGCCAGAGCCTCAGAGGCCCTCAACACCTCATCACTGAAGCAGACCAAAAATGAACCCAACATGGCTCAGGGAAATTTTGCGGAAGAGGTGGCGGAAAGAATGTCAGAGTCACATGTTGGGTCATGATATGCAGAGACATTTAGCTTACCCATAACTGTGGGCTAACTCCACAATGCATGACCCGTATACCTCAACAAGGAGGGGCCAAGGGGAGGGGGTAGGTCACGGATGAGCCTAATAATGGTACCAAACTGACTGTATTTGCTGAATACAGAACTGACTAATAAAAAAAAAAAAAAAAAGAAATAAGCATCTAATGTGGCAAGAGTGGTAGAAACAAAGCTCCAGGAGAGCCTGTGCAGGGAGCAGAGGAGTGCTCCAGTGTGCTCCAGGAGAGCCTGTGCAGGGAGCAGAGGAGTGCTCCAGTGTGCTCCAGGAGAGCCTGTGCAGGGAGCAGAGCAAGTCATTCTGAAGCAAACTAAATCTCCCATGTGGTACTTCTCTTATGGCTCTACCATTTTCTTCCAAGCCTTCTAGAACCCTGGGTATCATATTGGTAGTGGTGGCAACTGCAGCAGCAGCATTGAATGGGAAAGAATCGACAAAATCCAAAGCTTTAAGGAGGGAAGTCTTCCTCTTAAAAAAGTATGAGGTTTTCAAAGCGCAGGAGAAACAACATAGACTTTTTTAAAAATCTACTGTACCTGGTGCAATAGAAAATCAGAAGCAAATTACTACACATTTTTGTGGATGGGCATGCTCTTCTTGTTTCTTTTTCCCATGCCTGTCTTCTTTTTCAGGGTTTCATGCAATATATGCAAGTGATTGGCCACTGAGCTATACTTGTAGCCCTATGCATGCTTTTAGTTGGCCTGAACATGGTATAGAAGTTAATAATATCCACTACTTTGAAGTGTAGAACTTAGAGGAGGAGAGAAATATGAGGCACATTTTTAGTGTATATTCTTTGTAAATTTTGAATTTTAATCGCTGAAAAGCTGTTACCTTTTAAGATATCAATAATGGGTCTTAACTTTTTAAAAAATCCACTATACCCCAATTATGTTTGGAAATACATTTAGATTCCCATTTTTTTAAAAGCCAGAAGGGCTACAAATAATATATTTCAAGTTTTCAGAGATCACAGGTGCCAACGAAAACTATTGCAAATAACACGGGAAAGAAAAGCTTTCCAAGACAAACGGAGGCTGAAGGAATTTATTAGCACTAAGCAAGTTCTACAGAGAATGCTAGAAGGAATAGCTTGGACTGAAAGGAAGGATAAATACACTCATGAGGCTACAGGGGAAAACAATGCCAGAACATTTGTTAA